>OX393561.1:16755656-16825656 GCA_947652115.1 Blastomussa wellsi
CATTTAAAATCTCATTAGCGAAATTATACAAAATAACAAAGAAAGTGGGCCAAAACGGTCAACACCGCTCGGAAATTTTACTTTTACAAGAAAATGGTTCAGTTTACTGGTTAGGTATCATACAGATTTTGTAGAGGAGATGTTAATAAATACAATGCAACTAACTTTACGTCTGTTACTGTCTGAGAAGTATTATCCTTTTAGGTCTCAAATGCAGCTATTTTATAGCTCTCCGTGTACGAGACCGACACTTTGAGGTTGAAAATCTCGCGAAAAAAGAACTTACTAAAAAAGGTATCATACGGCTTTTTAAAAGTGGCATTTCATGAATCATTTGCCGAATTTTCGCGCAAATCCAACGGTTGGAAGTATTATCCTTTTTATTTTGCCTGATTTAACTCTCGTAAAACTTAAAATCCGACCCAGTGAGTCCCCCTAGGGAGTTGATTCAACCACTTTTAAACTTTCCGCGAACGTTTTAATGAATTCATAACTCCGTCTCCATAAACAATAGAGCACAAGCCATGCACAATTACGCATTGTATTTAAGTAATGTGTGAAAAACTGAAATAATCAGACTTTACAAAACTGAGTAGAGACATGATCACGATCACCACGAACTACAAGAAAAATGCCTTCTTTAAGCAAACTGCAGCGCATTGATCGGGAGCTCTCTTCAGAGCTCGTAGAATCCCCGATCAATCCTGCATTCCTTAACGTCTCGACTCCCAATGAAACAGAATGTGACTCTCTCTTTTTTATACAAATAAACAGAGAGGCACTTTGGCAATGGCGACATCTAAATTCTGATGCGAGAAAGGTCTTCGAAGTCCTTCAAGGTAATCTGGCTCAGGTGGGCTACAAACTGCTGCCTTCTTCTGCGCTCCGCGTTGGAATGGCCGTCAAGGGTCGGATTGCATATTTGGCAAACGGCAACCAGCGTCATTCCTTTCGTTCTGGGTATTGGTGCAGTGTCGCCATTCACCCAGACGAAATTGCACAAGGGCCGGCCGAAGTTATCAGCGAGCTGAAAAAAAAAAGAGGAGGAGCTGATAAGAGAAAATCTGAGATTAAAGCAAGAACTCGAAGGTAAAATATAAATAATAAGCTATTAAGAAGTATGGTGATAACAAATTTTATCCTCAAAGGAAATCAGTGCCTTGAAGGCAAAAAACAAAAAGCACTGTCTACGCTTAAATTTAAAGAGTCTTGTTTGTTTGTTTGTTTGATAAACTTGAAAACTTTGAACATCCAAGATCAAACAGTGTCTAGCCCCTGTTATTCTTTACAATTCATTGCAGTTAATGAACGGACTTAACTAGAGCTGCAATGACTTTTTAATTCACAGATAAGGCAGCAGAGCTATACAACGCAATGCTGCAACTAAAAAGGAAGAGAAATGGACACAAGGGTCTCCCAACCGAGATGGTTGGACTCCAACAACAACAGCGGCATCTAAAGGAAATAAGGTAACCATGTAGTCGTTTAGTCTAAGAGTAATACAAGGAATGTGGCCACAGGGATAGCATGAACTCTAGAGGCATCCACTTTTAACTGCCCCATGCGATAAATTCTAACTCAACAGTTTTGCTATAATTATAGGGAAAAGGCACAGAAGGCCTTATGGTTTGCAGAAACCTACGGGATAAGCCAAAAAACCCTGGAAATGGAGGGCCAGACAGGGAAACAAATAACAATAAACCTTTCCTCAGGTAAGAGAAACTTACTACAGAGTAATGATAAATATATAATAAAGACCGAGAGAAGCCATTAAAAGCATTCCAAAAAAACTACATTGGCAGTTGCAAAAATCACATACCTCCCACCCCACAAAAAATAGGAAAAATTCAGGGGAGGGGTGGGCTCTCAGCACCAAAAAGAAATATATGTTACTAGAAAGGTAGGTGGTCTCATTAAAAATATAGTCAAACTTCTATTAAGCGGCCACCCTCAGGCCTTTGAAAACTGGCTGCTTAATGGAGGTTGGCCATTTAATATAGGTAAAGAATACAGTGACACTGAAGAAAAGTGACCACTTGACTTCCCACGCTTCTACTACTTTTTAAATCTTAAGTCTGTGCTGTTGGTGGAATAAGACTAGTAAAAACATTGTGTGATATCTGCACTCATCTCACCAATATTCATACTCTGAAGGGGGAGCACGTGATAATGGAGGAGTGAGGACATCTCTCGCAACGCTCCACAAAAAGCTGCCCTTTTTCGACCCACATCCTGCATATGGAGTCTATCGAAAGCGAAAATTTAAAACGTAAAGCAAGGTGCTCATCTTCTGGTGATTCTGCTAGTTCTCCAGACGAAAAGAGACAGAAAGAAAACTCTGAGGAAGATACCATTCTTGAAGCTTTCAAGATGGCGGAAGGTTTAGCAGAGAAAGTCGATCTTATATTATCGAAGCTGTCTAAACTGGATAAGCTGGACCAAATTGAACAACGCCTGAATAACCTCACCACCTCGATGTCTTGCATCGAAATGTCAGTAAGCAATCTTGAGAAGGAAGTTAGTGCACTAGACTCCAAAACTAAGACGGTGACTCAATCAGTCGATGATCTAAAGGAAAGCTTGAGTTTCTGCGACGATGAAATAGCAGCTATGAAGTTGAAAGCCGATGATATCAAAGGAGAGTGCTGCTCCAACACGGACGGTCTGCGAAAGCAGATTCTGTATTTAGAAACATATAGCCGAAGGGAGAACTTAAAATTCGTAGGCATTCCAGAAAGTGCTAATTCCACAGAGAATGAAGACGGAATCGAAGACACGGCGGCAATTGTTTACAAATTTATGGAAGAGGAACTAACAATAAACGAACCTCAGAAGAAAATTGAGTTTCAGCGCATACACCGCCTGGGAAAAACCAGCAGGAAAGGACCACGTCCGATTCTGGCCAGATTTCTTCGCTATACTGACCGAGAGAAGGTGATGCAGCTCGCGAGAAGTAAGTTAAAGGATACAGATTATGCCGTGTACGATGACATACCGAAAGACCTGTATGACCTTCGTAAAGCACAGATGCACAAAGTTAAAGCAGCAAAAAAGAGAGGCTTAAAAGCTTTCTTTAGCAAGGCTCAACCAGACTGTCTTTATATTAACGGTAAATTTATCCCGGCAAACGAGCCTTTCTTCTAGTCTCACATTATTTATTTTCCTCTAAACCGCTGTCAGGAAACTCTTTTTTTTTCAGCTATTACTTGTATTTTTTTCCAAAAATTATGCTGAATAGCTAAATTAGCAGGTTTGTTTACTGTGTAGCTGCAAATAATGACAGCTCTGTGGAGCGTGCAGTGACACCCGGAGAAGATGTCGCCCATACAACTCGCATTGGGGCCACGGGTATTCTTTTTCTTGCTTTTCTTTATTTTATGTACGTATGTTAATTTTTCCAGATGTCCATACCTCAGTAGTTATATTTACATCCTATTGATTTACGCACTTAATTATCTGCTACCATTCTTTTGGCTACGCTTCCTTTTGCTTTCAGCTTCAACTTTTGACGCCTTCATCTGAATATGGCAAATTACAATTTTAAGCTTTTATCTCTAAATGCTCGAGGGATTCGCGACTTTCACAAACGAAATGCAATCTTTACGTGGATTACAAAACAAAAAGCTGATATTGCTTTTTTACAAGAAACCTACAGCTCTCGTGAAATTGAAAATCAGTGGAAATTCCAATGGAAGGGCAAAATGTTGTTCGCTCACGGCACAAATCACAGTAAAGGTGTCCTCATTCTTTTTAGCGATGACCTTCAAATTGATATTAAGAACGTGCAGGTGGACAACAATGGCCGGTACATTTTTGTGCATGCGCTTGTTCAAGATGCGCCTTTTCTTTTTGTCAATTTATACGCACCAACTAAAACATGTGAACAAATCTTATTCTTTGATCAATTTGCGAGCATCCTAGAGAATACGAATTTGGATCCTAACTGTCAAATCATTATTGGCGGTGATTTTAACACTCATCTTGATCCCTTTCTTGACAATCTAGGTGGTAGAATGGAATCCAAACCTTCGGCTAAAAAAATCAGAGAGATATTGACTGCAAATGATTTGACTGATATTTGGAGAACTCGAAATCCTGAAAAGAAACAATTTACCTGGACTCAAAAGAAACCTTTAATAAGACGACGCCTGGACTACTGGCTCGTCAGCACTGAAATCCAAGATGACATAACTGAAGCAAACATAGTTCCTGCGATAAAATCGGATCATTCAGCTATTATTCTAACATTAAATAGTCTTGATAAAAAGCCTTTCGGTCCTTCGTACTGGAAGTTAAATTCTAGCCTTCTGGACGACGCTAATTACATTCATCTCATCTTTTCGAAATACTCTGACTGGCTCGATGAATTCAAAGATGTAACAGATAAACGAGTCCTGTGGGACTTAATTAAGTATAGAATAAGGCAAGTTTCTATAAAATACAGCAAGGAAAAAGCAAGAGAACGATGTGCTCGCCTGGCTGAAGCCGAACAGAAAGTCAAAGAATATGATCAATTATGCAATGCAGACCCTTCAGACAAAAATATTTGTAATCTTGACACTGCTAAATATGAATATGAACTTCTTTATGACTACATCGTGCGTGGTAACATTGTACGGTCAAGAATTAACTGGTATGAAAATGGTGAAAAAAATTCAAAATATTTTCTTAACTTAGAGAACGCAAGATCCGGTAAAACCGCAGTCCGTAGACTTTTCGATTCAAATGGTAAGATTGCAGTTAATCCGCAAACTGTTCTAGATGAACTAAAAAGCTACTATCAAAATTTGTACAGAAACCAAGATCACAATCTGAGTGAAGAGCTTTGCTCCGATTTCCTAGAAAATAATGGTATACCGACCTTAAGCGAGCAATCTGCATTGCTATGCGAAGGAATGCTCTCGCTCACGGAATGCTATAATGCCCTACAAAAATTCTCCAATGGTAAAGCCCCTGGTAACGATGGCCTTACTGCTGAGTTTTACAAACGTTTCTGGAATTTATTAGGTCAACAGCTTACAGACTCCTTAAATTTTTCCTTCAAGCACGGTGCCTTATCTAATTCACAAAGGCAAGCCATTATTAAGCTGATCGACAAAAAAGATAGAGACAGGAGATATATAAAGAACTGGCGACCCATTTCTCTTTTAAATGTCGACGTTAAGATTGCCTCGAAAGCCCTTGCCTTGCGTTTAGAAAAAGTCTTACCGGAAATTATACATGCTGATCAGTATGCCTATGTCAAAGGAAGAACAATATTTGATGCGGTGCGAACAATTGATGATATTATGCATTACACCAAAATCAAACAGCTGCCTGGACTTATGATTGCCTTTGATTTTGAGAAAGCATTCGACTCAGTTAGCTGGTCCTTCTTGGACAAGGCTTTAAAATCTTTTAAGTTTGGTGATTCTTTTATTAAATGGGTCTCCATACTCTACACTAACATATCAAGCTGTGTTCTTAATAATGGCTTTTCCACACACTTGTTTGAAGTACAAAGGGGTGTTAGACAAGGAGATCCTTTGTCGGCTTATCTTTTTATCATTGCTTTGGGAACACTGCTTATCAAAACTCGTTGTGATAAGGATATAAGAGGAATTTTAGTTGAAAACAGAGAAGTAAAATTAGCAGCTTTTGCCGATGATCGAACTACTTTTCTGGAAGGTATCAAGTCTTATGATTGCCTCTCAACGATTCTGAAAAACTTTGGAATCTGCTCTGGTTTAAAGATAAATGTTGAAAAGACTGAAGCTCTATGGCTTGGGAGCAATTTTGACAATCCTCCATTCATTGATATTGAAAACATCAATAAGCCGATAAAGATTCTAGGGGTATATTTTACTTACAACTTGCGTAAAAGTCAAGAACTCAACTTTGATGCAATATTGAACTCCATATCAAAGACCTTGAAAAGGTGGAAGTGGAGAAATCTCACTCTGTTTGGTAAAATTCAAGTCGTTAAAACTTTCATTATACCTAAGTTTATGTTTCGGGCATCTCTGATCTGCTTGTCTGCGGACATTGTTACGCAAATTAATTCCATTATCTACAACTTTATCTGGAAAGGAAAGGATAAAATCAAACGCCTTGCTATTATTAGTGATTATAAAAACGGTGGTTTGAGAATGCCTCATATTCAAACATCAATCGACACGCAACGTATTATTTGCCTTAAGAAATACTGTGAAGACTACAGTAGCCCTTGGAAACTCATACTTTCTTTTTTTCTGAAGGACCAGGGCGGAAAACTTCTTCTGCACTGTAACTTTAGTACTTCCGATCTTCCTAGTTGTCTTCCTCCTTTTTATAGGGAATGTTTTGCAGTCTGGTCCAGCCTATCGAATATATCTCATGTGTCTACCCGCGAAGAAGTACTTAATCAAATATTATGGAACAATCAATACTTACGAGTTGACAAAAAACCTGTTTTTTGTGGGAAGCTCTTCTCTAAGGGTATTATATATCTTGCAGATATTCTAACAAATCAAGGAAGACTTAGTTCTTGGAACTCCTTCAAGGCAAGGGGACTTAATGTGAACGAATACTTTCTGCTCGTAGGTCTTTATAACTCGCTACCTCTAGAATGGAAGAATTTTATCATCTCTACCAACGAAGCTGAAGTTACCATGGAGAAAAATACCACGAATTCGCCCACTTTAAACTTAAAAGGCAACACTCTAAGTCTTGATTCAATTACCTCTTCAAAATTGTATTGGAAACTTATCGAAACCATTCAGGTTGATCCTTCTGCACGTTCTAAATATGTTGCTTTGTATCCCAATTGTAATCTTGACTGGGAAGTCATCTATCTGATTCCACACACTGTGACCCTCGATACCAAAACAAGAATGTTTCAATACAAAGTACTAAACCGAATACTTTTCACAAATAAGTCGTTATACAAAATGAAAATTGTTGAGTCACCCCTTTGCTTGTTCTGTAAGACCGTAGAGGAATCTCTTGAGCACTTATTCTGTAGTTGCGCTTTTTGGACGTCTGTTGTTCTTTGGGTTAAATCTCTGCAAATCAATATTGCTTCTTTAAAAAATGAAGATATTATTTTTGGTATAACTCAAAAGATGTCTCATTGGTTACTTTTAAACCATATTATTATTGCTGGAAAACAGATAATTTACCAAAATCGCTTAAAGAACTTTGCACCATTGTTGTCTCATCTTGTAGTTAGATTGAAGCATATAGAATCTATTGAACGAGCAATAGACTGGAATTTCACGAAAGGAAGTGGAAGCCTTTTCTTTCTTAAAATTAAAATGAAGAAAAAAAAATTTTTTTTTTTGGAGTGTAATGTAACATTATGTAGCGTAATGTAAACTAGTGTAGAAATGTAAACTAGTGCAATGTAGCGTCTGTCATGTATGTAAATATCAAAAAAATAAAAATAATTAAAATAGAAAAAAAAAAACTCTACAAAGCAGAATTGGACAATAAAATATATTATTAATACAAACCCATTTTTTCTCCAAAATCGCTTAAAGAACTTTGCACCATTGTTGTCTCATCTTGTAGTTAGATTGAAGCATATAGAATCTATTGAACGAGCAATAGACTGGAATTTCACGAAAGGAAGTGGAAGCCTTTTCTTTCTTAAAATTAAAATGAAGAAAAAAAAATTTTTTTTTTTTGGAGTGTAATGTAACATTATGTAGCGTAATGTAAACTAGTGTAGAAATGTAAACTAGTGCAATGTAGCGTCTGTCATGTATGTAAATATCAAAAAAATAAAAATAATTAAAATAGAAAAAAAAAACTCTACAAAGCAGAATTGGACAATAAAATATATTATTAATACAAACCCATTTTTTCTCCAAAATTTAGAAAATGTCAGATCAGGAAGCAATGATGATGATGATGTGAACAAAGAGAATGTACCTCCAGAAAATAATAATATTGGTAGGTGCAACATCATAATGATAAAGTTGATCATCATGATTTAAGCATTGTAGTAATAATTATTTATATTACTATGAGAGAATGAGGGAGGTGCAGTGGCCACCAGACGTGGTGGTCAAAAGGCTTTATTTTTTTAATTTAAATTGCCTTAAGTTAAAGTATACCGACAATAAGCATTGCTTTTTCCTTTTGAAGCCCACTCCAAGTCTTACGCCACCCTGATGTTGAGGAAAAAGAAAGAATAAAAACCATCTTGTTTATCATGGACCGGTTTTCGATCTCACTCGAAGGCTACCATGAGCTTACACAAACAGAACCAACCCTTCCTCTGACGTACCTTGTTGAAAGCTGTTCCAAAGAGTTAAACAGCCAGTGGAATGTAACAAGAACCCCAGGAACTGTTCAAGGTGCTGAACTCCCTCTGAAGCTCCTGCTAGAAAAAGGAATAAGACAACATGTAAGTATTAGTGTAAAAAGCGAGACTACATGTTTGACCATATACATATCCAAAATAACTTGGAAAGATGACAGTTAACTTTGACTTAGTCCTTTTTTGGTAGAGGCATACATCCAAGGTTTTTTTTTTAAAAAAGTCAGGTCAAGATGTCTTAATTAAAACACGTACCGTAGTTCCATGCAGGTCAATTCAGTGCTACAATGAATACTTATTAAATAATACAAAATGATGTTATACATGACAATAACCAAGGTTTGTTTTTTTTACACGTAGCTGAAAAACAAGAATGTAGGCGACGAGAGGATAAAAGTGAAAATATCAGGAGATGATACCAAAGTTATGCACATCACAAATCTATAAGCAAGTTCAGAGTTTCAGTGGTCAATCACAAAACTGCGTGGGACTGGGAACAAGTCGGGATAAAAAGTGCTTCGACTTCGAGTTGCGTAGAGTGACAATCGCGAAGGAAATTGTGAAAAAAAGGGTTTTAGCGCGGGGATATGAGGATTTGTGCTGTTGTTGGCTGTAGCAGCAGTACATATCAGCTAAAGAAATGGAGGAATGGGTTGTGCTCTGAGCACAATTGCCATCGAACAAGTCCGGGGTGTTCGTGTGCTGAACCATTTCAGCTTTACCCGTTTCCAACTGCTAAAAAGGAGCCCGAAAGAAGAAGGAAGTGGATCAAGTCCATCAATCGCAAAAACCCTAAAACAGGAAAAAACTGGCAGCCAAGCGACGACGACCGGGTTTGCTCCAAACATTTCCTAAATGGAAAACCCACCGAAGATCATCCATTTCCAACTATTGATGTCGGGTACAATTACAAACCGAAACAGCAGAAGGTAAGAGCAGGCCGTAAAGCAAGGACTAGTCAACATAACGCACAAGACAGCCATGCTGAAAAAAAGCCCAAAATTGAGCTAGAGCCAACTGAAGGTGTCATGGGTGATAATGAAGGTGATGTTAAACTTGAACAAGCTGTTGACAATAGTATTAAACATGACAGCATCAAACATGATCACGACTACATCTATGTGTGCCACTGTGTTGAGAATTGTGTATGCTCAGGATGCATTCAGAAACAAAAAATTATTGATAAACAGAAGCTAGAATTGGAAAAGCTGAAAATCGAGAATGCTCGTCTGCAGAAAGAAGCAACTAAGAGGAGGAATATTGCAGATACGTTTTTGAAATCTGATGCCAAAGTAAGGACCTATACAGGCTTGCCAAATAAAAAGACTTTTAATGAACTGGTCAAGTATCTTACGCAGAAATCTAAAAAACTGCGTTACTGGTCTGGCTCCAAAAAGGTCATTTCAACTAAGGTCCGACCCAGAAACTTCAAGGCATCACCCAAAAAATCAGGTCCATCAAGAAAGCTCTCAGTGAAAGAAGAATTGACTTTGGTGTTATTAAAATTAAGAACAGCCATCACAAATGAGATGCTAGCAGACTTGTTTGATGTCAGTAATGGTGGAGCATCACAGGTCATTAATACCTGGATCAAGTTTCTTGCTCAAGAATTAAAGCCTCTTATATTTTGGCCATCAAAATATGTCATTCGAAAAAATCTTCCTAAGTCCCTGAAGCATTACCCAAACCTAAGGTGCACTATAGATTGCAGTGAAATATTTATTGGACGTCCAAGAAATCTTGAGATTCAGGCGCTCACTTGGTCTGATTATAAAAAACACAACACTGTTAAATTCCTTGTGGGGATTGCTCCCAATGGAATGATTACTTTTCTTTCGGAAGCATGGGGTGGTAGAGCCTCTGATCAGCACATCACTCGAGAATCTGGGTTCCTTGATCTACTGGAGCCTACAGACCTTATTATGGCAGACCGGGGTTTCACGATTAAAGAAGATCTTATGATGCGAGGAGCCACACTGGAAATTCCACCAACAAGTTCAGGACTTGAACAAATGTGCAGAGACAAAGTACTTGCTACCAAAAAAATTGCAAATGCCCGAATCCATGTAGAGAGGGCAATTGGACGCATGAAAGTTTTTGCAATTTTGAAAAACACCCTTCCTATAACACTTATACCTCTGATTGATGACATTCTTGTTGTGTGTGCTAGTATTTCTAATTTGCTACCTCCACTGGTAAGTTGATTATCTTTCCCAGTTAAGTAATAAAAATGTTTAATTTTGTATCATCTGGAAAAGATAATCATAATTCAGAAGTGCTAGCAAAAACAGCCAGTTTTTTCCTGTTTTAGGGTTTTTTGGATTGATGGACTTGATCCACTTCCTTCTTCTTTGGGTCTCCTTTTTAGCAGTTGGAAACGGGTATAGCTGAAATGGTTCAGCACACGAACACTCCAGACTTGTTTCGATGGCAATTGTGCGCAGAGCACAACCCATTCCTCCATTTCTTTAGCTGATATGTACTGCTGCTACCACATCAAATTTTTGAAAAACTTTATGGAAAAGAAGTTGACCAGAAGAGCTGTTGCAAGAATTTCATTTAAGAAATGCAAGGACACAGTAAGGAGAATTTGTATATTAACTGTCAGACTTATTTTTTAATATTGGGATTCAAGACTTTAATTCACTCATACATGTTATAAATCAGTTAAGGTTTTTTTTAACAATTGCACAACAGTTGGAAAAGGAAAGGTCTTTAGTATCTATGAGCAGTGTCTTATTTGTCTTAATTATTCCTCATACAATGAAATGTCAAAAACTGTACGTGTAAGACAAACTGGGGAAATGTATATGCTAACAAAGTAATTAAACTTTTTCAATAAGAACTAACTGCTAAACTGATACATTTTCTGGCTGTCAACAAAATCACACTAAGCATCAGTTTTAACATATTGAAGTTCATGATTGTATAATGAACAGCTAGGAACTGTTTCAGACTTTTGAGACGAGTACTGCAGAAGTGCAGGGGCAACATACTTAA
This sequence comes from Blastomussa wellsi, assembly GCA_947652115.1. NCBI lineage: Eukaryota > Metazoa > Cnidaria > Anthozoa > Scleractinia > Plerogyridae > Blastomussa > Blastomussa wellsi. The sequence continues at coordinate 16,766,941 of OX393561.1, forward strand.
CAAAGAAAATATGTGCTGCCTTGACAAGTTCTTGCCAGTGTTCATGATCAAATTTGATTCTCTCTTTGTAGAATCCATGACGTGTATAAACAAAAAAGTCACACCATGGTCTTCCTAAAACCCCCATTTGTGCCTGGACTTGACTATAATATGGATGGTTTTGTCGAAGCCCTAAAATATCACCATTACTATTCCGTTCTAAGTAATCCAGGCATGCCTCTAATGGGCTCTGGTTAGCTATACTAAATGGGCATTTTATTTCCAAAAGACCTTCACCACAACAACTACAGCTCACCAAACCATCAGGAGATGCACCAATATAGGGTTTGTCTTGAAGAACAAATAGACCACACAACTGTACTTGAATATCCTTGTGACCATCCTGCTTCATTATATTTTGATACTTAACACAGGCTTCCCCCTCCATTTGTTGTCCATACTGAAGGGATGGAATACATGCACTCGAAACTTGTGATGTTTGACCCATTAGTAATTTTACTAATGCATCAGCAGAGGCATTGTCTACGTTCTTGTTTATTGAGTTTAGTTTAGTCATAACCCTGCGAATAATAGATGCAGTTATTCTGCCTACACGCTGGGATTTCCAGTCAGGATTCTCATTTTGTCCACGGGTATGCTCCTCCAGTGCTTTGACGTCTTCAGTAGAAAAGAAACGTAAGTTTGCAATGAGTTCATCTACAGTGTTTGAGGTGGATGCAATTTCTAATAGACTAGGAGGAATTTGGTAGGTTGTTTCAACATCAAGGTATTGTTGAACATTAAACTCTGCCTCAGGTGGGTACTGGTGTTTTGCATCCAGATCTACATACTGAAATGCACATGCATTTGATGTGCTGTTGTAAAATGCATGCATAATGTTCTCTACAGTTGACTTATTTCTTTCAGTAGCTTTCAATGGTTTTGTTGTCTGAAACAACTGTCTAGAGACCGGGTTTATTTCAGCAGATTTCCCTGTAAAAAATAAAATAGATATTTTATTAGAGGGCGATGACCTACTAGATAAATATTTTAATTCTCAGACCTCAAGTCATTCGTCTGGTGTGGGCATTCAATAAGCAGCCTTAAAAAGAAACCAGTGGTGGATCCAGACTTCTCCGGCTTAGGTGAAGCCCCTCCCCTAAGGCTATATCTGTGCTATTATGGTAACAATATTATACAGTGGAAAGATGTGTGTGTGTGTTTATTGATCAGTGTACCCTTTTTCTTATAGTGAGGCTTCTGCCATTTCATTTCCTCAACTCTTTTTGGTTCAATTTTCTTCTTGGCCCCGTATTGATTCCATTTACATTCCTTGGAGGTTGGAGACAGAGGCAATGTCCACCCATTTGTCCATGCATGTTCCACTTTAAACAGTACTGCAGCAACATGATTGCATGTAGAACCCAACCTAAAATAACAGGAAAAGTCTCTTCAGTGAAAATCCTATAATACTGACTACAATTAGAATTATAGGCGTGGCTCTTATTTTTAAGATGTTGTCATAACTTTTAAATTTTGTCTCCGTTTTATCAGAAAACAAAAAAAACTTATTGCAAAAAAAATAATAATAATTTCAACCTACCCGGCAAAACATGTGCAATAAGCACTCTCTATTGAACCAGTCTTCTTGTCAACACAAACCCAAATTCTGTGGGGCACATTTCCGATCTTTTGAGAAGGGGTAGATGTTGACTTTAAAAAACAAAGATCGTGAGTTGGCGATATTTTGTGGTACACGCCGGGCAATTGTTGACCCAATTTGGGCCACGCATCTGTCCATAGTGTCCAGTCCCCCATGTGCAACATTTCGCTCGGTCGTTCGATATGCGACCAAGGGGTGTAGGCATCGTAAGATTTCTTCCATTTTCGAAGGACTGGTACCGAAAATGGATTTTGGCGCTAAATAATAAAATTCTTCGAACAGCGAGCTTTATTTTGATTTTTAGCTTGCCGTGGTTTCTATAGTATATCAGCTATATTCTTCCCTTCTAAAACTTGTATTGTCTGTTGTTAGAGACATGTGACGCAACCAACAGATTTGAAGGTTTTTTGAAGCAAAAGTTCACAGAGAAAGAGACTATATTTTATTATTCTTTCTGAGTAAATTGAAAGAATACGATCTGAAATGTGTTTCTATCGTTTCGGTTTGTTGCCGGAGGTCGTAGATTTCGCACAGAAATAACTTTTGTGTACCCGTGTTTCGATGACCCGCCGATCACTCAATGGGAAGCACGAGCAGGAGAAAAAGAAGACGTTCACAGAACGTGACACAGATGAATCGCTTTCCGATCGGAGAGCTGGCCAGAAAAAGAGCAACTCTTAGAACTGAGTATTTGTCAAGGTCTAAAGAGGTTTCCGGCCTACAGAAACAAATTCAGCGACTAAAGAGCAAAGTAAGTCTTGGTATTATTCTGTGTTAACGAAATTAAGCTTATATATAGTCTTGTAATTTTTTCGTTTCGTTAGTTTTGTTCATTTATTTATTATTTTATTGTCTTTTTATGTTTTTTTCATAACCCAAAGAAAGAAAAGACAGTAGAGACTTTGGAAGAACTGCAGGCAGACGCGACACCTGCCCAGAGAAAACTGACCTTCCAAGTGACCCAGAATGCGTCCACCATTAGAAAGAAAAGTCCAACTCAACTGACAAGCGAAGGGGCTATGGACTTGCCAAGACTAAGTGCTCACAGAAGGCAGTTGGAAACCCTTGTTGCTGCAGCAGAGGTTAATGGGGGGTCTATAGAGAACAGAGCTCCTGCACTAGATGGCATGTTCTCAACTATTAGTAGATATGGGAAGATTGCAGATATATCTAGGTATGTTTCATCATCATCTAAGTTCAGAAAGGCTACTATTTCCAAGATAAAAATGCAATGTGAAGAGTATGAGGAAAGTGAGCAGAATTTTATTAGATCACTTTCCATGCTTTATGCAGGTGGGGTAATAAGTAAAGTCAAGTACCAGCAGACCAGAGCATCTCTTGTCATGGAAATTACAGGGAAACGTACCAAAAAGGGTTTCCTGTCCAAGAGAAGACTGGCATATGGGTGGGGTATCCCAGTTCCCAAACCCCTTCCATATAGGGTTCTCATCAATAAAATTGAACAGCTTGATATGGGGGATGTATTCTCAGTAAGGGAAACTTTGTGTGATGACCTTCCTGCGGATAAACATGTTGATGGGGTGTATAGAAACTTAGAGAATTTCCTGCTCATGCTTTGTGAATTTTATTTTGAGACTGATGAGTACCGGAAAGAAACTGAAAAACTAACCTGGTTTGGTGAGAGGGAGGGAGCATTTAAGGTTGCCATCGGGGGCGATGGAGCTCCATTTGGAAAATGGGACCAATCAATGTCCTGGTTGATAAGTTTTTTGAATGTGGGACCAAGGGTCGCCTCTCCCAATGATAATTTTCTATTGTTTGGTGCCAACTGCAAGGAGGACCATGAAGTGGTTGTAAGATACACCAAAAAATTAACAGCAGACATAGAGGTAATAGAGAAGAAGACTTACTCAGTAATGGGGAAGGACGTAACCTTTTCATTTGACCTTCTCCCTGGGGACATGAAATTCCTGGCTTTCATCAATGGGGAGCTATCAAATTCAGCAAAATATTTTTCTAGTTTTGCTAATGTCTCCCAAGATGATAGTGCTTCACTTACTGGGAAATTTGGAGTAACTCAAGATTGTAAGTGGAGACCCTGGGGGTATAGCCAAAGAGTTACTACTGCAAAGCAGGTTGTTGATTTCAAAACAAAAATCCCAGCTCATTTAGCTGAGAAAACAAAAAGGAGTAGAATAACACAATTTATTGCTGGAAAAAAATCCAGGCAAGAATTTCAACCCTATATTGGGAAGCTTTGTGACAAAGAGGTTGTTGAACCACTCCACTTGAAGAACAACGGGGTGCAGTATTTACATACAATGCTGCTTGATATTGCCATTTCTATCAGTAACCTTCCCAATAAACTAAACAGTCTTAGTGAACTCCCCCCTAACTGTGCAATTACAAGATATTTGAAGGCTATGGAAAATGATGTTAAAGCAGGGAGAATGAAAAAACAATTAGGCAAGTGGCTTCTTGAAGACAGGGGTAAAGACAAGGATTTTACATATCGTTTGACAGGTAAAGATTCAAGGCTAATCTTACATGGATTCATGTATTTAGTTAAGGCAATTCAGGGTGACTCAGAAGACCAAAAACTGCTAATGAAACTTCTGACAACTGTTTTTATTGGTATTAACCTCAGGGATTGTGCTGCAATTTTTTCAATGTACCACCTCACTGAACAGGATCTTGCAAAACTTTCTCAGTTGTGCCATGATTACTTTACTGCAGTTGTTATGTTTGGTTCTTCAGTATCAGGCACTGTATGGAGTATTGGACATTTAGTCTATGCTCACTCCCAGCTAATGTTTGACAAATATGGTACAGGGTTGGGTATCAACACAATGCAGGGCAGGGAAGCTAAACATGTGCAAATTGCTAGCTTTGCCAGAAACAGCCAGTACAAACAACGCTGGTATCAGGTTTTTAGGCATGACCACATTAGCAAGCTATGGCTTCCTGTCAAGCAGCCCTCACTTTTAGCCTACCACCAGTCACATGACACTCTCATTCCTACCCGCATCCGTACGGATCCCCAGCATTACTGCTACTGTGGCTTGGCTAAAGAGGCTGACAGTGAACATTGCTTGTTCTGTGGACATAAACTCATGCAGGAGATTAAGAAATCTGTACGTGATGGGAAACCAACACAAGAATGTTTAAGGTACTCAGATTGAATTTAGCACATGTAAGCTCAGGATGCAATGTTATCCTTAGAGTATTTAAAGCATGGCTGTACTGTAGTGATCACCCAGTTGCTCTACAAAATTAACTTTAATTTGGTCTCTGACAAAATTACTAAATTATATATTTTCAATTGAGTTAATTGTCTATTTTTTGTGGTTTTCCAGAAGGATTTTTCATTGGCTGTTATGTAGGCTATTTGTTCCCCTAAGAGATTGAGATATGTAATTTTATAATGTCTAGGGGCAGCCAAAGTTGTTGTTACAGCACAGCCTTGTGATAGGAAGTTATATAACATCTTTATTCATAAAGTGTACTATTATAAATGATAATTTCAACTTTTAGTTATTATATCAGACAAACCACATAATTTGTAATCAAAAAACATGAATTCTAAGTTGTGAGATAATTATATAGAGTATATATTATAAAAATTATTTGTATAAAAAATGATCAGACTTATATTATATTATGTTTCTCTTTCAAATCATTATAAAATATATTCATCATTAAAGGATGTACTATTTCAACTTTCAGTTAATATATATCACAAACAAACCATATTATTATATCTATTTGTAATCAATATAAACAGGAATAATTATATATATAAAAAATTATATTATAGAAATTATTTGTAAAAAAAGATCAGACTTAATTCATTTATAAATTGAAATGTTTCTCAAATCATTAAAGGAAAATGATTGAACAACTACAAGTGTCATTGATATGAGTTCTCTATTCAATGTTGACTGATACCAAAACAATTCCAGTATCCATAATGAAATGCTGCTTTCAAGACCTCTTCCTTAGCATTGTAAACCATAGTTCCTTTCTTCTCATCATTGACAATAAGTTTTGCCTCTCCTTTTCCTTCACCAAGTTGTTTTTTGAACCCACCACAATCTTCAAATTGGTCAAAAAGGTTGCACAATCTTCTTAAGCTCGAAAATGTTATAGTCACTGATCCAGGTTTGTTTTCAACCTCTATCCCATATCTTGTTATGCCAAGAATCTCTTTTTGCAAAAGATTGAAAACCTCCTGAGGCATGGGAAGCTCAAAGCAAATCATCCATGGATGCAGTTTGCTCATTCTTGGGCTAAGACGGCGATAGACGGCGGTCTTGGCGCGGATCATGCATCGTTCTAGAATCGGGTAAAGCTGGCCGATGCTATATTTGGGTCGATCTCGAATACCTCCAAACTTTGCTTTCACTACCGTTTCAGCAAGCTTGTTAAGCTCTTTGAATGTTATATCTAAATCCCTAAGTTTATGTGCGTTTGATATTCGCCGCTCAAATTTTGATTTCTCTTGCTTCAGTGCCTCTTTTATTGAAGTTATTAGTTCGCCTTCGCTGGTTTCATAGTGATCCGCCATCTTGAATTTTACTTAATTGAACCCCAGATCCCTCGCGGCCAAAATGAAAGTTGGCCCATTTTCGAGCTAAAATTTCCTGGCGTGGTAAAAGATCTCTTTGAGCCATTTTGCGTCAAAGTAGCTGTAAGCTTTTCCTTCCTTATAATCGCTAAGAAGCCTTTTGCCCAGCGTCGTCCCATCTTTTCCTGATAGTATGAATTCGGCAATTTGCAGCTGGTAAATTGGCGGCCATTTTGTGATTCCACGTTCTTCTCCATCCCAATACTTTTCGTCAATATCAAAAGGATCAGGCAGCTGCTGTCCTCTACAGTGCAAAAGGCTTCTGTACTGCTCAGCCTTATCCAATTCCTCCTGTTTTGCAGTCGCCTTTAGAGGTGCTGAGCACTGCTCAGCACCGTACGCCAGCGCCGTGAGTTCTTCCTTCGTTCCAGTTGTTTTAAGGCCCCGATCTCGCAGATATTTCTTTAACTCGGGTACTTTCCACCGTTTAAAGTCGTCAAGAGATAGTTTGTTTTCCGACATGACTCAATATAGCAATAACAACCTAATACTAAACCATCAAGCCAGCTAATTCTTCTTTTACACTTACAGAGACAACAGTTTTTATCCCGACTCGTACCCAGGCGCACGCGAATTTACGGCATACCGCTGAAACTCTGAACTTGCTTATTTGTGTGTTCCTTTGCTTTACTGGAGGATGGACAAAACTGTTTGGCCAGTTCTGGTAATTCACATTTTAAAATATTATTTATTACTAAGGAATTAGCTTTTACATATTTAGCACTTTAGAATTTGCAAAAAAAAAAAAACAACAAGCAAGGGTCTTTTGCTCCAGACAAAAAAAAATTATCACATAAATTAAGTGGTCAAACCATTTTTTTAGTCTGCAATGTATATGCGGTTTTAGATGACTTGTTACTAATTAAAAGTTTTTTATTACCCTTACAGGTAATCACACCATCGCCGTTGTGAAGACAGGGGAAGAGTATGATACTCTAAAAGTATCCCTCTCAAACATAATTAAAGATGTAAATGCATTGACGAAAGAAGGAAGCATCACTATTGATGGCAAAAAAGTCAACCTAGATTTTTACTTGGGTGGAGACTACAAGGTGAGCCATTTTTTGATATTTTTAAGTCCACGAAGAAAAAAACAGTTCAGCGAGCTCAAGTATGGCAGCAAATCGCAGATACTTTGTGTAGCTATGATACACCAATATTTACAGTGTCCAAACGTGCCGTACGGGATCGCTATGGAATAATCTCGTCCAAGTATAGGAAAAAGTTAAAGTGGTACTATGACGAAAATTTCGCATTTTTTTTCCCGGTTTTTTTAATTCAATTGCACTGTTTATGACCAAAAAAAGATAAATTTGTAAAATTTGGATCAGAATACACTATTCTGGTGAAGAAATAGCCCGAGTAAACTTGTCAAAAACACGTCCACCATTACTCAAATCGCCAACTAGCAAGCCCGCTATTATTTGTATCAGCGGTCTTCTCGTGACGTCATCCAATCAAGACAACACAGCAATGCCATAACAACGCCATATCAAACCTTCAGTATGGCGATGAGTTTGTCTCCTTCGAATTCTCCTTGTTCTTCGTCGGAAAGCGAGTCGGACAACGAGTTTGAAACAGAAGAATTGTTAGTGCATCAAGCTGTCGGTTTTCTTCCTTACGACGAAGAACTGGAGCCTTTGGCTACGGAGGAAGAGGCCGCTGAGTACGATGCGACAATAGAGCAACAACAAGACCTAGAACGACACTATCAGCAGCGATATACTCGCGAAGTTGCCGTGAATACATGGTACAGTATATATATTAAAACTTTAAAACGGTTATGCATACACACTTTATAATGCTGGCGGGATATTTTAGTAAAATGGACTCAGTTAGTTGGTCGCAGCGATGGGTCTTCGATGTAAGCTTACTGCTTTATACTTTTAATTCGGGCACAGCGCCCGCTGGGAACTGCTATTAATAAAATATTCCACAACAATTCGAACTTACAATGCTGTTATTTACGCTAAAGCAAGCCTGTATAACATGTAAGCCGTTTAACCGATGCGTGTTTCAATTTGTCACATTTTGCATTTTGTTGGCTTAGGTGCACGTGTTCCCACTGTTCCGTCGCGACTGCAACAAAAGCCGAGGAATGTCAGTGCTGTCAAGAGATCGATAGATGTGCGGAAGTGATGGGCGAAATTGGTCGAGAAGAGGACTGTATTACCCTTCATCCCGGATTCCGTGACGTTTGCCTAAACAAGTACGTTCTTGAGGTGGCATCTCTGGGCCTCAAGACAAAAGCTGGTAAAAGCTACAGGACAATCTACGTTCAAGGACAGAAAAGTGAAAATGAGTAAGTGGAGTTTTTGTTTTTAAATTTTGAATTATAATTTTTTTGTCGGGTGTAATATTATTTAAGCTTATAGTAAAAAAAGGTGAATTTTATTTGTCTGGGTAGAGGGCAACAAAACATAAGACCATGTGATATCTGGTCCCTTCCATGATGTACCCAGAGCCAGGTATTTCACATACTGGGTCTATATTGCATCTTGGCATAATGGTGACATACATATGTTGTTTGGGGGCAGAGGGTTTGAAGTTGTTAAATAAAATTTGCTCTTTTGTCGAGGATCACTAAATGCAGACTTACAATTTATCTTTTTACATTCAGGTTTCTTAGGTCAGTTGCGTATAGACAATTTACACGTCTACTGTGGGACCACCTTGGAAGTTCCAAGCGTTACCCCTTGCCGTGTTGCGCATACAGTGAGATACGGAAACAGTTTCCAAGTGAGGATGGAAATTATCGTGGATTCGAAGACGAGAACACTCGTGGTTAAAACAATGGTTTGTGCACACGTAAATGCACATGTAGTATTTTATTCAAAAGCATCACAAAACTAAATGCAAGAAATAATACTGTCTTTTCTTATTGTGTAGTTCCTTAAATATCCCTACCTCTCCCACAAAGGGATTGTTAACAAGCCCCCCCCCCCCCCTGGAATTCCAATTAAATTTTATACATTTCATTACTTTTTTTGGTCTTTCTAGACCCCCACCCCCACAAATTTCCATACTTCGGGGGAGTATGGATGTATTCTGTGACTACTCCTTTCCAATTTTAATAATTGTCTATGTGGGATGTTTACCATCCATCAGCATTGATTGAAAAAAAAAGCAAAACAAAAAAAGCGTTGATTTTTGTTAGGTTAATGTTGCACCAAGTTGGACTTACATGTAATCATACATCCAAAAATTTTTCAGAAAGAATAGATTTCACAGATTACTTTTACAGTGTACTTTTACTAATAGTAACAAATCTTAGATGACAGCATTTTTAAACTTTGGTTCGAACTCCATTGTGTAATTAATGTGTTGATTAGTTGGTATCACTACTTGCAAATGTGTGGTTCCAGAAAACATCCATGCCTCCCCCAAGGATGGTGTTTGGTTCTGCACCTCCCACCCCTCCTGGAATTTCCAGTGTTGCTCCATACTTTCCCTTAAAATTTTTGGTCCTCGAGACCCCCTATGGTACCCCTCTGAATTTCCAATGACTATCCTTTGTGAGGGTCTGGATATTTTCTGGCACCACACAATGAGTAACATTAAATCACATCTTCGTTGTCATTTAACAGTTTGTAAATAATATCAATGAACAAAAACCCAAAATGCATATACCTTTATATAGATGGAACTGAATAAACATTTCCATGTTTTATCGCATGACATGTTACAGTACTTCTCCATGAAATATCAACACCCCTCTCCTTAAATTAATTAGCACTTTAGCTTGAGTTTATGCCTTCCTTTTTTGACCAGCCTCCTCCCCACCCAACTCCCTTTCCATGAACCGTTGTCAGGAGGGGTATTGATAATTCATTAGAGGTGTACTTTATTATGCATTTTCATTGCTTTGACATCGAGGTCCATGGCCCCTAGTGGGTTTTCCGCAAGTTCTGCAATGTGGGATCCTCCTCCCACCAGCAGTTCTCCCGTCAGTTGATGTGGCTGGTTGACTTCTAGCCAATTCCTGTTGTAGCTCTTCCTCTGAAATTTGATAAGAAATTGACCATGAGATATTCTAGCTCAAAATTATTCAGTTAAATAATGCTTGAAAGTACTCTTCATGCTAGTACAAATTGTAATTTTGTTGACTTCCATTCATAATATTTTTGAACCTCCAAGGAAAATTAACATGGGTGCAATGAAAAAACTAAATAAAAAAGCAAACAACTTTTGCTGTCAGTGAGTGGAAGGTTTTAGAAGTTAGAAAGAGAGAGAAAACAGCAAAAATACACTAAATACGGCTTTCAAAACAAAAGAGAAACCAAAAAATAATTGATAGTCATGAAGAGTTTGCTTTGAGTAAATGATCGAACTAAACTGAACTAAAATAACCCGAGCCGGAAGATAGTCGCTGCGCTGCAAGTGGAGGACCGCATAAAACATCGACTGCTTTACCCCGTACAGGATATCAAAACGACACGCTTTCGAGTTTAGTCTTGAAGTAGAGATAAAACGTAAACCAAGCAAATTATAACTATTAGTTTACTCAACCGATAATAAGACTTATAAAGTACTGAAAGATCAAGCTGAAAAATAAGATTCTTGAAAAGTATGCACAGGTCAATTTACCCGCGAAATACCAAATGGAAAACACTCACCATTCGACGGTCACGGCTTGAAGAAGTCTCTTTGTCCTTCTTCTTCCATATCGTCAGTACAGAAAATGGCTGGAGGCGTTTCATCGAACCTCCCACATGAATCGTCCTGGCGAAACAATCCTCCGTAAAGTGCTCAGAGCAAACGACAAAACGGCCTGGAGGATCGAAGTTTGCCCGGTGAGCGGAAACGAATCTCTTCCATTGAGCTCTGAAAATTGGGATTACAGGGGAATTGTGGAGTGAAATTCCCGCTTTAGGGTTGGATGTATTGCTGCAACCCTGCACAACACAACGACTAGACGGCATAATCTTTTCCAAGGCAAACTTACACAGAAAGACACGACGAACGCGCAGCTCACACTCCTCTTCTGCATACTAAAGTAGCCACGTTTATTTTGATGTCTTGATTGGATGACGTCACTTCCTCCCTCGACCCAACTCTCTCTTTTGAACTCGGTCATTTTTTAATTGAGTAATGGCGGGCTATCGAATCGAGAATTCGTGGTCAAAAAAAGTCACACTTCTCGACGCATTCAAGGCTTAAGATTTGGCATGGTAGATACCTACAATACATGCTTTCGAAATATAAAAAGAAAAGGTAAGGTGACTTTTTGATCATAGTACCACTTTAAGCACCTAAGAAAGAGTGACTGGTATTGAAGTGGAGCAGACCGAACTCGAGGTGCTTCTGGAAGAGCTTATTGAACAAGAAGACTTAAGCGAAGAAGAGGGAAACGAAACTAAAAGAAAAACTGAACAGGATAAGTCTAAAGCCCAGGAAGTAAGAAAAACTGCAATGGAAAACCTTAGAGAAACAAAGAAGAGGAAGCTTGTAAATGGCGAGCAAGATGATGCAACATCATTGCCTTTGAAGAATAAAACAAGAAGATCCAGGTCAGAAGTAGTTAGCTACCTAAAAGAAAAGTCGAAGCAAGAAGCAAAAGTACGAGAGCAAGAAATTGAAATAAAGAAGACACAACAAGAAATGGAGGGCAAGAGATACGATTCCCTGATGGCCATGATGGCACAGCAACAACAAGAACAACATTAAATTCAAGCATCAATGGTCGAACAGAATAAATTGATGCTGAACTTACTTTCAAAGTTGGTTAACAATTAACTTTTACTGCTAGCTTTGCTTGAATATATTACGAAAGTTGTTACAGTGGTTTTTTATTAGTACTGTAAGAATATTCTCGAGTTCAGATATTTTAATCTTGTTGACAATGCTTGGCTTGGTCAAATGAAATTGTGTTAATCTAGTTCGCCCCAAAATTGCTTAAAAAATAAGTTGCCTGAGTTTTAATTTGTCAGTTGTCACAGTACTTTTGATCACCAAGAGTATTCAAAGATGTGTGGTTGCTGTTATCTTGACAATAGTTGCGTTTTATATTTTTGTTTACTCAGGAATTTATTCAAAACAAAATCGGATGATGAGTTGTTGTTGAGACTTCATGGAGCAATTAAAAATATGTTGTGATAGTTTCCAGATATGAGAGGGAAGCTTACATTTATTATGATTTTTAGAGGTTACCTCATTTTGAAGGGGGGTGTTGTAAATGTGGGTTTAACATGTTGGACTTTATCAGGACTACCCATGCTAAACTTTTTCAGTGGTACAAAGGGAGTATCACTGCACTACCAGAACTATTGTATTTTCAGAAGTTTTCACAACAAAATGCAAGCATATTGAAACATATTTCTTGCATTAAAAGATGCAAGAAATGTAGATAATGGTTGATTTAGGAGGTTTTAATTTACAGTTACACCTGCTAAGTTTGAAAGTTGTTCCAAATGTTTCAAACGAGAGTCTGGCATCAAAAGTTCTTAAATACGATTTTGAAATCTGCTTTTAACTGTGATACATGTAGAAATTGATGATATCTTCATGCAAAGTATTCCTGGACTGTTGGTGGTTGTAAATCAAAGTAAGTGGATGTTTTATTGCCATACAAGCAAGTGATGGCATTCTGAAGTAGAGCACAGACAATGTAGAGTTTGCCAATACTTCTTAACCCTATCTTCAAGTTCTTTCGAAAATCTATAAACTTAAATGAGTTAACAGTATGTCTCTAAATATCCACTCCACAGAGACTCTGACAGCACTCATAGATTCTTTGAAGGCCATCATATTTGGTGTCAATCTTGCATTCTTGAATGGACCCTGCAGGTGAACCCTCAGGGGGTAGGCAGGGTCACCATATAGACGCATGGGCTGGCCACCCCTGGAGAATGCATACCTCTCCAGGTTCTGTAACAAACCTGAATCTGCTAGTATGCCCGCATCATGTCTTCTGCCCTCTGCAAAACACAAAATACAGGGGAAAGAGATGAAGAACAAATAAATGGAGGGGTCAAGCTATTGAAATCTCCAGCAAAAATATAATAGCAGAAATAGCTGATATTCTTATGTCATCAGTAGATCTATCCTGGGATAATGCATGTTTGGAAGAAAAACACATTTTCATTTGGAAGAAAATTACAGTCTATCGTACTTATACATAATATTTCTCACAGAATCTGAATGCAGTGGGAGAAGGGGCAACAGATTATTTATATTTTTGTTTTAAAATTTTTTTTTCCAAATACATTATCCAGGTCCCTACTGATGTACAGTAAGAATGCCGGCGGAACGGTAAACTAACCGACAGGTCCATAAAGGTTTCCAACAAGTCCATTTGGCAATGTCATTGATTGAAATTTCAAAGAGTGCATTATTTTGTGACCATTATAGACTGCTCGTTGATTTTCTCCCGGCCTTGAAATTTGGCAAACAGTTCCGTCTAGAAATCCAAAGCAACTTTCTAATGCAGCTCCTTTGTGATGGATGGCTGCTGCATAGGTCTCCAGGGAAGCAGGAGAAAGAACTTCATGGTTCCATTCTGTAATTCTGTGACCGTGGTCTTCATATAAACAATTGACAACAGCATTTGTTATCATGCAGATTTCGGGAACTGATCTTCCAAAACGTTGGATCATATCGTTGTAGCGACAAGGGTATGCTGTCCTTTTAAGAAGTATGCAAAGCCCTTCAATTTCAGAGGCAACAGTTCTCTGGGAGCATATGAAGATTTCAGGTAATTGAAGAATGTCAGCCAGGAATGGGATGTCGTTTTTCTCGATGCGAAACTCGTACTTGCACTCGGGCTATTGAATACTGTCAAAGTGATCGTATTCGTTGTAGGAAAAACCTGGATTTTTGGACGTGTATTCTTCAAGCAAGAGAAGTAATTCTTCTTCAGAAATGTATCCTTGTTCAAAGCTTAAGAAAAGCATGTCTCTGACCTCTTGAAATCCGGTCATGTTTACTGTCAGGAACAGAAACGATGGTCGTGTTCCCGCCGTGGAAGCTTAACTTTAATTTTGGCGCCACAAACCCCGTTTTCGACCCAGTTTCCCCGCGGAAGAAGATGCCATTCGTGTCTCACGAACGTCTGCTGCTTAAGGTCTCTATTAACAACATGGACAGCACGACAGAGGATGACATCAAGACATTTGAATCAAACGTTAGCAAAGAATGTTATTGTTTGCTATTGAAATATTACCCTTAGTTAACTTATCTGCCTTTGAGTTTCGGCGAATGGGTATGGTTTGTGCATTCTGACTATCTTCAAGAACTGTTGAAAACAACACTTATCATACCAATAATTAATTTTGTGCAGGCACTGAGTTGGGGAAAAGAGATGATAGCAATGTCTGGAAGTGGTCCAGGATACTGCCAAAAGGTCATCATTACACCTTATATGCACTGCCTCATTTACCATGTGCCCATTATGATGCAGAGACATGGAAGTTTGAGACGCTTTGGTGGTCAAGGTATGTTTTTTGATAGAGAAATGATGGTGAAAGGTGATCTGTGCAGAAATAATTACTTATTTTAAGTGGCTTTAAGCCTTTTTTCAAATCTACCTGAATACAATCCACTTCAATCTTCTCCAATTTTTTTCCATCCATGGCCATTAATAGCTTTTTGTGTTTATTTTGAGTTGTTTGTTATAGTATAACCTAGCCCCTTTAATATTGTCATAAGCCCTACAGAGTGGCAATGTGATATAATAAATAATTTCTAATTTCTTGTAGGTGTTGAGAAGAAAAATGATGATCTCAGAAAATATTATCACCGAAAAATCAATCGGTGGGATGCATCAACAAACCTCCTTCTGGTGGAGAAAAGGCAGGAAGTTTTGAGGGACAAGCAACGAAACAAGCGCCCTTATGAAAAAAAGGATTCGCCCTTTTGGATCCATGGAGGGAAACTGGAGGCAGCAAGAAAAGTTCTGCGCGTATCAACAGAATCTCCGCAACTGCCTGCCCAACAACAGCCTCCCACAGAACTGCCTGCCCAACAATAGCCACCCACAGAACTGCCTGCAGGGTACTTCTGTTTCTGTCCATAAAACAAAAGAAGCTGTCACATTTTTTCACATTTAACAAAAGATTGTTCAACATGTTGACATTGAGGTTACCAGTGGATAGTAGCCCCTACCGTGTAAATAGTTTATAACACTGAATGCAAAACAATATCGTTGAACGAAACAAAAAGTAAATATTTCACATTGGATTGTTACCTTCCAAAACATACAGCTTTCCACAGTCTTTGCGCCGAATTTCTGTTATGTCTGAAGTAAGATCAGTATATCCTTCTGCAATCTGGTGAAATACTTCTTTCCTGTATTTATCGAAGCTTCTTGAATGAAATAATAGCATATGGCTGGCTCTCCATACGGAAACTAAAATCTGCCATTTTCTTGACAGTGCGCGCTAGTGATATCGGCAACGGCCGCTAGGCAGGTTAATTGCAGTAGTCAAATACCGGATGTTGCCCCGTAACCTATCGATGTCACGCAAAATAATGGGATATGGTGACATTGCGATCAGTGATTCACATGCACAATGAGAAAATACTTCCTTTTCCTTCTGCAACCGGTGCTGTGAAAACGTGACCCGCAAGTGAGGGACTTTGTTACAGAGCTAGTATCTTATTTGGAGGGCCAGTTGGCCCTATTTGATGCGGTAAGTAGAAGCTTTCTGGTAATTCTACTGTTGCAAGATTGTTTTTATAACTTCAGAGAGGAGTTTGCTTCAGATTGTCACGTCGCAGCCCCGGTCGCGGCACAAAAGTTTAAAGTCTAACATTACTGCTGTTTCTTTTTTCAGACTTCGCCAAATGCACACCATTTTACGAGATGGTGAGTGTTTTAATGAAGTTCAAACGTCAATCTGTTCTTAACTTTGTTGCATGTTTTATGCAGGCTAGTGTATGAATCCATTAGTAATACTTAGTCTCTGTCTCAATAGGGACTTCATGGTGGTGATGGCCTTCGTAAGAGACCAGCCCGTGTTCGCGGAGCTGCTAGGAGACAGTAAATATACTTTTTTCTTTTCGTAAAGTATCCGAATGGTATCAAACCACATCATAGTCTTTAAACATCCTCGCTTCCAAAGCGAGTTTACCGCGCACGTGGATCAATCGATTATGACGGCTTTGCCGTAGAAAAATCACACTTTAGTAAGTTATATGACCACGACATGGTCGTATTACACTTTCCTAATCAAATATTCTTAACTCTAAAGAAATTTTCGTTTCTCATCCATAGCACAAGATTAAAGGCTGAAGAAACTCAAGGCAGAAAAAAAAATTGAAATGTGAACAGATGTCTTTTTTTAAGTTGTAAAAATACCTTGAAAATTTATTAAAGTTTTTTGGCTCTTTGTAATATATTTTGTACTGGTTGATGTATCATTAGGAGACGGGGTTCTTTCGCTCAAAGGGAAAAGATATAAGTGTCGTGACTGTTGATCAAAACTTTTATTATGTTTGGTGGCTCCTAAAGGAGCCGTTTTGTATGAAGGTGGCTGCTCTCAGCTCACTGTATGCTTCCGGTGAAATAATTCTTCGTGAATTTGACTTGAACTCTCTCCACCGGGCGGGAAGGTGTTTTACGGCCTCGCTCATCCAGGAAGGCAGGCGACTTTCCAAGAAGTAACTTCAGGCTAATCGGAGTCCTCACGCAACAACCACCACCGGTAACTGTTAAACACTTTCTCAGAGAAGGGCCAAGTCCTGCTGTTATCAGCAGCTCCTCTTCGCTAACAAGGTATGGAGTCCCACCGAGATGTAATGGCAGCCCAGGAAACATCGATCGCAGTACACTGTGACGCATTGTGATTGTCTCGTTGCATGCCAACGGCGATTTCAAACCCTTCTCAAAAAGAAGAGCGAGTCTCTCTCTGGATTCATCTGCTTGAAGTGCATCGACGGACCTGTCTTCGAAGGCGGCGATGAGATCCTCTGGTAAATGGTCGGCCGGTTCCCAGGTGTTTTCTGCTGAGGAGTAGTCCTTCCACTGAATGAAGTATTCTGCTCTGCCGTTCTTATTTCTTTTTGCCACAATGCGCTCGACTTCGTACACACCCATAATAGATGGCTTTGATCTAGGACGGTACTTCGAAGTAAAGCTTCGGTCGCGAACATCAAATAATGATGAGTAAAAGCCTTGAGGGTGTCTCGTGCGCGTTGACATGTTGACTCTAAGACGTATTTAGCAACTGAATAGTTACAAGCAAAGTCGACTATTTATATCTTTTGATTAACCATAATGGATCGAAAGTGGAATAATTAATTTTTAGCAACAATAGAATGTCAACTCTCGAGAGACACTGTTAGCGTGGGGCGGCTTGTTATTTGGCGGCTTGTTTTTTGCTGCGCTGGTTGTGTTTTTGTGATCCGCTTGGCAAAAGAAGTTTTTTTTTGCTCATCATTTAATTTAAAAAATTGTTTTGGTAATCCAGCGGCTAAGAGTAAGGAAAAAAAGTACGCTAGTCGTACAGCGGAGCGGGAAAAAATTATTTGCAAGTGCGGAATCCATGCTTTTAGCGCTGCGCTGGTTGGTGTGTTTATGATCCGCTCAACAATTGAACATGACGAGAGAACTTTCCGAAACAGGATTCTATTTTTTTCCTCATAAACTTTCGGCGGAGCGTAATTTTAAAAAGTGCGCTAGTCACATAAAGAGCGGGAAAAGTATTTGCGAGTTTGGAATTTATGCGTAACTCGATAGATACGACCAGGCTTCAAGAAAAATAAAGTGCTTCTCAGTTAAATGCTAATCAGAATTGCGAAGATTATTTTGTAAAGCGTGGCTAACGCACTCTTGTTTGCTTGTAAACAACGTTTAGGAAGTTTAAAGAGATTTAACTTCTATTGAGGTCATTAAAATCTTTTGAACTCTTTTACTGAATAGGTTTTAGAATAGGTTGAATAGGTTGCAGGAACTAATAAGACAGCTATTGTGCACTTTATCACACTTTTAAACTTGTTACGCACTTCCAACCGTCTGATTGACAGCAGAGGGAATGCAGGAGTATTCCCAAAGCAACTCTAACCGTTTGATTGACAGTAGCGGCAGTGCACGAGTATTCCCAAAGCCGAGTCTGTTAGCCAATTACAATTGACTTGTTCTGAGCACGCAAATTATTATGCCGTGCGCCGTGAAATAAGGCGTTGTTAGTACATGTTGTAAAAGACAATAGCATTCTGAGCGATGATACCCATGTAATGCTCAGCTTCTTTTGCTAGATTGTACAGATGGGCTGGGATAGGGGTCTGGTGTTGCATTGGTGTGGGGTGCTAGCTGGTGGAAGCGTTCCATCTGAAAACGAGAAAGAGAGTCTGCAATGTTATTATTGATCCCAGAACCATGCACTACACGAAAGTAAAAGTTATGCTGCAAAGTGCTGAGTGTTGGATCTCTTACCAAGTCCATTACCCAGGGGATTTTGGATCGATGGGAATTGATGACCTAAACTACACCCTGATTGTCACAATAGAACTGAATGCCCTTGGATGTTCAAAGGGCCCCCCACAAATGGCACGCAGCATTAATTGCATATAGTTCCCGCCAGAGAATGCTGATCCCTGGCTGGCCAAGTTGTTGACATGGTAGCCACTTTCCCTGAAACCATTGTTTTTGGAAAATCCTCCAAAAACAGAGGGGATAGGAATAGTCCTATACCATTCCACTGGTCAATAAACATCTTCCACATTTCAATATCCTTGTATGATGGTGGGGTTTCTTGACGCCTCTGGTAAGATACACTGCGTGAAATGAGTAGTTTCGTGGAAAATACGGGACTGTGATATTCCACGACGCTTGGCGAATCGGAATGCGACGTGTCAGGAAACGTGACGTGTCAGAGAGTGGCATGTTACTGACACCCCTGTGGCCTGGGTACGTCAAGCGTGGCGTGTCAACGAGTGTCAGGGCATAGTTACATATTAATTATCTGAAGAAGTAAAACTTGAAATTCAGTCTACGTGTTTGTTAACATCTTGAGCAATTCATCACTATCACTGGATGAAATAATGGATTTGATCATATTTGTCTTTAAAACGAATACGAGACAAATCTGATTTTTTACTTGTCCTGGTCATGAAGACAACAGATATGAGACAAACATGTTCTCTAAGTACTCAAAGGTTAACAAATTAAAGGTTTTACAGGCAGTTCATACAGCTAATAAGTAAAAGCTGTGCCTGATTCTCAAAGTTTTCCAAACCCGCTCAGCAATCGATCGAACTGAACGGGCTTCATCTTGACTTTGTTGCCGTCGCTATGCACGTGGTAGAGCAACAAACAAGTGAGCAACCCAACTACATGCGTAGTGAAACAAATATATTGTAGACTCAAAAGTTCTCCAAGTACTCAAAGGTAAACTAAAAATGTTTTACAGGCAGTATTTACTGCTAATAGTAAAAGCCATGTATGGTTTTCAACGTTTTTCAAACCCTACTCCCGCTCGGTCATCGATCGAACTCAACGGGCTTCATTTTGAGTGACTTTGCAGTAGTTAAGGGGGTACTTATAGGCTCAATTTCCCATTTTTCCATTTGGTAAAGGAAATGTATGGGGAAAAAGTGGGACAAAAGTGGATGGGTAATGAATTCAAGATGGCGACGGCAGAAGATGGTTGGAATAGGAGAGAATGAGTGAAAAGTAGAGAAATAGGAACATTAAAGCTACGCAAGCGCAATAAGCGGACTTTATAAGCCGCGCGCAAGCTCAAGGTTTATTATAAGCCGCGCAAGCTCAAGGTTTACACCGTTGACAGAAAATATTTAATTTTAATTGGTTACAAAGTAGTGGTTTTAGAGCAGAATATTCATCACCCTTCCGTTGATAATTTATCAGATATGTTGCGACTTGAACTATCACTTTTGTGAGTATCAAACAGAGAAGAGAATGCTGAGGAACGAAAACAGTCCTTCATATGAGGATCGATTTAAAACACCACGGACGCTTTCACCGAAAGAATTGGTAAGATTTAAGCCCCGTTGGAACTTTAACTTAAATTCGCTTATGTAAATGTTCACTCTATATATCACTCTGTTGCTCATTGACCTAGATCATTCAAGCAAGCAGTCTACCAGCACTACAAGAGAGACAGGAGGAGAAAGAATTGTTTTGCAAATCAAGCTTGCTTAAGAGACGAGGTGTGCTTCAATTGCCTAAAGTGAGAATCGCAAAGTGAAAGAATCTAACAGAAATGTTTTGTTGTGGGCCATCGTTAGCTACTGATGCATCTGTTAGTATAACTCCTAAATGCTGCAAGCGTTTTTTAAAGTTATTTTCTTGTTGTCGTGGTACAATCGCTGACAATGGACAAGATGGTCACGATAATGGTCATGATATTCATTTGAAATGTGTACTAGCTTGCTGTGGTGGTACAGTAGCAGATAACGACATTGCAGATAGAGCAAACAGTAAGGAGTACTGTGTAGAGCAAGAACAAAAAATGAAAGAAAAAAACAAAAAAAAAACAATCGAGAGAAAACTGTCCAAAAAACAGATTGATGGTGTTTAACAAGAAATCGAACAACCTAGAAACAACTGTAGAGGAAACCGATTTAGATAAAGTGTGCGAGTTATTGCTCTGTTTTAAGCGCGGTGACTTTGATCTTTTTGAATTAATTACTAGTGTGCATAACAAATGTGAGGCGACCTAGAAACAACTGCAGAGGAAACCGAGTTGTATAAAGGTTGCGAGTTATTGCTGCTTAAAGTGCGGTGACTTTGATCTTTTCAATTAAATACTAGCGTGTATAACAACCGAGGAGAGTACTTAAGTGTTATAAATAAAGTAATCTGCACAAGAGTATTTTAGTCATGTTGAGCCTTGAAAGGGAACAGTTATCAAACAAAATTTATTACAATGTAAGCCACCCAGCAGGTTTTAGCAATGCCTCACGATTATACTATGCAGTCAAGGGAAAAGGGATAAAATTCCAAGACGTACGCGAGTTTTTGAGTCGCCAACGTTCACATCAGTTGACAAGACCCAATCGTTACAATTACACAAGGCGCAGCACAGTTAGTAGAGGCTTGGATCACTTCTGGCAAGCCGACTTAGTAGAGCTTGCCCACGACGCTTATTCTAGATGAATAAATAAGGGAGTAAATTATTTGTTGACAGTTGTCGACGTGCTTTCATGATATGCTTGGGTTGTACCTCTCAAAACAAAATCGGCACAATCAGTCAGTAGAGCACTAGAATCCATCTTTGTCACGTCACAGCGTTGGCCAAATTATCTCACGACAGATGAAGGAAAAGAATTTTACAATTCTCACGTGAAAAAGTTGCTGACCAAATACAAAGTGCATCACTTTAGCGTGTACAGTCGTATGAAATCTAGTTTATCGAAACGCTTCAATCGCACTCTCAAAGAGAAAATATATTGCTACATGATAGCAAATGGAACACGCAAATTTATAGATGTCGTGCCTTCTTTGGTATCGGGGTACAACAGTACCGAGATTTTAATGACGAAATGATTAAAGGTTCGTTTTACAAAGCGGAACTACAACTGCATCACAAACCGACCAAGTGGACAGTTGAAAAGAAATTGAAATATAAGGGCAGCAAAGCGAAAGGAAACCAAGAAGTATACGTTAAATTTCAAGACTTTCCTGACCAATTTAACCGGTGGATTACGCGTAAACAATTAGCTCAAGATTACTATTCTTAAGATTAACACAAGACAAAACCATCAACATGTCTCTGAAAAATCGATCAACTCTACATTATGAAGTAGATGACGTGTTTGATCTCATAGTGCTGTCCAACTACAAAAGCGTGCAGAGTAATTTTGATGATGTAACTAGGCGGGCTTCTTTTATTTATCGTCTTCCTCACCCTTTGGATTTGACTCAAGGTTGGCAAGTGGCTTTAGTTAAAATGACTATTCCCGTAACGGACAATTCTCAAGTGCAAGATTCGCCTCATTCTACCTTGGGGTTAGGAGTTAAATCAAATAAGATCTTGGCCTGTATCAGAAATACACAAAATAACAGAATTGTCGATGATATTTCGTTGGACAGAAACAAATCATTCCAAAACTTCTTTCAACTCGCTTAAGAAGTATTGAGCCGATTTGCCTCAAACAATACATTAATGTGTGTTCAAAA
This sequence comes from Blastomussa wellsi, assembly GCA_947652115.1. Classification (NCBI taxonomy): domain Eukaryota; kingdom Metazoa; phylum Cnidaria; class Anthozoa; order Scleractinia; family Plerogyridae; genus Blastomussa; species Blastomussa wellsi. Next base: position 16,789,252 of record OX393561.1, read on the forward strand.
TGTTTTCTCCACAGATAAAGGTGAAATTCCGAACGTGAGCTTTTTCCAGTTTGCACAATATGTTGAAAGCGGTACGCAATATAAATATGCCGTTGTCGTAGATTTTGAGCCCTATTTGCACGAATTATTAAATCAACCAAGAGGTGATCTATTTCAACGATTGAAAAGCAAGCACTCACTGTCAACTAAAAGAGGATGGATTGCTAAGAATGGTGCTTCTAACATCCACGGTAAAACTAACGTTGAAAGTTTCCACATCGATGACATGCATTACGGGATGAACTTTGTTAGCCAGATAGCTGATGAAAGCTACAATGGTATCGTATTTACGAATCACTTCAAAAATGCCAGCTGGGATGTTATAACACTAGAAATCGGCATAGGGTTAGCTAAGTTATTACGAATAGAAAGCGAAAAAATGTACAACAAGCATTGGAGTGCACCTGATTGGCATTTTAAGGAGGCAACAACGGCTAAAGTTTCTATCACGATAAAAGACCCTAAAACGTTTAACTAGAAAGTCATCAAGCACAAAATTGTTGGGGAGGCAGCTTTGATGGACAGCATTGTTTCCTTATATCGGTACGTTGCGACGCAAGAATGATCACACTGTAGTTTTAAATCTACCCACAGACTATTCACTGGAATTAAAACAACCAAACTCAGAAGCTTTTACACCCCTGGCGCAAGAAAATGGAGAAATAGACTTAAATGATACAAAACACGCAACCCAATTTGAAACTTTTTTGACGCGTACACCAAAAATATACAATGCACATTTATCGCTGCTGAAAGCCAAATCGTTCGTTAATCAAAGAGAGGAGCCACAATTGTACACGTTTACTTTGCAAGGGAAGCAAAACGAAACCGTCATCGTGGAACCGTCCATTTTACACTACAAGCAGTTGACCAGTGACAGTCAGCACACTCGTCTAAGGGTAGATATAAAGAATCCCGAAGGACTCTATCCTTCATTTTATACAGGAGCTTTATCGTTTCAGTTACGGCTAAAAGCATTCCAAGACGAGTGGTATCAAGATGTATAAAATCAAAGATACAGATAGCAGTTTCGAACTCACTATTTGGCAAAAAGAAATGGGTTCGAACTCCTTTATTGAACAGACTTATTTGAGTCCATTTATTCTTGATCAACATTATGAAGTGGCTGTGACCCAAATAAATTTGCCACACGCTTGGATTAACGTGGACAGTGAGGAAAACGAGATGAAATTGATAATGGAAGGGAAAAGTGCTACGTTGAGCAAAGGCTATTACAGAACTGTTGCAGATGTTGCAAGAGGTGTGGAAAAAGCACTCTGTGGTGGAGTTGTATACAAACATGTACAAAATGAAGAGCTTGGAAAGCTTGTCTTAGATAAAAACGCACACTTGTTTGCAGCGACGAACATTGCCAAAGCTCTAGGTATGTTGTCTGAGGACGAAAATGATATTGCCCCACTTTTGAAATTGCTATATGGTCAAAACATTCAACCACCGACAGACAATAGACACCCAGGCTTTGTACTGTTAACGAACAGTAACAAAAAAAGTTATGCATCATTTATCATACCATTACTGCCAGAGACAATTTGCGCTCATCAGCTCTCCAGGAAGACCTTCCAATTGATTTTAGTGACTTCTGACATAGTGAGGGATAGTTTTGTAGGAAGTGAGACCGTTCCGATACTATTCAAACATGACGTAAACACTAAACCTAGTTTGTTAGAAGTGATTACACCTAAACAACCAGACTACAAACGATTGAGAGAATATGTCTTTGATAGACTGAAAATAGAACTAAATGATTCTCAAGGCCGCCCAATTTTGTTTCAAGGGGTTGACAACCAAAGGCCAGCAGCGAGGTGGTTCATGGGTAGCAGCTCTACCCATCGCGTTACAACTACTAGAATCACTGCAGGGTGGAAAAGGACAACAAAGAGGGGGTAATATTTTTTCCAAAGCTAAGTCGCTTGTGAAAAAAGGTACAAGAGTTTACAAGAAAGGCTTAGCAGGTGTAGACAAAGTGTTCAACAGTAAAGCAGGACAGATAGCTCTGCAGCTAGCCACACAGGCAGCAAATATGCCTTCCGTGAAGAATAGCAAATATGGCAGATACGCTAAGAAGGGTGTTTATGGTCTAAACAAATTGAAAGATTTTGCAGCCAAACAGAAGGGAAGTGGACGAGGGCATTCCTTGAGACACATAGGTCAAACAGGACGCGGAATTCTTTTAGGCAAAAATTCACCTTTCAAAGACATACCTTTAATAGTTGACATATTTTAGAGGCAGTAGTACACTATTGTTATTCAGTCGTAAGTCAAATATTGTATCTAAGGTATATAATAAAAGAATAAGTTTGTCTATTTAGTCAGTTGTTCACTGTATCTTGCCAAGTACACACCGCGTTAATATGTCAAAGCGTAAATCGACTGCTGAAAGCTGTATGCTGAAAGGTATTCTCACACGGGATACACTATAGCCACCACTCACCCCACAGTTTGGCCCCAATGTCATCGTGCAGGATAACACATGGGAATTAACCAGAGAAATCAAAATTTTACCACAGCCATTTGTAAATCCCGGGGGTGCTGCTAGTGTAAGATCTATAAAGTTTCTTATACCACCCGTTGTAGCTGAAACATGGATTCCCTCTGAATGTAGCCTGTCTCAGCTATGAGGTTAACAAAGCAGATGGCACTGCCTTGACAAGGCCCTGCGACAGCCACTAATGCAGAAAACGTCCACGCACGTTATGCAGGGTCTAATGCAATGCTGATCGATGACATAAATGTTACCATCAATGGGTCAACTGCCTTGCAAAACTTGGATAGAGACTGGCATTTGCGCAAATACATGACTTTTATCACCAATGCTACGGATTTGACACAAAAGAGACCAGCGGCGACACAAATTTTTGACTGGGACGAAGAGTATGACTCCATTGTAGATGCTACAGATAAAGTAAGAGTGGGCACTGCCACGGTTGGTGCTGAGCAAGTGCAAACTAACCTAAAAAAAAGACAAATGCAACTGGCCCTTCAGCAACACCCTGCTAATACCGGTATGTTCATCAAACCCCTTCCAGGAGATTTTTTTCCATCACTCAGCTCATACCTTACAACACAGGCTTAGAAGCGGAAATTTCTTTCAAAGATCCCTCTTTCATTTTCATTTGTCGAGCTGAACACGCCACTGGGTTGGGTCCAGCCGAAGCCGTTAAATTCACTGTCAGCAGAGAGGGGACATACTTGAAAATGAAATTGTTGACACCTAATGTGAAAATCTGAGAAACGCTCGAGTTTATTCTTCAAAATGCTAGCCCTAATGCACCTTATCCGTTCTCTATTCCCAAGATGAAGATGGTCACGGTACCAGAAATGTTTACCAATACCCAAGGACGAATTAGGCTGTCAGATGTGTTTACAAGGCATTCTCCAGCATGTCTAGTCTTCTTTGTACTGATACCAGACAATGTTCTGCGAGGCTCTTACCTATCGGATCCTACCCACTTCAGACGCTACAATCTCACACGCTTTCAAGTCTACGATGGAGGAAAACAGTTTTTTGAAGAAGGTGCACTAAACGTCAGTGATGCTACAGAATTCTGGCAGTATTTCTGGAGTATGAGTGGGGCAGAAGAAGATGATCGTCAAGCTTGGTACTGGAGACGAGAGCAAGTGTTAGACGGTGGGAAGTTTTTCATACCTGTGGACTTCAGTAAAGCTAAAGATGGAGGAAAAACTACTGGCCCGTTTATGGAACACCCAGTGGACGTTGAACTAACGTTCGGACTTCGGGAAGCTCGCCTAGGCGGAGATATCAACAATATGCGACTACTTGCTTTTTACAACACAGTTGAAAACTTATGGCTCTCGGATCCTATCAATAAAAACTACTATCAGCCTAGAGAGCAGACAGATTATCCTGGTGCAGCAGGGAGATCAATCACTCCGGGTGGAGAGCCCTTGAGCAAGATTATGCGCACTTAAAGAAAAAAAAAAGCAGAGATGCACGATACATTTCAGATGCTTAAAGTAGGCACTAGAGACAAGCATATTAGTAAGACGTTTTTGGGTGTCTTTGCAGGAGATCGTTTTCCCAAGCAGCGGCAAGTACCTTGTTGCTACATTATTAACACTGATAATAGTGGTAAGCCAGGGCAGCATTGGATAGCCATCTACGAAAAGAGTTGTACTGATTTCAGTCAAAATATATTCTTTGACAACTACGGTAGTGTACCTTCCGAACTGAACGCGCTCTGGAAGCAATACGACTTCTATAAACACAGTAATGAAGACTATCAACAAAGACATTCGACAGTTTGCAGAGATTACTGCCTTTATGTACTCAAGTTGTTCAACATGGGAAAATCTTTGAAAAATGTACTAAGTCGTTTTGACTGGTGCGATAAAGAGCACAACGATGAAAGAGTTTCTGAATGCGTCCATGCTGAATATCCTAGAATTTTAAACACGTCTTCACACCCTCATATAAATTGTCAAAGTTGTATTAGCAGAGAAGCAAATATCAATAAAAAAAGTATGTTACTACTAAAACAGCCTCATTCTTCACTTGCCATGGCCATGAATCCACACCCTCAATTTTATCACCCTGCGTACATTTGTATTTCAGGACAGAGTTATTCGGGCAAAACGTATTTTTTACTTCAGCTTTTGAGTAATGTAGGAGCATATTTTGATAATGACGGCCGACCCTTCAGAAAGATTGTATACTGCTACGGAAGTCAATGGCAGGACATATTTGAAAAGTTCCAAGCGATAGGTGTTACGTTTCATGCTGGATTACCCGAGTCGTTTGACCAGTTGTTTGACAAAATGGAAAAACCTTGTATGTTAATTGTGGATGACCTAATGCAAGAATCACAAAATAATCAATTTATGGAGGACATGTCTACAAAAGGAGTACATCACGAAGACTGCACACTTATAACTATTAGTCAAAATCTCTTTGCTCAGGGAAAGAACAGCGTGACAATACGTAGAAATATTCAGTATTCCTTTTTTTTTAATTCGCTCTCTGACAAATTGCCCATTCAACTTTTAGGTCAACGATTTATGAGGGCCGGTAATCACTTTATTGCCTTGTTTGACTATATAATGAGTGCTAAACTGTACAATTATCTTTTGATCGATTTGCATCCCAAAGGAGCTCTAGTGAACAAAGAAATCAAGATACGCAACAATATCTTACTGGGCAAAAAGGACGAGGATGGAGAAAAAGGTATCAATTGCTACCTACACAAGGGTCAAAATCGTAAAAGTCGTTGACAGCAGACATGGATAGATTAAACGAGTACGCTCCTCTTGTGAATGAATTCGTCAACAGAAACAACATTCATGTTTTGACTATTAACAATGTAGTCAAAACAATTGCTGATGTGGTTCGAAATTATCTCTTGGGAAATGTTCCGTGTTCTTGCAAAGATGTCGAAACATCTGCATGTACAAAGAAGTTACTGAGATTTCGACAATATTCTTTCCTACTAAAACTTGGGAAAAGGCAGTTCCCTGTCAAAGAACGTTGAGAACTCATTATTCTTAATGCTTCGATAGTGAAACAAGTTCTATGACACGCATTACGTAAACTACAAAAACATCCTTTAACATGCTGTAAAGACTTCTGTCCAAGACAATATAAACAACCACTCGCTCGTTTGGTCAATGAAGAAGCATAAAGAAGCTGAACACTAAAATGTACCGTCAGTTTTGCTGAGACGTTCATCATGACTGATTGCGAAACAGCGAAATATTTTGACAAATTTAAATTAGTGCCTAGAGAAATGGACTGCAAAAGTGGCCGTAGTCCCCTGCCACCAAATGGTATTCAACGCGGAGGCCAATGGGCCGACTCAGCTAACACGGAAGATTTGAATCGCTTAAAATTACTTAAGTTACAAGAAAATGGTGACCTCTCTCGATTACAACAAACTTGTGACGATATGGAGCCCATGAATGACACGCTTGATGGCCGAATGAATCCTTTAGAAGCTTATCTACATCGAATGATACAAGCTACAGAGGGGGTGAGCAGAAACATTCTCAAACAAAAAAACATGTTGCCAACACTGGGATCCACAATGGCTGAACAAATACATTCTAGCAGTAGTTATTCTAAACAGTCCCCCACGAAAGCGTCTTCGTCGTATAAAGACTATAAAACAAATGCATCTCCGCGTAAGGTGTCTAAATTAGTGACAAAGCCCTATACAATAAATACTGCTGAAAGAGTCAAAACTAGGCAACGTAAAGTTAAGAAAGCACCCGATTTCATGTATGGGAAAGGTTTTAATCATATTTTCAACAATGAAAGACTTACACATTCTTTTAACATTCCCCAAGCCTGGGAAACTGTACTGTAAAGATTAGAAGTAAAAAAGTGTTTGTTCTCTTTTTTTTCTGGAAAGATACGAAAAACAAATTCTTAAGCGTGCATATTCAAGTCTATTCTATTTTACACTGAAAAACACCCGGAAGGTGAATACAACAGAGTAGCCAATTCCGGAGCTGTAGTATTACCATGTACAGTTAACTCAAAGCTAACACACCTGTAACCGTTAGCGCTTAGCATGAAAACAATATGTCTATTGAAGACTGCAAGGTCAACTCCCGATAAAAGCTTTGTTATTATTCTAAAAAAGGGAAACAATAAGCGTTTGAGATTTTCAAAATACAACCTGAATCTACTGGGTTTAGGGTGGGTTTTTTTCTTTTTGCAGCATATTTTTCTTTTTGTTTTTCTTCTGTTTTTTCCTTTGTTCTTACCAGCAGATCACAAGGGTTTTTTGAATACTTGCCGCGTTGCCAATAAAGGATGCAGCGTATTTTTGGTGGCGTTTAATCAAGGGTGGCCTTTACGCAACTAAACTACTTAATTTTCTTTGTTCTTACTAACAGATCACAAGGGTTTTTTGAATACTTACCGCAATGCCAATCAAGGATGCGACATATTTTTGCTGGCGTTTATTCAAGGGTGGCACTTACTCAAGAACTGAACTACATAGAAAAAAGCGTACTTGGCTAACAAACTTTCCTGGCAAAGATTTACAAAAAGCAAGGTAAAGTTAAATTTCTTTTATCAACGTGAATTGAGAAAGATGGTGCGATTGCATATTTTTTACTAGTAGGCGACTTGGTTTTGACAGCATTTTTTTGTTTTTACTTAAATCTATTTTAGGTCCAACATCATGGAAGTAAAGTTTGATGATTCCGAAAGTGTTCAAGAAATTCTTCAGGTCATCACACCATTGATAGAAAACATTCCATGCTCCCTAATAGTGAAGGATGTTGCAAAGCGAAACGACTCTTTGCCTCGCAATGACGGCCAGTATCATCATATTTTTGACAAACTTTTTGTTACGATTGAATTAGAACTTGTAAAGCTTGCTATAGCGTCGCCTGGCTTCACGATTTGCTTTGAACAAGCCTACGACCACTTCCACGCGGCCAAAAACTTAAAATTCTCCATAAGAAGAAACTTGCGGAAAAGCGTCTTTTTTGAAAGTGAACATTGTAATGTTTTTTTCCTGAAGCCACAATACATTCATTATTTTATTGATTTCTAAAGCGAAAAATTGTTGGTTCTTTTACGAAACGTTTGTGTGAATAACTTGTTACTTATTGTTTGTTTTTTAAGAATTTTGTAATGAAATTAAGTTTTGAGATGGAACTTGTCAAACTTGCTATAGCGTCCCCTGGTTTCACCATTTCTTTTGAAGAGGCCTATAGGATGATCATTTCCACACGGACAAGAACTTAAAATCCTCCATTAGGAGAAGCTTGACCATACGGAAGAGCGTTTTTTTTTTTTTTGTGAACATATTTTTTTATACTCATTAGTTGATTGACTTCTGAAGCAAAAAAATCATGATTCTTTTACGAAACGTTTGAGTGAATATTACAACTTGAAACTTGTTGTTTGTTTTTAAGAATTTATAATGAAATTAATTAGTGAATCATAAATGATGTGAGCATAGTTAGTATGGAAATATAATATAGGACAACACTGAAATGCGTTAAACTCATTTATTAAAATATGCCATAAATTGTTTTTCACATTACCAATACTGATGCAATCCATAAAAAAAATTAAAATGGTTTCTTGTAACCATAGGGACAAGTTTTATAACCTTCATTCACTTTGAGAACGACCTTATCAAATACAAGCGAATAGTTCTTTTTTACAACGAGCGAATGCAAATTAAATCCATCATCGCGCGTGATGTAAAAGAATGGCACTTCTATTTACCTGCCAGAGAGGCGGTTTGCTCGCAGCTCTTCTTTGGACAGAACAAGGTCTACCATGACTTCGTGATTGACAACTTTCTTGGCACTCAGTTTTTTTACGCTCAGTCCCCGGACTTTTGTAATGTTTTCAACATGTTTGCGGGTTTCACTGTTAATCACTTTACACGAGTAATTTTACGCTCCACCACTCACAAACTCGCTTATGTGTTGACCGGGTTGCAATTCCGAGGTTAGTTCACCCAGGTAATCGCCTGTAGGGGGATTCCATCCATTGGCGTCAAATCGAAAAATGACTGAATCAGTATCACAGTAATAAGCAGGATCTTGCAATTTATCGAGAAGTTCTCGATGCAATTTCAATCGGGCCCACATTGTGGTGAAGAGAGCCACAACAACATTTGTTTTGTTCCCGGTGCTGACAAAATCCCTCTTTTGAACCGATTTGACCAAGAGATGTTCGTAATTAATCTGCCTGGCCGTTACTTTGCACGAGCCATTCATTAACAATTCATGGCAACGCACAGTGTCCTGGACAATTTCAGTTTCGGCTTTGTTTGGGTCTTCAATTCCTTCTCTTTCTTTGCAATTTGCAATGTACTGATTTTTGAGCTCTTCCGTAGTACACCATGCAGGAAAATCTGACTATTGTTGCTTAATCTTGAGAAAAGCGTCTATGTAACTTTTCAAGAGTCCATTCACGCAGTCTGGATAGTGCCACACCTCATGAATTTTGACTATTTTGTATCCTTTTTCTACAGCATAGTAAATTTCAGGAGTGGCCCATGTCCCTCTCAACATACGCTGCTCCTCAGTATGCTTGCATTCGTTCAAGTTCTGCTCTTTAGCGCATTGAGCGCAAAGAGTGAACATCAGTTTGTGGCCGTTTTTCTTTAATGGTATGCGAATAGGGATCACTGGGTGGAAAATGTCTTGCGGTGCTAGTAAATTGCATTTCATGAGGCCAAAATAAGCATCCTTCTCGTAGTGAAAATCTTGAGTGTAGATCAAAGGGTGGCCTTTGGGATAATCTTCATACTTGTTCACAAAAGGATAGAGCGAGGTGAAATCGTAGTAATGCATTTCTTCGTTTGTCACATATAGCCTCACAGCTTCTGTTCGTCCGCCAAAAAATGCTTCTCGAGGGTTGAGTGGTTCATGCTGAAACTCTACCTCACGTTCTTTAGCCATCCAGTCTCTTATCCCATCAGTGTTGTTTTTTATCATTTCCCGGACTTCGCACTCCCAAACAACCTGAACGTCAAACCCTGCCTCTCGGAACCTACGCAGTTGCATTTGACTCTGATCGAAAAGCAGCCCCATAGAAACTCCTTTCACTTGGTTGATCGTGTGAGCTTGGAAGCATTTGTTATGTCCATGCCAAAAACAACCATGGACTTGTATGATGGTTTTCGTCACTGGATCGGAACTATCAACTTTTGCATTGATTCTATTGACGCGAATTCTCTTTTCACCATCACCGTGCTTGCTCATGTACATTAGATCACCGCCAAATTCTGTTTCATCGCGCCACTTTAGGTAAAGCCTGCCCAAGGCGCTCTGTTGATCTCTGGGTCAATAACCATAAGGGGGAATTATTCCAATTGTGTTTTCGTCCATAAAAACACGACGATAAATCAGATTGGAAGTGCTAGCCATAGTGCATGCTTCTGTCCACGGGTCTATGTCAAACTTCTCCAAGTACTCAGCGATACTTCTCTCCGGCTAAGCGCAAAAGTTTTACATCTTGGCAGCAATATTTCAGTTGTTTGGCCTTGAAATTGTACACGTACGTTCCTTGTTCATATGAGTCACTGATTTCTTTGTGCCAGGCTTTGAATTCTTTGTATTTCTTTTCATCCATGGTCAGTTCGGGAGAAAAATACTTTTCTGCGGGTGGTGCTCCCACATAGTTTTGATTTTGTCTGGTGTTAAACTTGTGTGGGAAGGATCCCTTCTCTTCCTCAAGGTCAAAACGGCTAGGGAGGTTAGAGAGCGCAGTAGACAAATTAAACGCGTTCATTGTTATCACACGTGCTCCGTCAAAGAGTACTTCAGGTAATTTACCTCTGTTGTCCACGATCCATTTCAAAATGAAGAAAATATAGAAGCCGCTCATATTGTGAGCTATCGCTGTCAAAGGTTGCGCGTTTTCCTCGCAATGTTCAAATAGCCACTCGCAATAATCAGTCATGCATCCGATTCCTTCAAAACAAACCTCCTCTCCAGTATCTCCAAATTGAGCAACGCTGCAGATTGGCTCATTGATAGTTTCATCATTCTCAACCATGGATTCCACATCAAAGAACAAAAGCCTGCCCATTTTTCTGTCGCGCTTTTTGCGCTGGTTGTCAGTTAATTTAGCTTGCTGAATGTAGCATTTGTGAGTGTAAATATCCACAGTATCGTGGCAGTTTTTGCATTTGGACTTGAAACAAACGTGTTCTTTTTGCAGATCTCTTGAAACGTCCAAATAACACACTTTACATTTTTTCCACTTTTGACACGTGGAGAGCGATGTGTCATCAGCATACTGCCGATGGCGATCGTAACAGTCTTTGCCCTTGAAATAGCGAAGGCAAAATTCACACTTTATCACCTCTGAACTCGGCTCGCAAAAGTCTTTACATTGCGTGCATTTACAAGTTTCACAAACGTGTGGGCGGGCCTCGTAAGCGCGATCGCATTTCGTGCAATAAAAACTGTGACTGAGGAAGGCGTTGTCTTTAGTAATCACATCAAAATGCTCATCGTGATAATATAGCGACAAAATGTGCTCAGTTTCAGTAGGGTTGACTTTAAGGCTAAGCATGTTTTGTCTTGCTTTGTTGTAGACTCTAACCTGGAAATCCCGAAATTCAGGTAAACGAGCTAATTGTTCAATTTCTTTTAGTCCGCATTTGCCGTGGCGCAGTCCAGACCTTGTGAGTAGACCTCTGGCTTTTCACACGAGCTTCCTTACGGAGCTTTTACGTTTGATGTTGCTAGCTCTAAAATTTGACTTCGTCAACCTATCTTTAGCGACTAACAAGGCCACAGGCCCACAAAACGGATTTACTTCTTGTGGAATGGTAATGACGGATCTCTTATTCAGAAGCATGTCTGCCGTAGTTTTAAAAAACTGCTTGCGCCTATTTACTTCGTTACTTCCACCGCCGTGGGGAATTCGAACGTGTTCAACGTCTATAATAAAAGTTCCGTCACTGACATCCAATTCTGTGTAAGATTGAAGTACTTTTTCCACTTTGTTGAGTAGATAATTGGCAGTGAGATGTACAATTTCTTGAAAAGGAATGATAATCGGTGAATCCAAAGATTGCGAACTAATAATGAATTGCACCTGATCCCTCGGACTTGAAGCATTTCTCAATTCTTCGATGATTGACTCTAAAAGTACAAAAATTTGTCCAATTGTTTCTGCGTCTGTAGGTAGTTCTTCTACTCCAGGCATAATGTTAAATCGCATCAACATTAAATTAAATTTTGCGTTCATTGAATTGATAGAATTGCGCAAATCCAGCACCCTGCTATTAGCAAACGTAGGGCGCGTGCCACCAAACTGAATGGCCCACTGTTGCAAAAAGTCCAGATTCATTCCGAAGGATATAGTGAGCCTCATATATTTGTCGAGTTGCAAAATTATCAGTCCATCCAAACGGTTCAAAAGCATAGGCTTTTATATGAGATAATGTACATATGAACAACAGAATCATTTTTTCTTAAGATGACAACAATTACATCATTCATCATGTACGTTTGACCATATGAATCAAAGATGTGCCACGTGTCCGTTAACCATCCAAGGATTTCCATAACGCCTCTGATGAATTAGGCGTGCTTGCATATGGCTGCTTATTTTCCCACTGCCCTCCTGTACAAAACGTCTTGGTATTTTTCTTTTACGACTAGAACGTCTAACAGTCGCAGGGGGAGTTCGTGCTAGAGTTTTGTTGGTGATATCAACAAATACCATAGACTCTTTTCTTTTGCTGCGTTTTTGTTTTGTCTTTTTGTTGGGTGTTTTTCTTTTCTGTACAAAAAGCGATGCTATCAGTTTACTCAATGGATTTGGCCCGTGCGTAACATATTTGCATCCAGCATCCTTATGTGATCTTTTTTCGGGCCCGTGTACCGATAAGTGACAGCCCGCTCGCGCGTGAATGGAACCTGGTCGTGGTTCATGTGTTCTAGCTCGTCGAACCTTAGGCATGTTTGTTGTTTCGTGCTCTCGTTCATATGAATTACAACTCAATAAAACAGACTATTTTATAACTCAACATCTTTTATTTTGACACACAGAAACCTAAGTCTTACTACACTCATCTTTTCTTCAGCTTTGTATTCATTGATGTTCAGGAAAAATAAAAAACAATGTCCTAAATTTTTTCATCAATGTTATTCATTGATCATGGTTATTTACTTTTTCGAAAATGTAGTTTTGCTACTAATCTTACCCTTCAAGGCTGAATTCCCTTTGCAACTAGCTTTTCGCTTTTTACCAGCTAAACGATCTTGCTCCTCTTGACATTTTAGCGATTTGACAACTAGAGTTTTAGACCTTATGGCTTGAGCCTTTTCCACAATGATTTGAGCCTGGTAATTTTTATAATCGTTTCGTGCCTTGGCCAAATTAGCTATGTCTCCAAAGAGACCATCGGAACACTTAACAAAACTACTATCCTCTCTCTAAGTGAAAGGATTCCTGCCTGCTCTGACAGCAAATTTAAAGACGGGACGGTCAGCAAACTTTTCTGAAGACGATTTGCAGAAGCTAAGAGCCATTGGTTTGTTGTGCTTCTGACAACGAGGAGGTGTTCCCTTCGTGGTGTGCAAATAGCTGGGATGCACAGCTTTGCTCATTTCACCTAAAGCCAAGTATGTTGCAGGTGTTGTAAATGGTGGCGTGCAAACTGAAGCCCCAGCAGAACAGAACAGCATTTGTTGGCCATTTTTGGCGACAATTTTCATGTCGCTCTTGCATAGGAAACATGGTAATAACTCTTCTACTTCCTCTTCCTCAAGATCTGGTTCTTCTTCCAAATAATCTTCTCCTTCATAGATTTCGTTTTTCTCTCCTTCTCCTTCTTCCTTATCCTCGTTTCCTTTCTCTTCTGGCTGGACTTCTTCTTGTTCTTCTACATCGCTTGCAACATAATCGATTTCCTGTTCGCCAACTGCTTCTAATTTGTCGCACTCTTCTGGATTTTCTACACTTTCGTAGTCGATGAACGGGTTCTTGGCTGCTTCCAGTGCTTTTGCTTTGGTCTTGCTCCTTTCAATTGGTATTGTTTCACAGTCGTCATCGCTGTCTTCTACGATCATCGGTTTTTTGAGACCTCTTTTATTTTCTCTTGCGAACTCATTCTTTTAGCCTTGAGTAATTCTAGCTGTTTTTGTCTGGATAGGTTTGAAGGCCTCCTCAGCATAGTGCGGCGAAATATGCACTGATGTATCCTTATTTATAACATCAAAGGTTCAGAGTTTTCCCTTACTCACAATCAAAGCTATGCATGATACCTTCTTTTGAACTCTGCCGCCAATTACGTTAATCCCTGATTGCTATTTTGTCATACAGCAGACCATACATATTTTTATCCTGAAGCGAAAAGGTTCTACCAAACTAATTAAAATGTCGGGCACATGGATCAAAGATAAATGATCAGTTCGACACAAATTCTTCACGAGTGACCGAAGTGACGTCGACCAGCAGGCCATTCAATGATTTCTCCTGTAAACTCAATCTTTGAGTATTTTTTCTCTTTTTTTTTGTTTGTCTAAGTATAACATCAGAGAATCAGTGTATTTCTGCAAAAAAACTTCCTTTCAATCAAAGCAACGCTTCTCGCCTTCTTTTGAACTTTGTCGCCAATTACGTTAATCCATGATTGCTATTTTGTCATACAGCAGACCATACATATTTTTATCCTGAAGCGAAAAGGTTCCACCAAACTAATTAAAATGTCCGGCACATGGATCAAAGATAAATGATCAGTTCAACAAAAATTCTTCACGAGTGACCGAACAACACATACATACATACATTATTGGCTCGTCTCACGGGGCTTTTCAGAGTCGATATTAAATTATAAAATTTAAAAACGCAGTCAAACACATTATCCCTCCAAACAAAATAGTGCAATAGCCATGGCAAATAAAAATATCGTGAGCGTATTGACTGAGTACGAAGACGGTGCACTAATTTATAAGTGTAGCTTAAACGGGAAAACAAAGATAGCCAAATACGAAGGCATGAAACCGTGGTTAATCGAAAATGATGCACCGGTCGGGATGACGAAAATGTTAGAGGGACTTCACTGGGTGCTTGAACTCTCGACAGCCGAGGAAGCCTTTCACCTGAAAGATTCGGTAAGTTTATAGAAAATCATGGCGTCTCGCAAAAGTTAATTTTTCAATTTTTAATTTTGTTGTTTGATTTTTCAGAGATGGTTTGAAGGTGTCAAGAGGAACATCAAAACAAAATTAAGAAGTTAACCTCGACAAACCTAACCGAAAAGAGAAAATACAAGTTCAAGGCAACCATGATGTCAAGAAACAATTTTATCATATTTTGTAAAGTGAGAAAAAAAAGCAAGCAAAACAACATTTATCTCTTTTTGTAAAGTAATTTGAAAATAAAAACTATTCATTCTGATTATTTTCCTGGTTGTTAATGAACGTGCACGGATGTGTGACTTGTGCTTTCGGGAGGTGTTGGGTTAAAACAGGTTCAGCAATCGTTGACACACTCATTCCAAGGATTTCCACATGTTCAAAATAATCTGTTTTACACCTGTTTAATGAATTACACACACGAAAAATTACATTAATTGCGCTTCAAACATATCACTCATTTCGTTTGAATCAAAATACACATTCTTCGAAATGTTCTGTTTGAAGACTAAATGTTTTGAAATAGGATGTGATAATAATAATTAGAGTTCAGATGTTCTTGGCTTAATCAATGAAGACTTAGATGCCATTGAATAGTTCGTCAAAATTAGGCTGAAAATCCATCTGATGGGTTATTTGCTCTTCCAGTATGAGATTTTGCTGGGCCGGCTGGTGCTCTGGAAGCAAAGCTTCAAAATCTAGCTGATTTAGCTGCTGGTCTGGCTGAGTTACTACT
Source organism: Blastomussa wellsi (assembly GCA_947652115.1). Lineage (NCBI taxonomy): Eukaryota > Metazoa > Cnidaria > Anthozoa > Scleractinia > Plerogyridae > Blastomussa > Blastomussa wellsi. The sequence continues at coordinate 16,804,640 of OX393561.1, forward strand.
GCTGTTGTTGTTTTTGCAGTTGCCGCTTGCTTGGGCTTCTTTGCCCGGGGTTTTTTTTATCTTGAGCGGTTTCACTTTGGGCGCGTTTTGTTCCTCGACTGTAACTGAAGATTGGGGTGACTTTGACGCTTTCGAAGCGTGCCTGCGTTTTTTTATTTTCTGTTAGTACCTCTCTTTCGCCAACTTCTTTAGAAGATTGAGTTTTCTTTGTTCTTCCCTTAGGTATTTCACCTTCTAAAAACTCTAACCACCTTGCGTTGGCTTCCTCAAGCTGTTGGCTTTTCTTTTGGGCTAAATGATTTCTCAGTTGAACATCAGTAAACTTGTACTCAACCCTTGCAAAACCAGGAGAATATTGGCGAATATTAACGCATATTTCATGGAACCCTCGTAACTCTTCTTAGCATCGCCCATCACACGCCCAAGATGAGCCAGCACGTTAGCCTTGATCACTTCATTGACACATCTCGATGTGGTAGCATGAGCGATTAGACCCAGACAGAAATTCATTTGATGGTTCAGCAGATCTAACCACTTTTGATCCATTCTTTCCTCTTCTGTTTCAACATTCGCAGTTTGTACTTTTTCTACTGGTGGAACTGTATTAACTTCAAACGCCATGGGTGTACTTTGATACGTTTGTGTGGCGTGTGAGTTGATAGTTGCTCGAGCAGCCATGATGAGTTCCATAATGAGAAAACAACTAGGGGAACTGTACTCTTGAAATGTGCGCCACACGTTGTCGGATAAATCAAAAGTTTAAAAAACTGTCAGTCAAACGTTGTTCAACAAAAGAAGTTGTCGGATAAATCAAAAAGTAGTCCCGTCGGATGGATCAAAAGGCATGATTTCAATTAAATATGTTCAGCAAAAGAAGTCATCGGATGAATCAAAAGTAGTACGGTCGGATGGATCATAAGGCATGATTTCAATGAAACGATAAGCGAAAAAAGGATGGGTAGTCACTTTAGCTTATAATTATTGATAAAATAATAGAGTTATAGATGTCAATGAAGAGTTGGTTATTAAGGCATGAAACCTGAATAGAACTATTTACGATAGATTAGCAACTTTTCACAAGATCTGCAGTACAACTTCTTACACAATAATGGAACCCCAAGATGAAACCATGTTCAAAAAAACCAGAGGAGCCTCGTCCAAAAACTCCTACTCCTTACGAGGAAGATAACGAAAGACCTGCCAAAGTGCGAAAAGTCTATGGTGAAAAACCTAAAAAAATGATGAGCATTTTAAGAAAAAAACAAAGCAATTCCTTCCTTGGTAACATGGCGGCTTTACACGACGCGCGATCTTCTCCAGATGTCTTTTGGTGGGAAGGTGACATTTTGGTACCAGCGTCGTATAACAACTCAAAGTTTCTAATGGTAGAAGACACATGCTTCCCTCCCCAATACACGTCAGAAGACAAGCAAGAGCAACTTGTAAACTGGGGAAAATTTGCCGTAAGATACAACCCGTATTTGAAGCTGGATAGTCTCGATGATCAAACTGTAGAAGTGGTACTGGTACGGCAAAGCATACATGTGGCTCCACAGGCAAGGCTAACTCTGGCTTTCATGGATACCAGATTCCCTAAAGTAATTGAGCTCCTGAAGAGAAGTTACAAGCCCTCAGAACATTTTGATGGCAAGACTTTAAAACTTTTGACTCATCCATACAATAGAATAAGTAACGGGTATTCTAGAAACCCATACATGTTAAGTAAGGAATGTGTCACTGGCATGATTAAATATCTGATTGAAAATGGTTTAATTATGATCGAGGGGCAAGAATTTAGTACCGATCATTTTTATTCCGTTTCTTTCAAAGGTAGGAAAATGTTGTGTGAAGGTATCGGAAGGATAATACAGTTCAATTGCTCCAAGAAAAGAGAACACTACACATTGTTTGTTTCCAAATTTTTCACTGGAAGGGGGTGGAACGATCCCTTCATGACCTTGGATTAGACCGAGAGAATGCCTTCAACAACGGCTTCTCCATTTGTGGGAAATGTGCTAGAGAGAAATTCTTTGATCAAAATCCTAATCAAGGTATTTGCTGTAATTATGATGAGAAACAATTTGAAAAATCCTTGTAGGAGAGAACAAGTAACTCTATGGGCAAACCTGACAAGGTTGTTGAGTAGTAAAGTATTGAAAAGCTCCTCGTATACTTTTGTTGTGTGTGACTGTAAAACAAAATCTTCAGCGAGTGTAAAAGATATATTTGTATAATAAAAACATAAAAACATATCGCTCATTGCGCTTGCATAGCTCTAATGTTCCTATTTCTCTACTTTTCACTCATTCTCTCCTATTCCAACCATCTTCTGCCGTCGCCATCTTGAATTCATTACCCATCCACTTTTGTCCCACTTTTTCCCCATACATTTCCTTTACCAAATGGAAAAATGGGAAATTGAGCCTATAAGTACCCCCTTAACTACTCTTTGCTGTCGTCACTATTGACGTTGTGGCAACAAGTGAACAACATAACTTCAAGAGTAATGAAAGAAATATATTGTAGACTGAAAACTCTTATTAAAAACTGGACTCTACGAAACATGAAGGAAAAGACCTGTATGGGTAAAAGCCGTGTATGGTTTTCAATGTTTTTCAAACCCAATCGACCTCAACAGGCTTTTCGTTTCACTTTGTTGTTTAATATTTGTGTTTGATTTTGTTGCCATGAACTCAGCTGTGTAATGCATAACCAGACAAATATATACATATATAGACTTGTGTACCAGCCGCACAAGAGCCGATACAAAAGACAAAATAATGCACTGCAGCTAACCAGTGACTATTAAAAAGACAAAATACAATGATTATTCCCTTGTGTACCAGTGCACGAGGACAGAACCCTATTTTTAGCCAAAGGAACAGGCAAAGCAAACATATATAAAGCAATGAGAGCCATGATCATGAGGCTCAAACTCGGTCTTGCTCGAGTTGGACTTCGATTCCGAGTTGGATCGTGTGTTGGATTTCCAGTTACATTTCGAACTGGATCGCGAGTTTATAAACTACACCGCACTAAACATGAAAATGCTGTTTACGCAAAAAGCATTCAGTTAAATTTCCATAAAGTTGTCAAAATTACCTAACAAAAGAAAGAAAGAAAGAAGAGTGTATGAAAATATCTGTTTGAGTTGCAAGTTTTTCCTCTTTGGAACTGGTTTTAGGGTAAAAAATGGTTTGTAATACTAAAGAGTTTTAAAGAACAGCAAAAGAGGAATTCGAGTGCGAGAGTGTTCCTGAGGCGCGTTCGAAGACAAACGGAGCCGTTCTGAGTCGACAGGCCGAACAGCAAAATTAATAGTAAGCTGTTCTGGATATGCAGACTAACTCGCTTTTTAAAAAATATTTCAGATATTTTAATGCCCCCAAAACTACTTGAGCCCGTACAACATCGCATTGCCGGCCTTTCCGAGCCTTCTGGTAAGTGGTTTTCATATCAGGTACCAGTCTCTCTCGGCTTTCGCGCCATTTTTGTGGCATCCTTTTGAAAGGTGAGAAAAATATTGATCAAGCTGAAGCATTTCAGCGTTTGAACTCTTATTTAGCAAAGCAAAATGCTGGTTGCCTTTATTCCATCACGGTGCAGAGTGTCTTTGCTGCATACAGCTGCTGAAAATGACGACACGGGCATCAACAACCCCAGGTAAGCACTATTTGCTTTGTTGTACGACAAGTCAGATACGCGTTTAAACGAGCAAACTTTTCTGTTTGCTTCTTGTAATGAACACATGCATTTTGAAATCAGGCAGTAGTTAATAGGCTCTTAGTCATGTGTACACTATCACTTGGCTTGATTACCATGATCTGCATGTACGAAGATCGTTTAACAATGTGGTTCCAATTATCAGCGTTTATTTATGGTGAAACCTATTACACTGCACTATATCAGTTCTCAAATCAATGCAAAAGTGGATTACATATATTGCTACTGGTTTGAGTTTAATATAAGCTTATGGAATGCTGCTTCAAATGTGTATTGCTACCGAAATTATTATGAAATTGGACTGAATAGACACGTATTCTAAATGTATACTCTGGTATACTACACCACAGGTAGACCACAATCTGTCTGTGTGTTTTGCTTACTGTTGAAACTTTAGAATGGAGATTTGAAGTTTTGATTCAAATGTCAAAAGAATTGTTCACGTGTGACATAGAATAACTGTAAGACCCTTAAATTATATGAACTAACAATATAAAGATTTCTTAAAAATGAAACTTAAATATGTAAAACCTAAAATGCACATGTAAAACTACCTAAATGCAGACTGACAACAAAGGAAACTTGGTTCTTGTCAAGTTATAGTGTACAGTGTATGTATGGACAGTGAATTCAGTGTTTTTAGCAGGTGACAGTGACCCAATTGCACCGTCACTCTAAGTTTTTTTGCTCCCTGCCATATTAAAATGGTGAAGAGAGGTAGACAAGATATTCCTGCATCTGTTTGGGTCAACAACCATGCCACGAGGGAAACTGGGAATACCGTATTTACCTGTGTATAAGTCAACCTTTCACGACCTAAAAATCAGTCCAAAAATTGCCCTTGACTTATACACGGGTCAAAAACTAAGACCCAAGCACCCGTAAAATAAAGTCGGCACAATAAGCATAACAACTGTCTTTATAATCTTACGTAAAATGTCTTCTTAATATAAACAATGATACAAAACACGAAGTCCTTCGCTTAGCGGTCTGCGTCTAAATTAGCAGTTCAAGTTGAAATGCTTTGAAGCTTGCTGTGATTGTTTCATATTTTCTGTAGTACTTACCTGGACAATAATTCTAACAATAATTTCCAATAAAATGAAGAAAACTAAGTTTTTGGCCCCAAATTAGGGAGTTGACTTATACATGAGGTCGACTTATACATTTGTAAATACAGTAGTTGGCTATGACGTGTTACCTATCCTGGGCACCAGGGTCTTTATCTCACAAGCAGGGAATTCTCTTCGGTTGCCTTTGGCCTCTGCCATGGGAGGCATGGCTACAAGGCTCTTTGCACACGCCTGAAAAGCCTCTGGCACCCAGGTTACATGTAGCCCAGAACTCACCTGGAATCAAAGCAAAGATCAAGTACATATATGACACTTTTACGAAGTACAGCTTGTAATTTCAGGATTATTTCAGTAAGCATTTTTTTCAGTGGCCATAAAATGTGAAGAAGAACCAGCCACAAGTCTACAGAGTCTATTGATAGTGAGGTGAACAGCAATTAGGACTTTTGCAAGACTTTTGCAACAGATTGATTCCACAAACTTCAAATTCCCCACTTCTTGACAGCAAAAGTACTCTCCAGAAGAAGAATTTGTCTGGAGAAGGTATCAGAAAACTACTTTGATCAACTGCAACATTTAAATATTACAAATCTCTTACCAAGTTTCACGGTCGGCCTCTGTTTCAGTGATTTCAAAACAAGGCAGCAAGTGCTGTAGTTCCCAACCAGTTCTTTTATTACAGATCACTTAGGCTTTTAGCCAGGTGGTGGACAGTCACTTTTCAAAGAAAATAAATAAACAAAACAGAGATCTTTTTGATTTGCAGTAAGTGATTTAATAATAGTTTGAATGAATCACTTGATTTCTATAGAGCTTCTGAAACTGCTTTTTAACACACCATCACTTAATTTTCCTTCGGTTACTTCACAGGTAAAAACTGGGCACTCTTTGTCATTTACATCCGTTTAGAGCAACATGTGAATGTGTGTTACCAAACCGATTTCACTAAAAGAAACTTCGTGTAACCAGCAAGAAATGTTTCTTTTGGGGAGCACTTGTTGCTGGCTACATGTTCATGTTTATGTTCAGTGAGCCGCCAAAACTGGCATGACTTTTGTCTGGCTTTGTATGAAATTAATTTTCTGAAAATCATTCAATTTTATTTCCTTGAAAAATGCAGAAGGTTTGAAATTGAAGTTCAAGTCTCACTTTGCTATCTAAAGTTTTTTAAATTTGATCAAATTTGTGCAGCCATAAAATTTATTTATTGTCAAAATCGCTTTTGATCATAACAGTTAACATGTGACAGCTGCATACTTTTCCAGTTACTGGTGTGGCACTGACTTCAAAACATGTATAACCGCTGTGGAAGTGACCTCCAAATAAAAAAGGAAAAAGAAAGTATTAAAATCATGTCTAACAAAGTGAAGTTAAAAACGTTGATAAGCGGGTGTTAAGAGTACTAGACATGTGCCTCATTTTGATTGGGTTTTTTGTTAGTTTATGTTTGTGTGACTGTTGACCTTAATTACTAACTTAGTTACAATGTTAACTTCGTTTTCATTGGTTTTGTAATCGGATCTTTTAGCGTCACCACGCGCATATAAAAGCTAAGTTAGCGTCCCTTTAAAGTAGTGCATTCTTTGATTTCGCGTGGCCTGAGGACCTTGTGCTTTCGCCAACTTTGTTTTGTTTAACCTTTGGCTCAAGCGGGACCGATATTTTACGATCGTTACAATTAGAAGAATAAATCACCGATAACCGTCGATTTTGGCTTTCCGTGATTTGTTCACCTCGCCCTGACGACCTGTAAAATAGTCCCTCATAGTTTGTCGCGACACGCCCCCAACTTCGTTTCCTTCGCCTCTTTGGATTGGCAGTCGCTGCAAACGCAACAGCGGGAAAGGAAATTTCTGTAGAGCAGTTTTCAAAGCAGGTAATCGTTTCTCGAAAAATCCTAGGAATGCAAAGGTAAACTTTAATGTGGAGCACCAGTTTGATCAGATATTTGACACAAGCGTTATGTAAATGATGAACCAAGGCATCACTTATGAAAATTGTTTGCTTTTTCAATGTATACATATACAGTGCTATATCTTGGTGCATCTTAATTTAACCGAAAATGATGGAAGTAAAGCTTCCATAAGGGATTTTGCAAACCAAGTATGGCAATGTTAAGCTAAAAACTGGATTTGGCAGGAAAATACCAGGCAATGGTATCACCACAGCGGTCTCCATTCCACCTCAAAGGAGCGTCGTCTCGTTTTCCCGAACAGCGGCTGATAATAAAGCCTAAAGAAATAATGATATGACAGGTTGAATGTTCTTTGTCTTCATACCCAGTCAGTAAGATTACTTTTGGGCTCCAATTACTACCTCCATGTCATGTCCAGGATAGTTCCTTCGCTGCACCATAAAAAGCCTATTATCGCGACAAAGCATTTAGGCAGAAATGTGGAAATTTGAGTTTTGGTTGTTTAACAAAAGTGAAGCTGTCAGTTTCAGCTCATCCCCTCCTCTTTTCATCTTGTGGAGCTTACATTCAATAAAAGCAACGATCAGAGTATCTAGCTTTATTGAGTTATTCACCCTGTTTTAAGTTCACTTCGTTTGTGCTGATTTTTGGAGCATTCCAGATAAATGTCTTTTCAAGTGAGCATTAATCATTGTGTGGTAATTACCTAGTATCCATTTTAGACACAACCTCTCTAGAAAGTTTGAAAAATTGGCAGAAACTGAGAAAAGGTCTTCCAATTCATTGGATAATTTTTTTTTTGTATGCAGGTGAGAGTAAGCCCCAAGTTGGTGGAGATCATAAATAGCATTGATGCACCAAGCAAGCCATTATACGGACCTTTTGCAGTTTTAAGTGAGGTTAGCCGGTTTCAAAGCCCATAAACGGCCACTTTCAATAGCTAACAAAGCAGCACCATCGACTGAATTCATTACGCGTGCGCATGCCGGCTCGATAATTCTATGGAGAAACAAACGATTTAAACCGATTTAGTTCATTGTTAAACTTTACCCGTAGGCCGCAAGACAAGAAAAATTTGACCTTCATCTGTGAAAGGATAAGATTATTCTAGCTATAGCAAAATTCTTCCATGTGAAAGTTGTGTTGTATTGTATTAACATTTGTGCATTTGATACATTTCCTGTGTTAAGTTTCCCACCATAATTTTAGCACATTTTCAACAATTCAGTAAATTGCCCCTCCCGCTAATCCCATACACTATAACTAGTGTAAAGTGGTAAAATACTGAAGTTTGGGCAGCAAGAAGCCTTTAAAATTTCACACTGCAAGATGAAGCCAAGTGGGTATTACCACTGCACTATTTGTGGCCGTTCATTTGAGAAGGGCAGTAGATTGAAGGCCCACATCGAATTTGGCCATAATTTCCGAGGGTGGCGAAATAAGCTGTTTTGTTGCTTTTGCAGGAAAACATTGGATAATGTTGCTCGGCTTTTTGTGCACTATGTACATAAATGCGAGTGCCGACGGAGATGCTTTAGGTAACTCAGTAGCAAAGAGATTAGTTTGTCCCTTAATGTTTCAGTTAAGAGTTTCTTTTATGCAGGCAGCTTGTTTTTGCATTACCTTATTAGAAATCATTGGGTAAATGATATTTTGCCTTTTATTTTAGAAATCCCAGCAGCTAGTGTTCTGTTCAGTCCAATGATTAAAAATTTCCCTTAAATTGGGTATTATGAGGACAAGCACAGACATGACAAAAGCAAATGGAGTGTCTTAACTATTATCTAGACATCAGTAAGATAAAGTTATCCGGTACAGTGTAGACCACTAAGCCTAACAGTGTTTGCCCTTTGTCAGTTTATAAGCTTAGTACGCACCTCTCTAATAAAAAACAAGAAATAGAGGACCGGAAGTAGACTTACCATTGTGCTCAAGTTATTTAAAAGAGACAAGTAAACAAGACTCATATCAACTGATGTGAAAATAACTCCCATATTTTGTCACAATAAACGTTTTGTCTTCAAAGTCAGCGACCAATGTCATCTTGTATACATACGTCACTTCAGTTTAACTCTCTGCCCACATTTCATTCTGAGCTTCCTTGACATCATTCTCTGCCTTCACTCCGGGTGCCTTCACGAAGATGTCTGAGCGCAAAAACAGTAAGTTACCTGCAGGTTACAAAGCCTTTTCCATTTTGTCAGGCCAAAACCACTAAAAAAAAAACACTGAAACTGAATTCCATTTAATTTCACTTTTTCTTATCTCCAGCTTTCTGTAAAAAACTAACTTCGGCTATATATATTTTTCCCAAAGGTGACCGACCTTGTCAAAGGCGTTGTCGAACAAAGTACTCCGAGGAACAGCTCAACAGATTAGAGGAGTCATTTAAAATCGACATGTATCCCGGAATTCAGATGTATGAAGATCTTGTGCAAGAATTGAACATTGGGGAGGGCAGAATTCAAGTGAAATGATTTGCTCGATGATTTCCCGTGTAAAGTTTAAGATACCGCAATATTGTTGTGGCCCCTGTGCTTGGCTCTCGTGCTTGTTCATCTACCATCGAACGTTACGCGAGAGAAAAGCACGAGAAAAAATGCTTAGTCGCACGAAATCCTGCTTTTCGCCCCCAGGATTTCGAGGTCTACACAAAATGGCTAAAAACTTGTGACAATGCTCCTTTAAAAATGCCATTCCTGAGAATTTGGTACAACATCAAAACAATATCCCTTTTCATCAATTTCCTTCTTCTCTTAAATCACTGCCTGTATAACTTGTAAGCGATGCCGAACATTATTAATTAACAGTAGTCCAGAGTGCAGTGATTTTATTCATGAAATTTTTTATCACTTTTGTCTTCAGATCTGGTTCCAAAACAACCGGGCAAGATGGCACAAAGATAACATCAAGAATGGTCCTGCCCCAGCCCTACCATCTTCAGAGTCTGTGACGCGACCATACAACACACCAGCCATTTTCCAGATGTTGTCCACCATTTTTCTGCCACTGAACCAAATGTCTTTTAGACCGTGGAGTCCCCATTTCATCCCATTTCAACCAGCCACTTCATTTTTTTTTTCGTCTGGTGAGAGCAATTTCCCACCTTCACAAACTGCAAGCATACCAGTCACACGTTATGCATGAAGGTTACATAGAACACAGCCTTTAAATTGCCAAATCGATTTATATGGTTAAGGCCACTCTTGATGCCTATTGATGTCAATTCGCTATAAGGTTTACTGCTAGGTATTTTTAATATAATGTAACGTTGAAACTCCAGGGATATATTTTAACCAGTCAAACTTTATTTTAAACATGATGAACGAAATACAAACCGTCCAACCAATTGTTTTGTTTTTTTCAGTCACATGTTTAGTACACGGTCTCCATTCCACCTCAAAGGAGAAGCATGGTCTTGTTTTCCAAAACAGCGGCTGAGAATCAAGCCTAAAGAAATAATATTATTATGTCTAACAAAGTGAAGTTAAAAACGTTGATAAGCGGGAAATGAAATTTCTGTAGAGCAGTTTTCAAAGCAGGTAATCGTTTCTCGAAAAATCCTAGGAACGCAAAGGTAAACTTTGATGCGGAGCGCCAGTTTGATCAGATATTTGACACAAGCGTTATGTAAATGATGAACCAAGGCATCACTTATGAAAATTGTTTGCTTTTTCAATGTATACGTATACAGTGCTATATCTTGGTGCGTCTTAATTTAACCGAAAATGATGGAAGTAAAGCTTCCACAAGAGATTTTGCGAACCAAGTATGGCAATGTTAAGCTAAAAACTGGATTTGGCAGGAAAATAGCAGGCAATGGTATCACCACAGCGGTCTCCATTCCACCTCAAAGGAGAAGAGTGGTCTCGTTTTCCCGAACAGCGGCTGATAATCAAGCCTAAAGAAATAATAATATGACAGGTTGAATGTTCTTTGTCTTCATACCCAGTCAGTAAGATTACTTTTGGGCTCCAATTACTACCTCCATGTCATGTCCAGGATAGTTCCTTCGCTGCACCATAAGCCTATTATCGGGACAAAGCATTTAGGCGGAAATGTGGAAATTTGAGTTTTGGTTGTTTAACAAAAGTGAAGCTGTCAGTTTCAGCTCATCCCCTCCTCTTTTCATCTTGTGGAGCTTACATTCAATAAAAGCAACGATCAGAGTATCTAGCTATATTGAGTTATTCACCCTGTTTTAAGTTCACTTCGTTTGTGGTGATTTTTGGAGCATTCCAGATAAATGTCTTTTCAAGTGAGCGTTAATCATAGTGTGGTAATTACCTAATGTCAATTTCAGACACACCTCTCTAGAAAGTTTGAAAAATTGGCGGAAACTGAGAAAAGGCCTTCCAATTGCAGGTGAGAGTAAGCCCCAAGTTGGTTGAGATCATAAATAGCATTGATGATCCAAGGCAAGAAATAAACAAAGCACGTGCGTATCAATAGCCAAGATCACATACAACAGCTCACAACCGTAAGAACTCTGATACTTGAAGGCTGTAAAATGTTGTCCCCTCTCAACAAGACAAGCAAGAGACACTCGTAGGATACGCACAAGATGTATCAGAACCGAAAAGAAACCGAAGTAATACCATGGATTATGTAACCATGAGAATACAGACGTCGCCAGTAAAAACGTGCCAAGCATTACTGTACTCTCCTCAGAAACACAATATCTTCGTTCACAGCCAACAAACGAAGACGCCAATCAAAGTTAAAGACTTCGCAAGAACAAGCAACGATAAAATAGTAATCAATGACATGAAATACGTAGGTCAACCTACAGCCGGCAAGTACTCAATATGCTGAGGTGCCAGAGGAAAAGAAAATCGCTACGAACAAAATCAACATACTAAACGAACGCAAAGAATGGGACAGAGTTTCCTTAAAAGCAAAAAGTAATCCAAAAAGAAGAAGCCATCCAAGTCAGATCAAAGAAGCTTAAGCTGGCCGTCGCCACCATGGCCAACGGCAATCTGATTGCTCCATTCAAATTTTCAATGATATGTACCGTGCTGTGATTGGTTACCGCCCGGTTGAGCATGGTTAACTACTAAAGACAAGTGCACATATGTGACCTCTCACGCGAAAACGTACACTAACGGCTATCCGCTCAAACGGCGTTTTGCTGTGCACTTGCCGTTCACCAGCCGTTCAATAAAATTTTGTATCCGTTTGCACGGCTTGTGTTATCCGTTCAAAAAAAATTGCCGCCGTTCGCACGGCTTGTCTTATCCGGTCAAAAAAAATTGCTGCCATTCGCACGGCTTGTGTTATCCGTTCAAAAAAAATAATAACTTCAGCCGGTTATTAGTTCAACCGCTTGCACGGCTAGGGTTATGCGTTCAGAACTCAGTCGTAGAAACAAGTTCGGTTACCCGAACAACACAACCTCTCTAACGTCTACGAATATCAATGCAAAGTCTGGTCAAAACAAAGATGTTATCCGATATACGTATGTTAATCGCTATTTCACACACAAGAATTTTGCATAATTATTGCACTTGGCTTCCCAAGACTACCAAGAATCTACAGTCGCTAAAATCCTTTGCAAGGTGGTTATTCTTGAAGTTCTTTATTACTTAGCTGAAATTTCAACTTCGTGCGGTTGTCATTATGCAATTCTAACTCGTTGTTCATCAGTTCAGAAAAGACACTCGATTGTGTAAACAAGTCCGGATCTCGTCAAAACAAAGATGTTATCCGACATAAATATGTCAATTGCTATTGTGAGGTCGAATTTCACACACAAAAATTTCTCTGAATTATCACACTCGGCTTCCCAATTAAGACTATCAAGAATCTACAATAGCTAAAATCTTTTGCAAGGCGGTTATTCTTGAAGTTTTTTATTACTTAGTATACTCCTCGAATTTTCGTGCTTACTGTTTGTTTTTCCCTTCGTGACTTTAGAAAAATGACGCGAAGCAATCTTTCATAACGCTAACGAACGTGCATTCGTCCAACATCACGTTTGCGAAACACAACGTTCGGTGGCTTAATGGAAACATCAGACAAAGTGAGTCCGTAAAACTATTTTGCTAATTACTGCTGAAATGTCGACTTCGTGCGGTTGTCATTGTGCAATTCTCAACCGTTGTTCATCAGTTCAGGAAAGACACTCAGTCGCATAAACAAGTTCGGTTACCCGTTTAAAACAAATCAAAGATTATACAACTTTTCGAACGGCTACGAATCCAGCTGCATGTTGCGAAAGTCTTGTCAAAACAAAGATGTTATCCAATATAAGTATGTCAACCGTGAGGTCGAATTTCACACACAAGAATATTGCACTCCGTGTTCCAAGCTACAATCGCTAAAATCCTTTGTAAAGCTTCTTTATTACTTAATACACTCTTCGAATTTTCGTGCTTACTGTTTGTTTTTTTCCGTGCATTCGTCCGATCGGCAAATCGATCAGTGGAAATTTTCCACGTAATTTTATCCGCTGTGCCTATGTGGCCGGTAGCCAGTCAAGGTGTCAAAAACACAGTCCGTTCTATTTAAAAATTGTCAAATCGAAGAATCCCGGCTAATCCAAACCCATCGTATGTCGATTAGGAAAGGTCAAGCGATCCTGAAATGATTTATAGATCCAGCGCTTGGTTTATGCTGGGCTCGGCGAACCGTGATTTGTGAAACTTAAAATTTTTTTCAGGTCGACTGCGGGTCAATGTGTTAAAAAGACTTATTGACCGGCAGTCGGTTATTTCTTTTTGAAATTGTCAAATTCAAGATTCCCGGCCAATCCAAACTATCGTATGTTGATTAGGAAAGTCAAGCGATCTTGAAATTATTTATAGATCTCAAGTCCAGTGCTTGGTTTGTGGTGGGCTCGGAGGACGAACCGTGATTTGTTTAGGACTGCCGGTTATTTAGTGTTTTTAACACCTTGACCGGTATGTCACAAATCCCGGTTCGTCCTCTGAGCGCTAAAACATTTCAGGATCGCTCAACTTTTCCTAATCGACATACGATGGTTTGGATTAGCCAGGATTCTTCGATTTGACAATTTTTTAAAAAATACCGGACTGCCGGTAATTTAGTGTTTACCGGTTACCCGCCATGTAGCCACAGCGAGTTTTATCTGCACGCAAACGCTTGTGCTTCAAACAGTTCACTTGTTTATCATCCTGTCGCATATTCTCCGGCTTTCACTAAGTCTGCATGACCCATCGTCATAGCCGAAAAACTAAAAGCGCACGGCCTTTATCAAGCAAAACAGCTTTTTCGCATCCAACACTTCCCGCGAAATTCGCTCCGGTTGGCTGCACTCGCACAATATCGTGTCGAATTAACATCCAGTGCAAATCGGTATATTCCAATTTCTCTGTAAATACTCACTCTTGTTGAATGATGTTTTTTTTATGAAAGATCACAGTAAAAGTGTATTTTAATCGAAAAAAAAATCGAAAATTTTATACCCTGAACGCAGACGGTAACGTTAACTCAAACATGTTCTTCCAGAACGATGTTTTGATCGTTTTAGCTGAGGCTAATTTAAGATGTGCAAACTCACCACAGCTTGAGCTCACAATTTTTTTTTCTCCTCGTCTGCAACGTCACTGTAGTCTTGAACTGAAAGGCATTGTTTATTTCTTTTAAATTGATGAGTCAAAAAGCCATACTTGTGAATTTTTCTAACAATAAGGTTAATTACTGAGCCGTGTGCGGCGCGCGGCTGAAGCCAGCGGCACGAGGAGGTGAGAATTTTTACATTGAATAAGTTATTTGAATAGGTTACTGAAATTATTAGTATCAGTTGCTATAACAACACTAACCAATAAAAAGGCTATGATTGACAACAAGACAGCAAACAGATACCAGCTTCATTTCAGCCTTTTTTTAGACGCGAGCATTGCCGTAGATCCAAAAATGTCTCTCAGAAATCTGCTTAAAGTGTCGAAGTATGGCCTATTTTATTTTGAATCGGATAAGTCGACGAGTATCGTTCCTACGAAAAACATTTTGAAAGTCGTTAAAGGCGACAACACGACGAGAGGAAGTGTTGTTATTGTGAAGTACGGAAAAGAGGAACTGGAAGCAACAATCATTGGAGTTGCAGGTTAGTACAACTTCTTTCTTATAGTGACATTTTGCATGCCCTGAATTTGTTTTGTAAAAGCAACGACTAAAGATTCCAAGGGCAATTGTAATGAATCAATTGTTGTTCTCTTTACCTTGCAGATGACCAGACAAAACTAGTGCGTCTGGACGAAGAGTTCGCTGCGAGCAACAAGAATCTTTTTGTGACAGCTCCTGACTCGATCAACCCACCGGAGGCGCCAGAAGTAAAGGTCGTAAGCGTCGAGAAGGGGAACCAAAAAGTAAGTGTGTACGAACGTCCGATTTTTTTGCGCGGCTAAAGCTTTGATTCGTAAGGCAGGTAATAGCACTTGACTACTTCTTTCGTAAGATAATTATACGTAGTAGAGTTCTAATTGTTTTTCACTGTTGTTACGCCTGTCGCACGGCGCGTGCTTAAGTTGATTGTTAACTCAAGTTGGTATCTGGACAACTCGCCCACCAGACAGTTATCCCCAGACAACTCGTCCCCGATCTTTAGACCGAAATATCCTGCTTTTATAACCTAGTCTACCTGCGGTAAACTGGAAAATGCACTATATCTTTGTCCGTTTTGGTTGCTGAGTTAGTCAAGTTCCTTTATCAAATCCTTTTTTTTGGCGGCATTGAGGCTTAACAGAGAATTCCAAAGAATCGATATTTTTTCGGAAAACAAAATAATTCAGGGCCTCTATGTTGTAAAATTCAGTTTTGGGGATACAAAATTAGATATTTGTTCTTCAAAGGATGCAGTAAGAGATATTTTACGGTCAGATTTAACTAAAAATGTTGGTCATGACTTTTATTAGATTTGTTGGCTCCTAAAGGAGCCGTTTGTTTAACACCTGTAGTGCAATGTTGAACGTTCAACATACAGGATTTTCCCTGCGGAATGCAATGCAGGGCTGGAGCTGTTTTGTCCTGTTCTGACAGGGTTTAAGGAGGTGGAGCCACAAGATCCTCTGTTCCGGGCTTGCAGAATGTTCGAATCTCGTGGAAGAGGTACTGTTTGCGGTCGTGACTTAATCCTTCAGGATTGATCGTCGGTGGCAGCGTGGAGGCAGACGGCAGGATAGCGCAGTTTTTTAGCAGCATTCGGGACTATTCAGGAGAAGTGTTTAATTCTTAAAGTAAACTTTTCCAGGTTCGTCTTTGGAAAATCTGAAATGGTGGTACTTTTTTATGTTCGGCAGTTTGTTGAAGTACCTCTCAAGAAATGAAGACCAATTGTAAGCTGGGACAATGGTTCTCCCGTCATGTGTTTCAACCAGCTGTGCCTTGTGGAGACCAACAGTGCTTGAACCCTCCACCATGTCCGCAAACTCGTACAAAGATGAAACAAAACTCACTTTATAAGCTCTCTTGATTATTCCGAAGCATCAATCGGGGCCAAACTTCGTATGGCCGGCAATGAGGAAAGAGTAATTGATAGAGTCATGCAACTGCACAATCGTTCTCCATGCTAGGTACCAGATAAAATAATTGTTCTTGTTCTGTCCTGAGCAGTTGTCTGCGTGAAGATGTGCTTGTGTTTCGCCAAGTCCGTGGTTTTGGAAATAGTGATGAACATAGCTTATCGTGGTATTTGCTCCTTTACCAGTGTCACTCGCCTCGTCAATTAGATAATTAACTTGTCGGGGAATCGCTTCGCACATGACACCAAAAATTCCACACTTGCGGGGTGTCTTAAAATAAATTGGACCTGGCTGCATGGGATTGCTGGGAATGTGGATCTGTTGAGCAAAGTCGAACGAATAATGGAGTGTTGTCTTCAGGGAACAGGCTTCGTGGGGTTCGTCCAAATCTATTTGCTCTTCAAGCGTCTCAAAGTTGGTTTTCGCTTCCTGACAAACTCTCCTATAAAGGTCTCTTTCCGTTTGAACACAGTTCAAATGTTCTTGCTGGGCCTGAACGCATTCAGATTTTTCTTGGTCCGGAAGGTTGGCAGATCGCACAAGCTTCAAAGTGTTTTGTTGGCAGGTCAGACAAAGGTCGGACATAGGCTTCGCTACGACAACGTTGGGGTGAAACTGCTGCCACAGATCAATAAACTTAGTGTAGCAGACCGCTTGCTTTTCGGTTTCTTGACATGCTTTTTTAAACTCGCGCCAAACAGACATTTTGGTGTCACTCGATGACAGCAGCTTTATGTCGTCATTCTTAAAACCTGGTATCCTGCCAGGAAGAAGAACAGTGTTTTCTTTGACGTAATTTGTGAGAAAGTTTTTTATATCTTCATTCACTGCTTGCGGTGTGGTGTTGTGTGGAAGTCTTTTGCGGTTTCCGTGAACCCTCAGCGATATACCATTTTCTTCGTAGTGGTCTTTCAGTCTGCGGAATCGAGAATAACTGACCCCGTAAAGGTTTAGGAACATTTCTTTACAGATGGCTCTGGCTTGAAACGTAAAACTGCATCGAGGACTCCGCTTTCTTTTCTCGCCCGATACTTCGATGTTCGTGAATGCTTGGATGTTGGCCAGAATGACTAAGTCAAGTTCTCCATGTGACAGTTCCATACAGTTATTCAAATTTATAAGGACAGCTGCCTCCGAGAATTGTTGAGAACAATTACCACCTTTCATGCCCTGAGAACATCCGCATCCAGCTTGAAGAAACTGTTTCACCTTCTCCACGATTTCCTCTTTGTCAATTAATAGATCAGCTTGATCGCATTAAGCCATTTTGATGTTTTGATGAAGAGCTGTAGCAAGTTTTAAAATTCCATGTGGTTACTAAGACAACGCGCTCTAGAGTCGAAGTCGATTGGCTGTACTAAGCGTTGCGTTACCGTATGCAAATATCATTGCGTTTGCAAATTAGCATATGGCGAATGTTATGCTTCGGTAAGTACAAACAACCGCTCGCCGTTCTTATTGACACAAATAGATGGTTTCGTCGTCATAAAATAAAGGTAGTTCCCTGTACCTTTGTTACTGGTAGACATTTAACGAGAAATATGCGTAGGGATCTTTCATTTTCGAACTTTAAAACAGGTTCTGAGTTTTTCATGTCAGAAACGCAGCATGAAACATCGACTCAATTTTGAATGGGGTTTCGTGATCGTTGATTCAAAATAATTATTCTCTTACCCATTCAACCGCGCGTTCTCAGCGATCCATTCGAAAAATAATTATATTATGTAGCTGTTTGCCGTTAAAGCCCCAGGTAAATGATTGTTTAGCCGCCTCTCTCGACTTTTACATTAAAATGGTTTGCCATGTTCGATTTAGAATATTATATTTTTTCGCATCGCGAACAAAATTGATCAATCGTTTAGCCACCCCAACCAACAAAGCGTGCACAGCCGGTAAAACGCAACCAAATAAACCAAATATCGTCGAAATCGCTGGTGTTTGGTCAAACATTGTTTGCCCGTTTTAGCCACCCAACGTTACGTTTGACAAACACGATGTTGGATGGATTTAATGATTGTTTGATCGTTCAGCCGTTCACTTGAGTCGTTCAAAATTTTTCTACTGCCGTTCAGCCGTTCACTTGAGCCGTTCAAAATTTTTCTTCAGCCGTTCAGCCGTTCATCATAACCGTGTCACACGTCCTGGCTATCCGTGTGTCAGTCGTTCACTAGCCGTGCGTTTTGCCGTTCGCACATACAGCCGCTAGTTTACGTTTTCGCGTGAGAGGTCACATATGAAAAGACCTCCAGTCTCTACACTAAACAAAACATTACACTTACACCCATCGTATGTCGATTAGGAAAGGTCAAGCGATCCTGAAATGATTTATAGATCCAGCGCTTGGTTTATGCTGGGCTCGGCGAACCGTGATTTGTGAAACTTAAAATTTTTTTCAGGTCGACTGCGGGTCAATGTGTTAAAAAGACTTATTGACCGGCAGTCGGTTATTTCTTTTTGAAATTGTCAAATTCAAGATTCCCGGCCAATCCAAACTATCGTATGTTGATTAGGAAAGTCAAGCGATCCTGAAATTATTTATAGATCTCAAGTCCAGTGCTTGGTTTGTGGTGGGCTCGGAGGACGAACCGTGATTTGTTTAGGACTGCCGGTTATTTAGTGTTTTTAACACCTTGACCGGTATGTCACAAATCCCGGTTCGTCCTCTGAGCGCTAAAACATTTCAGGATCGCTCAACTTTTCCTAATCGACATACGATGGTTTGGATTAGCCAGGATTCTTGTTTCAGGATTCTTGGACAACTCGCCCACCAGACAGTTATCCCCAGACAACTCGTCCCCGATCTTTAGACCGAAATATCCTGCTTTTATAACCTAGTCTACCTGCGGTAAACTGGAAAATGCACTATATCTTTGTCCGTTTTGGTTGCTGAGTTAGTCAAGTTCCTTTATCAAATCCTTTTTTTTGGCGGCATTGAGGCTTAACAGAGAATTCCAAAGAATCGATATTTTTTCGGAAAACAAAATAATTCAGGGCCTCTATGTTGTAAAATTCAGTTTTGGGGATACAAAATTAGATATTTGTTCTTCAAAGGATGCAGTAAGAGATATTTTACGGTCAGATTTAACTAAAAATGTTGGTCATGACTTTTATTAGATTTGTTGGCTCCTAAAGGAGCCGTTTGTTTAACACCTGTAGTGCAATGTTGAACGTTCAACATACAGGATTTTCCCTGCGGAATGCAATGCAGGGCTGGAGCTGTTTTGTCCTGTTCTGACAGGGTTTAAGGAGGTGGAGCCACAAGATCCTCTGTTCCGGGCTTGCAGAATGTTCGAATCTCGTGGAAGAGGTACTGTTTGCGGTCGTGACTTAATCCTTCAGGATTGATCGTCGGTGGCAGCGTGGAGGCAGACGGCAGGATAGCGCAGTTTTTTAGCAGCATTCGGGACTATTCAGGAGAAGTGTTTAATTCTTAAAGTAAACTTTTCCAGGTTCGTCTTTGGAAAATCTGAAATGGTGGTACTTTTTTATGTTCGGCAGTTTGTTGAAGTACCTCTCAAGAAATGAAGACCAATTGTAAGCTGGGACAATGGTTCTCCCGTCATGTGTTTCAACCAGCTGTGCCTTGTGGAGACCAACAGTGCTTGAACCCTCCACCATGTCCGCAAACTCGTACAAAGATGAAACAAAACTCACTTTATAAGCTCTCTTGATTATTCCGAAGCATCAATCGGGGCCAAACTTCGTATGGCCGGCAATGAGGAAAGAGTAATTGATAGAGTCATGCAACTGCACAATCGTTCTCCATGCTAGGTACCAGATAAAATAATTGTTCTTGTTCTGTCCTGAGCAGTTGTCTGCGTGAAGATGTGCTTGTGTTTCGCCAAGTCCGTGGTTTTGGAAATAGTGATGAACATAGCTTATCGTGGTATTTGCTCCTTTACCAGTGTCACTCGCCTCGTCAATTAGATAATTAACTTGTCGGGGAATCGCTTCGCACATGACACCAAAAATTCCACACTTGCGGGGTGTCTTAAAATAAATTGGACCTGGCTGCATGGGATTGCTGGGAATGTGGATCTGTTGAGCAAAGTCGAACGAATAATGGAGTGTTGTCTTCAGGGAACAGGCTTCGTGGGGTTCGTCCAAATCTATTTGCTCTTCAAGCGTCTCAAAGTTGGTTTTCGCTTCCTGACAAACTCTCCTATAAAGGTCTCTTTCCGTTTGAACACAGTTCAAATGTTCTTGCTGGGCCTGAACGCATTCAGATTTTTCTTGGTCCGGAAGGTTGGCAGATCGCACAAGCTTCAAAGTGTTTTGTTGGCAGGTCAGACAAAGGTCGGACATAGGCTTCGCTACGACAACGTTGGGGTGAAACTGCTGCCACAGATCAATAAACTTAGTGTAGCAGACCGCTTGCTTTTCGGTTTCTTGACATGCTTTTTTAAACTCGCGCCAAACAGACATTTTGGTGTCACTCGATGACAGCAGCTTTATGTCGTCATTCTTAAAACCTGGTATCCTGCCAGGAAGAAGAACAGTGTTTTCTTTGACGTAATTTGTGAGAAAGTTTTTTATATCTTCATTCACTGCTTGCGGTGTGGTGTTGTGTGGAAGTCTTTTGCGGTTTCCGTGAACCCTCAGCGATATACCATTTTCTTCGTAGTGGTCTTTCAGTCTGCGGAATCGAGAATAACTGACCCCGTAAAGGTTTAGGAACATTTCTTTACAGATGGCTCTGGCTTGAAACGTAAAACTGCATCGAGGACTCCGCTTTCTTTTCTCGCCCGATACTTCGATGTTCGTGAATGCTTGGATGTTGGCCAGAATGACTAAGTCAAGTTCTCCATGTGACAGTTCCAT
>OX393561.1:16833156-16860656 GCA_947652115.1 Blastomussa wellsi
TATTTCATCTAGTCCATGGACAAGAAAAATCCTTCAGAAGAAAGGCGTAATAAAATTGGCCGAAGAAATGAAAGAAACTGCGGCACTTCGAGCTCTCGCAGCGGATATTGCGGAAGGAGCAGACCATGTTAAAAAAAGCCGCTCAAAGGACAAGCAAGCTGCATACTCTGCATTAAAACATCTTGCCTTAATGTTGCTAAATCAAGGGCAAAAAGGACGCTTTCTACCCTGGTAAATGTGAAGCGTAAGAGCGTGAGAAAGGCCGTCAAAGAGAGGCAAAAGATATTATCGGGGAAAAAAAGAGTTGGCTTTATCTCGAGCGGAAAACAAGAGGCGATGCAATTAGCCAGGAAGATAAACAGCTTGTCTTCAATTACTGGACATATGAAGCCAGCAGACCGACAGGAGATAAAAAAGATGTTCTGAGAAAAAGAACCGGAAAAAAAGAATACATTGAGCATGCCAAGCACGTCCTCGAAAAAACACAAACAGAAGCATTTTTGGAATTCCAGGCTATTCACCCTGATGTGAAAATAAAGCAGCGGAAGTTTGAATCCTTGAAGCCCTTTTTCATCCATGCTGCAAAAGAAAAGGACCGAAGGTCATGTCTTTGCAGAAAGCACGTTGAAACACAAATTGTTTTTAAGGACTGCTCAAAATTCTGGAAAAATGCTTGTAGAAAAAGTGGAAGAAATGATGTGTCAATTCCCTCTACTTTAACTGAAGCAGCTGATCTTACTTTGTGTGAAAAACCAAATGACCAGCCCTATCACAAACTGAAATGCCTTAATAAGGATTGTGACCAGTGTGGTGTGGACAAGTTTGTACTGCTAACAGAAGAGCTCTCCGAAGACACAGAGGAACAAGTGATTTTGAAACACTATGCCTATGTGGGAACTGGAAAGTTTTTGGCAAATGGACAAGAAAAGAAAAAAATTGCTCTGATCACAAAGCAAACACCACCAAGTGAATTGCTTCAATATTTTGCAGACCTGAAAGAATATCCACACCATTCATTTATGGCAAAGTGGCAGAGAGAGCAAATGGACAACCTAATTGAACACCTTCCACTCAATGAGGTAGTTTGTGTCCACGACTATTCAGAAGGATACAGCTGCAGGCAACAGGACGAGCTTCAGTCGGAGTACTTTGATGTGGCTAAAGTCTCCCTTCACATCACCATCCTGTATCGTCATGCAGTGGAATTTGTAGATGGAAAGACAAGCACAGAAGAGGATCCACAGATCATAAAGGAGCACCTGTTTGTGATCTCTGATGATGAAGTCCAAGACTTCCACTCAGTGCACAAGGCACAGGAACTGGTGAAGGGTTACTTGGAAGAGCAGCTGCAAATCAAGGTCAACAAACTACACAAGTTCACAGATGGGTGTGCTGCCCAGTACAAGTCACGGCATTGTATTGGAGATCTTTCGTGCTGTCTTTTCGACTATGGGTTCCAAATTCAGAGAGGTTACTTTGAGACCTTGCATGCCAAAGGTGAGCAAGATGCTGCTGGAGCTAATATCAAACAGAAGGTGAGTCAGGCAGTGCTGAGAAAAACAGCAGTGATCAGGAATGCCAAGGACATGACCGATTTCCTTACTGAGAACTTTTCCACTCCATCAGCATCTTCATTTGCTTCACGAACCAAAGCTGTGGGACGCTGTGGTGAGACGAAGACCAGACAGAACTTTTAAAACACTCAAAGGCATCCGAAAGCTTCACTGTGTCAAGACAACTGCAGAGCAGGGAAGGGTATTTGTTCGGAACCGCACGTGTTACTACATTGACTGCATCAGTGGTGATGAGGGGAACTGCAGCAACAAGGAGTGGATTGACTACAGGAAGGAGGTCAGACTAGAAAGGGAGGCATCTATACACCGAATTCCTAATGGCGGACGGCTCGGAAAAGCCTCGGTACGAGAGCATGAAAACGAGGCGGGTGAGGACATGTGATTTTGAAAAGTTAGTTGCCTTTTTAATATGAATAGAGGTAAATCCTCACAGAATCGATATTGTTGTGTTCCTCTTTGCGATCAAAAAGGATCCACCGGTCCAAACGGCGAGAGAGTTGGATTTTTTAGTATTCCAACTGAGAAGCATTTGAGGGAGCAATGGCTACACGCGATACGAAGAGAGCCGGGAAAACATTTCTCTGTTACGGATTCTACAAAGGTTTGTTCACTTCACTTTAAGGATGAACATCTCAAGAAGAGTTTTGGTATCGGGCGCTTAACGTACATTGAAGGAGCACTTCCATCTGTTTTTGCTTGGAAGAGAAGCTCGCCTAGGAAGAGACCTCCGCCAAAACCCAGGGCCAATTACCCCACAGCCAAGAAGAAGGCGCGAGTATCACTAGATTTGAGTGCAGTTCCTGATCCGTTGTCAGAAATATCGCAAGATATTAACATAAATCTTGTTCCTTCTTCGGGAACATCGCAAGATATGAGCGCAGCTCCAGGTACGCCTTCAGAAACTCTTGGTTCAGAAATGATAGCAAGCGAAAGTGTATCAGAACAGATTTCAGAAGTGTCGGAAAACCACCTTTTCTACGAAGATCTGGTTGAAATGCAACAATTACTCAAAGAAAGTGAAGCAAAAAATGCAAAACTTGAAGCCGAGGTGAAAAAAGTTAGATCTCATGCTTTTACACTTTCAGAAAAATGTGAAAACTTGGAGAACAGAATTTTTAAGTTAGATAATTTTTTGTGTGATGAAGATATGGCATTTTATACCGGCTTTCCATCCTATGGTGTTTTCATGGCAACATATAATTACCTTAATCCAGGGGAAAGAGGAGAAAACATTAGATATTGGCATTCAGTTCCCAAAGATGTTGGCCCAGAATATTATGAAAAAGATCCTCAGCTGGGTGCTGGACCAGGGAAGCCTAGAACATTGAAGTCTAAAGTAGAATTTTTTCTTGTTATGTGCAGATTAAGGCAGGGCTTTGCAGAACGCCACCTAGGACATTTATTCAACATATCCCAATCCACTGTCAGTAGAATTGTTATTTCATGGGTTAATTTTATGTACTTGAGGTTTGGTCAGTTAAACATATGGCCATCTCGAAAAGTGGTGGATGATACCATGCCTCAAGACTTCAAAAACAAATACCCTAATACCAGAGCTATCATAGACTGCACAGAGATAAAGTGCCAGATGCCGAGCAGTTTACTACTTAACAGTGAGCTATTCAGTAGTTATAAAAATAACACAACTCTCAAAGGATTGATTGCTATTTCTCCTGCTGGGCATATCTCCTTTATAAGTCAACTCTACACTGGCTCTATATCTGATAAGGAAATAACAGAGAGAAGTGGATTCCTAGACCTCCCTTTTGATGCCAATGATTCTGTGATGGCTGACAAAGGCTTTACTATCCAAGATCTACTACCAGTTGGTGTGTCACTTAACATCCCACCATTTTTGGGCAGTTCTTCCCAGATGTCTGCTGAGGATGTTGTTAAAACTCAAAACATTGCATCTCTCAGAATTCATGTTGAGAGATCAATAAATAAAATAAAAAACTTTCACATATGGGATGGTATACTATCTCTTAGCCTAACTGGCATTGTAAATCAAATGTGGACTGTGTGTGCTCATCTTTGTAATGTTCAGGAACCTATTGTATCATAGGTGTAGAAACTACAGTGTACCTTAGTTACAAGCAAATTCATGTTATATACTGCATAAAGTAAGGCTATAAAAATCATCAGGGAGAATGATCAGTTCACTTTTCAATAACTGATTACAAACATTTAAGTGTCGGAGCCTTATTTTGTTGAGCCTTGAACTCTGAGACAGCAAAAGTAATAAAATGCTGGAAATAATATGCCTTGAGACTGTCACTGATATTGTCCCAGAATTGTTGATCAAATGGGATTCTTTGGATTGACATTCCTTTGAATGTATAAACAACAAAGTCACACCAAGCTGCACCAGATATTGCCATTTGGCCTTGGACTTGAGCATAGTACTCATGGTCAGTTTTTAAGCAGCACTGATCACCTACTCGTTCACAGAAAAATTTTGGATCAGCACAAGCATCCAGTGGGGAGACAGCTGATTTTGTAGATGGGCATTTGACTTCTAAAATTCCAAAAGGCTGACTGCAACCAAAGTCAATAACTTTCCCATCTGGGGTGGCAGCAAAGATGGGCATATCTTTTGAAATAACAAGTCCACACTTCAGTACTGCAATTGGAGTTTTCCTACCATTCATAAATTTTTGATATTCATGAATTGCAGTTTTTTCATATTTTCTTCCATGTGCAGTATGTCTACTTGTAAATTCCTTGGGATGCATCATTTCTTTAGCAAAAGTGTTATGATTTCTCTGCCTTCTAGAAATAAGGTGAAACCTTGAGGCTGTGAACCTGAACTTCCTCTCTTCTCTCCATCTTTCACTGCTTACCTGTTCTCTTGTTTCTGCTTCAATTTTGTTTAGTGTATTTTCATCAACCTCAAGTGAAGATAAAAATGTTCTTTCTTCACTAGAAAGAATGTCTGGATAAACTCTAGTTGTAGTGTCTTTCAATGGAAATCGCGGGTAGCTGTTTATGTCAAAATTTGGATCAGGGCATCTTGAAACTGCACTAATATTGACACACACTGGAAAGTTGGACTCTGTATAAGACAATTGATAACTGTTTGTAGAACCAACCGGACTACTACCAAATTTAGTTTGCACCATACTGTTGGGTGTATTTGAGGCCAGAGTGGCAATTCCCATTTTAGGATTTATGGCTGCAATCTCATTCTTAAATCTGTCTTCCTCTGTAAGATCATTTTTTGTTAATTTTCAGGCCTCATAAAGTTGACAAGAAATAGGCTTGCCAGACTGCTCATCATCATCAGACTTGATTTTGGTCACAACTAAGTCCATCACTGGCTGAGGGTGTATTGAATCACCTCTCCCCCTTTTATGCCAAGTTTGCAAAGTTGATGTACATGCCAGAGGTGGATTTTCATCTTGTTCATCATTCAGATCTTCAGTTGTTTTACTTTCATACAATGAGTATTTACAAATTTTCAACATGAGTGCTAGTGTGTGATTGCAATAGCCAACTTTTCCTGCAGCACATGTGCAAGTGGCATGCATGACTTGTGCAGATATAATGCAGAGGGCAACTTGTATGGTATGTGGAGCTTCATGTTTCTTATAGCTATGATAACACTTGCATTTAAAGTAGAAATAGTTTTCATCGTCATTCGCTTCAATGTCCTTTAAATATTCATCTTGGAGAAAAGTCTTTGCACGTTTCAAACTTGTAGGAACAGAATGATGTTCCAAACTTCCCACTCTTTTACCAGAATTTTCTACGTGCTTTTTCATTTCTGCTTTAGTAAACAAAGGCAATTTTTCAAGATTTCTCCCCCAGCCAGTGGTTGGGTAATTAATTTCAGTTACTTCTTTAGTGTGGGATGAAGATCCTGGAAGGGAAATAGAACATTCTCTGGCTTTTCGCTTTGTGTAGATCTTGTTTGGATCGGGGTCAACTATAATTTTGTCCCTGCCACTTGCAATGTACTCCTCAACTCTGATACAAGATATAACACAAGACAACACAACTTTTAATGTTTGGACCGTAATTCGCCAAAATACTACAGCAACCTTTCGTACAGCGGCGAGACTTAAGCCTCAAAAATATAAAATTTTGGTTTAAAGTATTTGTATTCTAGTAAAAAATAATAAAGGATTTAACCTCTTCTTGTAAGAATCGAAATCAGAGCATCAAAAATTTGACAGAAACATACCGCTTTACTAACTGTGCTTTTACGGTCATTCCTTTACATGAATCGCCCCTACATCGCAGCCAAAACAGAAGATCGGCTTTTTTCATTTCTGCTGGCTTCCTTCCCTGAAGACTTGCTCCAGGAATATCATTTTCAGTGAGTAAAACCGGCGCTGAAAACAAGCTTTCTCCAGGTGTCGCCATGTTTGTTTTCGATTCTATCCTCACCCGCCTCGTTTTCATGTTCTCGTACCTACTCTTTTCCGAGCCGTACGCCATTAGGAATTCGGTGTATTGCTAGAACCAGGCAAGCTGCTGAGGAGACTGAAGCAACCCTTGGTGACACTGCAGTCAGAATTGCAGATCTGGCTGCTAAAGGTAGTGTAGTTGCCATTGCAGCAGCAGATGATCCTGACTTTCAATACTACCTATTAAAAGTCACAAGCAATGGATTGGAAGAACTGGAGGAGGCAACCACAGATTACTATGGCTGTACTTTTCCCAGAGGATCAGCTGGGCTAAGAGGCAACTTTTTCATCAGGGACAACATTATTGACATGACGTACAAACTTGACGAAAAAAAAGTGCATTTGTTCTTGCCAGCACTGTGCGACATGTGTGTGGAGAACTAAAGAGAAAGGATGGATGACAATGAAGAAATCATTGCTTCTTTGTAAATCTAGATAGAGTTGAAATATATTTATATATTGTATTTTAGTCATTATAGCCAGTAAAATCATGTGAGAGAGTCAAATGCCACGCCCACAAAGGATTGTGGGTATTTAATAAATTTGCTTTAGAAACCTTATAAACATCACAAAACTCACTAAAATTGCTTTTATGATGTTAACTAGCTTATGTGTAGCAAATAATAATATTTTCGCACACTTGCCGCATTTTCATAAAAATGCCCTATGTTACACAAATGGGCACCATGATTGTGCTACAAGTCAGTGTGGTAATTACCTAGTATCCATTTTAGACACAACCTCTCTAGAAAGTTTGAAAAATTGGCGGAAACTGAGAAAAGGTCTTCCAATTCATTGGATGATTTTTTTCTGTATGCAGGTGAGAGTAAGCCCCAAGTTGGTGGAGATCATAAATAGCATTGATGCACCAAGCAAGCCATTATACGGACCTTTTGCAGTTTTAAGTGAGGTTAGCCGGTTTCAAAGCCCATAAACGGCCACTTTCAATAGCTAACAAAGCAGCACCATCGACTGAATTCATTACGTGTGCGCATGCCGGCTCGATAATTCTATGGAGAAACAAACGAAAAGCATATACTCAACCTCCACCGAGTGAAGAAACTTTATTTCAATAAAAGTGCCTTTTCTGCAGGATTAATTAGATGGCCTTTTATTTTATTAGGTGGTCCAGTTCTTTATACGTTATTTTGTAGACAAGGGACTACTTTGGTATAGGAGCGACAGTACGTTAGTTTTTTATAGATGGAAACTTGAGGCCTCTGTTTCCAGATGATCCCTTGAATGACTTGAGGAACTGTAAACTTTTGATGCGAGTAAAATTTTTGGTTTTGACATTTTTGTGTGTGTAATCTAACAAGTGTTTACATTGTTTGGCTCATAGTCCTGACTGTTCTTTCTTTTTCAGTTATCTTATAACCTGCGAATTGAAATTCGTTGATGAAAATGATCCGTTAAATTTGTCGTCACGGTATCCGTAAGTGTCTCTCATTGTTCAACCCGATTTAGTTCATTGTTAAACTTTACCCGTAGGCTGCAAGACAAGAAAAATTTGACCTTCATCTGTGAAAGGATAAGATTATTCTAGCTATAGCAAAATTCTTCCATGTGAAAGTTGTGTTGTATTGTATTAACATTTGCGCATTTGATACATTTCCTGTGTTAAGTTTCCCACCATAATTTTAGCACATTTTCAACAATTCAGTAAATTGCCCCTCCCGCTAATCCCATACACTATAACTAGTGTAAAGTGGTAAAATACTGAAGTTTGGGCAGCAAGAAGCCTTTAAAATTTCACACTGCAAGATGAAGCCAAGTGGGTATTACCACTGCACTATTTGTGGCCGTTCATTTGAGAAGAGCAGTAGATTGAAGGCCCACATCGAATTTGGCCATAATTTCCGAGGGTGGCGAAGTAAGCTGTTTTGTTGCTTTTGCAGGAAAACATTGGATAATGTTGCTCGGCTTTTTTTGCACTATGTACATAAATGCGAGTGCCGACGGAGATGCTTTAGGTAACTCAGTAGCAAAGAGATTAGTTTGTCCCTTAAGGCGGGGGTAAACCTGAAATTCGCTCAAAAACTCAGTTTTTTGTTTTCCTTGGAATTTGTTGCTTTGGGTATTTAACTTTACTATGTAGAAAATATTTTACACCAATTTCCACTTTTTTTACCTTTTTGAGCGATTTTAAATTTCCCGCTCCTGTTTAATGACGTGGTTACCATGGCAACGGCCACACCATTTTTTTGTTTATCAGTTGTTTATAACGTTTTGTACAGGCAATCAATCGCCGAACAAGCAGGATTTAACCAGGGACACTTTATTTAGTCTTATTTAACGTAGTTCCATAGGGACAAGAGCATTATGGGATAGATTTCGTGGTCGTTCCAATCGTGAGTTTGACATACAGTGTACACAGAGCGCCTTACACAGTAAATCTGAGTAAAAGTTATTGAAAATGGTCGGAGAGAAAGTTAGATCTGTTTACAAAAAGAAGAGAAAGGGAAAGGGATTTTCTGGAAGGCGAAGACAAGAAGGAAAGTCCGAAGAACCCGCTTCTGTTGTTGACGAAAGGGACGAAAACGCCTGCTCAACTCCAAGCACATCTCGAGATGAAAATCAGCTTTCACACTCGGGCTCTAACGAAACTGTTGGTTCCACGAGGAAGAAAATGAAACATGCCAACGAGAAGCTTCTTTTAGATAGCTCTGATGAAGAGATTACCCTCCATAATGAGGAAAGCGAGGGATATCGATTGATTAATATGAAAAATTTATCTACGGCGGTGACAAACGCACACGTGTGTGAGGAAGGTGAGACATTTTTTGAAAGCATTGTCGTTCTCCGTATTCATTTAACTTATTTTCCATATCATATTAACCCTTAGCTCTAGAGATAGCTGTTTTCTTCTGAATTACATTGAATTATCTATTAAATCTTGGATCAAATAAGAGAATTTTTTTAGGTAAATTTGTGCATATAAACAACAATGGGAAAAAGTCACATGTATAATTCTGACATGAGATCTTAACTGACAATAATATACCTGATTTATCTGACGAATTGCACTTAATTTGTCTTCCTAGGTGACCTAACTCTTGAAGAAGACAAAAGCACAAGAGCAGGGCTGATGTCAGAGCTTAACCTTAAGTGCAGTTCCTGTCAGGAGTCCAGCGCACTCCCAACATCGTATAGTGTGACGCAGCGTGGGAAATCGTATGACATTAACCGCCGAGCAGTCTACCATGCAGTAGAGAGTGGCAGTGGCTATGAAGGCCTTGCGGCATTTTGTAGTATTATGAATATGCCCTGCCTTTCTAAGCCTGCATACTACAAGCAAGTGGACAACATCCTGGAAGCTCTTGAGGATGAAGCAAGGGAGGATATGAGAAGAGCTGGAGAGAGACTTCGACAGCACATTTTAGAAGAAAACCCTGAAAAAGACAAGGATGATACTCTTGATGCTGCTGTCAGTTACTTGGGCCAAACTTGGGTTTTCGTCATTTCAGTGGACACCGGTGAGGTGTTAGATTACCATGTCCTGTCCAAAGCATGCCAGAAATGTGCTCTAAAGAAAGGAAAGGGTTTGAGTGATGAAGAATTTGAGGAGTGGCTATTGGAACATGAGTGTGACATTAACTTTGCTGGTAGCTCACCAGCAATGGAGTCTGAAGGAGCTGTTGTCTTGTGGAATAGGTCAGTGGAGCGTCACAACCTAAGGTACAAATGGATGGTGAGTGATGGTGATAGCAAGGCGTTCAATTCTGTGGAAAGTATTTATGGTGAGATCAAAGTGGAGAAATTAGACTGTGTTGGACATGTCCAAAAGAGAATGGGGAAACATCTGTTGAACCTGAAGTCCAGAACTAAAGGGAAACTTGCTGATGGTCGGCCTATTGGCGGTGCTGGAAGACTGTCGGACACCAAAATTAAGAAGCTTCAGAAGGATTATGGACTTGCAATAAGGCAAAACACCATCAGGAAGTCAAATCCAACAAGGAGAGAGGTGGAGGTTGCAGTCTATGTAATGAAAAAAAAACATAATTGCAATTCTCCATCACAATGTTAAGTCCAACGACCCTGCAAAGCAGCATCGATATTGTCCTCTTGGCGAATCGTCGTGGTGTAAATGGCAGCAAGATGAAGCGACAGGAACTTCAACATATGATGATAGTAACTGTTTGCCTGAGGTCTTTTTTGAAGTCCTAAAACCAACTTTTATCACTTTAAGTGACTCTAAATTGCTTGAGAGGTGTGTATTGGGAACAACACAAAATCCCAATGAATGTGTCAACTCCATGGTGTGGGTACGGTGTCCCAAACATAAGCACCATGGTGTTAAAGTAGTTCGGTGTGCTGCGGCTTCAGCTGTCTGCCACTACCATGGTGGAGCTTCCAGTAGACTAAAAGTTATGGAGAGGCTAGCTATTCCTGGTGGAGTATGCACAAGAGAGGCAGCACATGCAAAAGACAGTAAAAGATTGAAAAAGTCTGATTTGCAAGCCACGCAGAAGGAAAAGAAACGCCGTCAAGGCGAGCAAATTTTGCGGGTTCGTCGAGAAGAAGCCCTTCGAGAAGCAGAAGGAGTGACATATGAAGCAGGGGGATTTTAAATTGCTTTCAGACACTCCTGTGGTCAAAATATGGACATAAGGGCCACTATAATGGTTACAATTTTTAATAAATCAACTTTAATTGCTATCTTTAAGTTTAAAGTCAATTTTCTCATTACGCAATAATTTTGTCTTCAAGAAAAGATAGCTTGAGAACAATTTATCCGATTGATCTGAAATTTTCAGGGTTTCTTTTTCTCAATAAGTTTTGTGTTTTAAGCAGAGGAATTTTCCATATGATGCATGTACTCTAAGTTATGAAGTGAAACACATCTTTGATTTTCCATGTCAAATACAATCAATCATTATTTTTAATGTTTTAAACATTTTAGAAATCCCTCTGCTTAAAACAATAAGCAACATGTCTTCTTTAAATTGATATAAAATAAATTAATTTTTATCAGTTCTAGCAAGAGTTATCTTTTCTTAAGTAAGCCTTGGTAGCACCCAGCAGGTGGCATGGTTAAATGAGTGGTATCCTATTACAATTGACTTGTGGAGTGTGAAATATTTTTTTTCATAATCTTTGATTCATAAGCTTTCCAGGGATATATAGTTTGCTAGGGTTTTCAATTAAATCCTAGCTGTGAAAAATTATTGAAAAATGGCCTATTTTTCAGGTTTACCCCCGCCTTAATGTTTCAGTTAAGAGTTTCTTTTATGCAGGCAGCTTGTTTTTGCATTACCTTATTAGAAATCATTGGGTGAATGATATTTTGCCTTTTATTTTAGGAATCCTAGCAGCTAGTGTTCTGTTCAGTCCAATGATTAAAAATTTCCCTTAAATTGGGTATTATGAGGACAAGCACAGACATGACAAAAGCAAATGGAGTGTCTTAACTATTATCTAGACATCAGTAAGATAAAGTTATCCGGTACAGTGTAGACCACTAAGCCTAACAGTGCTTGCCCTTTGTCAGTTTATAAGCTTAGTATGTACCTCTCTAATAAAAAACAAGAAATAGAGGACCGGAAGTAGACTTACCTTTGTGCTCAAGTTATTTAAAAGAGACAAGTAAACAAGACTCATATCAACTGATGTGAGAATAACTCCCATATTTTGTCACAATAAACGTTTTGTCTTCAAAGTCAGCGACCGATGTCGTCTTGTATATATACGCCCCTTCAGTTTCACTCTCTGCCCACATTTCATTCTGAGCTTCCTTCACGTCATTCTCTGCCTTCACTTCGGGTGCCTTCACGAAGATGTCTGAGCACAACAACAGTAAGTTACCTGCAGGTTACAAAGCCTTTTACATTTTGTCAGGCCAAAACCACTCAAAAAAAAACACTGAAACTGAATTCCGTTTAATTTCACTTTTTCTTATCTCCAGCTTTCTGTAAAAAACTAACTTCAGCTATATATATTTTTCCCAAAGGTGACCGACCTTGTCAAAGGCGTTGTCGAACAAAGTACTCCGAGGAACAGCTCAACAGATTAGAGGAGTCGTTTAAAATCGACATGTATCCCGGAATTCAGATGCATGAAGATCTTGTGCAAGAATTGGACATTGGGGAGGGCAGAATTCAAGTGAAATGATTTGCTCGACGATTTCCCGTGTAAAGTTTAAGATACCGCAATATTGTTGTGGCCCCCGTGCTTGGCTCTCGTGCTTGTTCATCTACCATCGAACGTTACGCGAGAGAAAAACACGAGAAAAAATGCTTAGCCGCACGAAATCCTGCTTTTCGCCCCCAGGATTTCAAAGTCTACACAAAATGGCTAAAAACTTGTGACAATGCTCCTTTAAAAATGCCATTCCTGAGAATTTGGTACAACATCAAAACAATATCCCTTTTCATCAATTTCTTTCTTCTCTTAAATCACTGCCTGCATAACTTGTAAGCGATGCTGAACATTATTAATTAACAGTAGTCCAGAGTGCAGTGATTTTATTCATGAAATTTTTTATCACTTTTGTCTTCAGATCTGGTTCCAAAACAACCGGGCAAGATGGCACAAAGATAACATCAAGAATGGTCCTGCCCCAGCCCTACCATCTTCAGAGTCTGTGACGCGACCATACAACACACCAGCCATTTTCCAGATGTTGTCCACCATTTTTCTGCCACTGAACCAAACGTCTTTTAGACCGTGGAGTCCCCATTTCATCCCATTTCAACCAGCCACTTCATTTTTTTTTGTCTGGTGAGAGCAATTTCCCACCTTCACAAACTGCAAGCATACCAGTCACACGTTATGCATGAAGGTTACATAGAACACAGCCTTTAAATTGCCAATCGATTTATATGGTTAAGGCCACTCTTAATGCCTATTGATATCAATTCGCTAGGTATTTTTAATATAATGTAACGTTGAAACTCCAGGGATATATTTTAAATGTGGCTAAATAACATTTAGGCAAAGTTAACCTCACGACAAGTTAGGTCAGCGGACATTTGTCGCAGGTGGCCTGGTGCGACTACGTGTTAAGCTTGGGCACCTCGTGATTTTGGTGCTTTTGCTTGCTTGCACAATTCGCGTAGATATTTCGCCGCACTTAGCTTGCTTGCAGTGCATTCTGAAGCCATTTGTGCCGCCGTTTGCTGTTCATCGCGATGTCTTCTCGTCAAACGAATAATAGTGCCGCTGCCGGTTTATTCCTGGAGTCTTCGCAGGCCTCCGATGTTGTGACTAGCGAACAGTCGCTCGCAAATAGGCAGAGTTCAGCCGCTTTACCAGTTGTCCCTTCGAGTTGTCTCGCCACGTCAGCGGGCACTTCGCAGAACGTCCTCGATCCTACCTTTTTGGCCGCAGTTGTTGGGGCTGTCAAACAGGCCTTGGCTAGCGATTCGACCACTTCGCCTTCGCCGGTCGTTTCGTTGCAGAGTTCTCCCATCGTTGAGTCGGCGGCGGATGTGAATAGTATTGGGGGCGTTCCTCCTCAAGCTCAATCGCTGGATTTGGCTTCGCGTACGGCGGCCTTTTTGGCCTCTGGGACTGGCTTGGTGTCCTCTATGCCGATGTCAGGACCATCAGCTTCTCAAGGTAGGCCAATGTCAGTAGTTCCATCATTTGTGTCGACGTTTGCGTTCCCTCGCCCGGCAATTGTAAGCCCTTCGAGCGCTCTTGGCGCGCCGGTTTCTGTCGCCGTGCCAGCCAGCGATGGCTCAGGGTTTTCTAGCGGTCCTCTGTTGCAGCAACCTTTCGTCGTGGGACCAGGGTTCTCTCCGATTCCGCCCAAAATTGTCAGCCAAATTGTGGCGGGGAAATACATCGACCTCAGCGAATTGCTGTCGGCGAACATTGTTCAAAACGAGCCAGAATCGCAAGTACTGTTGGACGGGCGCTTGGTGTTTATGCCCAGTAATAAGCGGCAACGCCGTCGTATTGAAGATATCGTCACGTGGTCGGAGGCTTTTTCCATTTTCACGTTGGTTTTGACGTCGTATTTCCCTCACCGTTGGAAGGATTTGACGTCTTACAAGTTATTGATTCTCCGCACTTATCGCCAATTCAGCGGTCGCGTGTGGTTGGCGTACGATCAGGCCTTTCGTCAACACGCGGCAGCCTCGAAACTCATCGATTGGTCGACCATAAACGTCCAACTTTACAATTTCCACGCCGCGGGCGCTTTGTTGCGTAGTGGTCCTAGCAGTCTTCACAGCGAATTGCCCGAGCCTCACGGAACACCAGCAGCCCAAATTATTTGCCGTTCGTGGAACGCAGGACGCTGTTCATCGCAGATGTCGTATTGCCGTTTTGCTCACTGTTGCAGCACGTGTGCTGGCTCTCACCGAGCTCACGAGTGCCTTCGTCGGCGGGCGTCCTCTCGAAGAATGATCGCAAACGCAGGTCCCCATCCCCGCCCTCTACTGCTCCGCACAGCTCTAAATCAAAGCGCCAGTGAGGGACGCTAGTTGTTTTTGATGTTCTTATTTTGCCGCTTCGCGGACCTTATGATGGTTTTTGTAGTCTGTTCATATTTTTGGACGTTGCGGTTTCATTTTATCAGCCTAGTTTTGTTGACTGGTAATTATTGTTTGTCGTTCGGTTGCTTGTTTTTGTAGTTCTTACTTGGATATTCACGTAGGTTTTCATTAGTGATTCTTGCACAGGCAAGTTTCAAGATCAGCTGTTTCCACCTGGATGATTTTTGTATTTGGAGTTGGATAGCAATTAAAAAACAAATATAGGGTATATATATATATCTTGCATTTTTTCTTGTTTATAGTTTTATTTGTCTCTGTCAAGCTTAGTGGGCACTTGGGTGTTGTTTGCCTTGATTTATTCATGTGGTCCTGCAATTATTTTCTTTGTCTCCAGCCAACTTAGCTCTCCCTTTGGCCTCAGCAGTTAGCCCTCTTCGTCCAGAAGAATTTTCACGGGAATTGGCTAACCATCCCGACCATCAGCGAGTTTCGTATGTCCTCCAGGGCCTTCAACATGGTTTCAAGTTAGGCTTTCAACCATCCTGTCGGCTTAAACCAGCCACAAGGAATAAACCCTCTGCTCTGCAACATGCTAAGATTGTAGACGACTACTTGGCTAACGAGGTCTCTTTAGGCAGAGTAGCAGGCCCTTTCAGTTCTCCCCCTATTCCTCATCTGCACATAAGCAGTTTTGGAGTAATCCCGAAAAAGGGGCAACCTGGCAAGTGGCGGCTAATTGTTGACTTATCTTCTCCCTCTGGTGCTAGCGTGAATGATGGCATTGATCCCGATGAATTCTCTCTTCAGTATATCAGAGTGGACCAAATCATACACATGGTCGCCCGCTACGGCCCTGGGGCTCTGATGGCCAAGTTTGACGTGGAAGCCGCCTATCGTAACATCGCCATTCATCCGGAGGACCGTTGCCTGCTGGGTATGAAATGGCGGGGACAGTTGTACGTTGACCTTGCCTTGCCTTTTGGTCTTCGTTCCGCCCCTTTCATCTTTAATGCAGTAGCTGATATGGTGGAGTGGATCTTGCTGAATCAACATCATTTATCGGATCTTCTGCATTATTTGGACGATTTTATCACTGCGGGCCCTCCGCAGTCATGGCAATGTGCTCAGAATCTTCACACAGCTGTCGAGGTGTGCAAGCAATTAGGGTTACCCCTTCACCCTAATAAATGCATAGGTCCGACCACTTCTTTGACGGTGTTGGGCATTGAACTGGATTCCATTCAGCAAATTGCACGTCTCCCTGAAGAGAAATTGCTTGCCTTAAGACAATTAATTCAGTCGTGGCTATCTCGTCACTGGTGCCAGAGGCGGGACTTGGAGTCGCTTATCGGTCATTTGCACCATGCTTTGAAGGTTGTGTGGCCAGGGAGAACATTTATCAGACGAATGATTGACTTGTTGCGTTGCTTTCGTAACAGGAATCACCCTGTTCGCATCAATGAGGAATTTCGTTTGGACTTACAGTGGTGGCAGCGGTTTCTTTCCTCATGGAATGGTGTTGGGTTTTGGCTGTACCCTGGCATGTCGTCGCCCACCGATCTTGAGGTTATTTCGGATGCGGCTGGCGCTGTTGGTTATGGGGCTTACTTTCAGGGCCAATGGTTTTACGGCCCGTGGGCTCTCAATCAGTCTCAGGAGTCCTTCGCGTATAAGGAGCTGTTCCCAGTGGTAATTGCTGCTCAATTATGGGGGCGGCAGTGGTCCAGGAAGCATGTTCTGTTCCGTTCCGATAACCAGGCAGTGGTGGCTATTCTTTCTTCTAGGACATCTAAGGTTCCAGTGTTGATGCATTTACTTCGTGATCTATTGTTGTCGGCGGCGCGCGGGGGGTTCTCATTCACTGCCGTCCATGTGCCGGGAGTTCAAAATAAGATTGCTGATGCCATTTCCCGTTTTAATTGGCAGGAGTTCAGGCGTTTGGCTCCAGAGGCTCAGTCCACTCCCTGTCCTGTTCCTCAACTCCTACTGGACAGCTTGATACATCCCTGCTAGAGGATCGGTGCCGTTATTTTCTGGTGCAGGGCCTGGCCCCTTCCACCCGCAAATCTTATGCATCTGGTCAGAGGAAGTTTCATGATTTCTGCCTTCAAGCAGGGAAGTTCCACCCCAATGGTTCCCCTTGCCCAGCGGAGGAGTGGACGTTGTGTTTGTTTGTTTCGTTCCTAGCAGACTCTATCCAGCATGCATCTATCAAAGTCTATCTCTCAGCTGTCCGCTCCCTTCACATTGAGCAGGGGTTTCCTGATCCGCTGCTGAACTGCCTTCGTCTCCAGCGAGTGATCAGAGGGATTAAGCGCTCGCAAGGTTCTCCTGTTGCGCGTCGGCTGCCTGTCACGGATTCCATATTGGTCGTCATCCGACAAGCTCTGGATGTCACTCTGCATGATCATTGTATGTTCTGGGCTGCCTGCACTCTGGGCTATTTTGGTTTCCTCCGATCTGCGGAATTCACTGTTCCAAACCTGGCCAGCTTTTCGCCTGCCCTTCATTTGACAGTGACTGATGTAGCAGTTGACTCCATGGTGTCACCTTCGTGTCTCAGACTTCAGATTAAAGCATCGAAAACTGATCCTTTTCGCAATGGTTGCTTTGTTCATATTGGCTCTGGCAAGGCACCTCTCTGTGCCATCCAAGCTATGTTGGCCTACCTTAACATGCGGGGCAATGCTTCAGGCCCTTTGTTTTTGCTCCAGAATGGCCAACCATTGTCTCGCACGATTTTGACTGATTGGCTACGGCAAATCTTGACTGCTGCAGGGATACCGGGCAATTTTTCCAGCCATAGCTTTCGCATTGGCGCAGCAACAGTTGCAGCTCGCAATGGGGTCCCAGACCATCTCATCCAGGCTTTTGGCCGTTGGACGAGCAATGCCTATCAGCTTTATATCAGGACACCGTCGGAGGCTCTGGCTGGCCTTTCAAACAGGCTGGCTTAACATTGCTGGTCGAGCTATTGCATGGCTGCCAGTCATCAGCTTAGTTTAGACTGCTGGGTGGAGAGGATCACTGTGAGAGTTTTTGTTTGCTTGCCTTGCTGCAAATGTCAGGTGGCGTTTATGGGAGTTCCAGTTGCCACGTGCTGCAGTAATTCTCACGTTACTTGGTAAGTCCGTTCATCCATTGTTTCGCGTTGTGCAGGGGCTTGGTCTCCTCTGGTGCTTGGGGTTGTTGGAGTCGGAGGTTCCATTTCACCCTGTTTCACGGCCCCTCCTTATTCAAGCACCACTGGGGGGTTTGGGTGGTGACCGCTCGCAGGGTTGCCATGGTTACCTCCTTGTCTGAGCTAGTTGTTGCCCGGCTCCACCAATCCTTAAGGCACCAGCTCCCAAGCTCATCTACTGGCGATGAGTTTAAATGTGGCTAAATAACATTTAGGCAAAGTTAACCTCACGACAAGTTAGGTCAGCGGACATTTGTCGCAGGTGGCCTGGTGCGACTACGTGTTAAGCTTGGGCACCTCGTGATTTTGGTGCTTTTGCTTGCTTGCACAATTCGCGTAGATATTTCGCCGCACTTAGCTTGCTTGCAGTGCATTCTGAAGCCATTTGTGCCCACTCCACCCTCCCTCAAGTTTGGATGGGTTAGGTAAGTATTGGTTGGTAAGTATTCCACTGAGTCACTCAGTGTGACGGTGCCTTGGTGGTGACCGCTCGCAGGGTTGCCATGGTTACCTCCTTGTCTGAGCTAGTTGTTGCCCGGCTCCACCAATCCTTAAGGCACCAGCTCCCAAGCTCATCTACTGGCGATGAGTTTAACCAGTCAAACTTTATTTTAAACATGATGAACGAAATACAAACCGTCCAACCAATTGTTTTGTTTTTTTCAGTCACATGTTTAGTACACGGTCTCCATTCCACCTCAAAGGAGAAGCATGGTCTCGTTTTCCAGAACAGCGGCTGAGAATCAAGCCTAAAGAAATAATAATATGACAGGTTGAATGTTCTTTGTCTTCATACCCAGTCAGTAAGATTACTTTTGGGCTCCAATTACTACCTCCATGTCATGTTCGCTGCACCATAAGCCTATTATCGGGACAAAGCATTTAGGCAGAAATGTGGAAATTTGAGTTTTGGTTGTTTAACAAAAGTGAAGCTGTCAGTTTCAGCTCATCCCCTCCACTTTTCATCTTGTGGAGCTTACATTCAATAAAAGCAACGATCAGAGTATCTAGCTATATTGAGTTATTCACCCTGTTTTGAGTTCACTTCGTTTGTGGTGATTTTTGGAGCATTCCAGATAAATGTCTTTTCAAGTGAGTGTTAATCATAGTGTGGTAATTACCTAGTATCCATTTCAGACACAACCTCTCTAGAAAGTTTGAAAAATTGGCGGAAACTGAGAAAAGGTCTTCCAATTCATTGGATGATTTTTTTTTTGTATGCAGGTGAGAGTAAGCCCCAAGTTGGTGGAGATCATAAATAGCATTGATGCACCAAGGCAAGAAATAAACGAAGCACGTGCGTATAACCGTAAGAACTCTGATACTTGAAGGCTGTAAAATGTTGTCCCCTCTCAACAAGACAAGCAGTAAGCATAAAAACGAACAGACACTCGTAGGATACGCACAAGATGTATCAGAACCGAAAAGAAACCAAAGTAATACCATGGATTATGTAACCATGAGAATACAGACGTCGCCAGTAAAAACGTGCCAAGCATTACTGTACTCTCCTCAGAAACACAATATCTTCGTTCACAGCCAACAAACGAAGACGCCAATCAAAGTTAAAGACTTCGCAACAACAAGCGACGATAAAATAGTAATCAATGACATGAAATACGTAGGTCAACCTACAGCCGGCGAGTACTCAATATGCTGAGGTGCCAGAGGAAAAGAAAATCGCTATGAACAAAATTAACATACTAAACGAACGCAAAGAATGGGACAGAGTTTCCTTAAAAGCAAAAGTAATCCAAAAAGAAGCCATCCAAGTCAGATCAAAGAAGCTTAAGCTGGCCGTCGCCACCATGGCCAACGGCAATCTGATTGCTCCATTCAAATTTTTAATGATATGTACCGTGCTGTGATTGGTTACCGCCCGGTTGAGCATGGTTAACTACTAAAGACAAGTGCACATATGAAAAAAAACCTCCAGTCTCTACGCTGAACAAAACATTACACTTGGAAATCAAATTTGTGTATTGGGCATTAAAACAATATTTAAGAAAGTCAAGTAAAAGAGTAAGCAAAACATCTAAAGTTTCTGTCTGTTCACATTTGGCAAAGCAAATAGTATAATTATAACCAAAGTCACTACAGGCTGGGAGTGTGCGGGGGGATAGGGAGCCTGCATGAGTACTTTCACCTATGCAGATGACCATCCTAAAGGCTGTGGCAAATGAAGAAACGTTACAGACAGAAATGTTTCCCTGTCTGCCCATCTCAGTGCGCAACAGAAACATATTGTGTTTGCAAAAATTGTTTCCCAGTTTTCTCAAAAGGAACAACAATGTGCCCTCGTTTGTAGATAACACTCTGCGCTTCCTGAGATCATCTCGCTAGTCTTACTTATCGAATCGTTTTACGCAGCGCTTAATCAAATTGTCGTTTACTTTGATGTTACCATGTTATAAAAGACTTATTAAAAAAAATATACTACATCATATTCTCTGTAGCTGGTTTTAACTTTTCAATATTATTTTATAAACTTTAGATGTTGTGTTTGTGTGCATGTTAGTGTCATTTCTGTGTGTATGATAGATAGTATATTCATTTGCTATATTGTACTTCCGCTGTAAACATTTTATTTAATTTTTTTGATCCAGCGCCCTGACATTTTTAACTTTTTAGTCATTTCAGGATGCTGGTGCCCTTTAATTACTATATTTATATTTAATTTTCTTTGTAATTTATTTGATTTTAACCTCTTGGGTACAATAAACATTGTTGTTGTTGTTTTTGTTGTTGTATTCTTTTGAACCACATTGTAATCAAACCATATAAAACTCCTTGTTGGACAAAAGACATTCAAATCGTCAATCGATAAGCTTAGCTATGCAGAACGGAGGAAGCGATACTGAACAAAACATGCCAGTGCAAACTACTTAAAGCTCAGACCTGGCAACAAGAATATCCAGATCTTTACAAGGCTCAGAAACAACGAAAACGGCAGCTTATAAAAGCAAAGGAAATGTTAGAAAAGCAGTGTACCTTGCCACTGATTGATGTTGACTGCAGTGCAGAAACGGAAGCAATTCGTCTTCAGAAACAAATGAAATTCTTGACGACTTTCTTCACAATTTACCAGCTGATTTGTTATTAGTTGATTTTGATTTTGATTTGTCTTTACTTGATGTGTAAAGACACAAAAACGGCTCCTTTTGGAGCCACCACATGTCATTAATAAGATGTCATAGCATACAAGAGACAAACGCTACGTGAATCAAATAAGTTTACCCACAAGTTCCTTACATCTTGGTGCCAAATTCTTGATGGCAGGTATTTACGTACATTCAATGGACATAATAAAGAAACGCATGGTATTACTTTTTTACGCGACAGTAGAAATTGTCAACGTATGTTTTTTGGATGCATGTTTTGAGAAAATATGTACGCGACAGTGGAAATCCACCTTTAGAATCAATGAATACGCAGCATTTTTGATCCTCACACTAATTATAATGCTCTGATATTTCGTATTGCCCACACACTATCAGTGAAGCTCAATACAGTCATTACTCAAAATCATGCAAAGTCAACGCTCTAGTAGACACATTGGCAGGTTAGCCCCAGAAAGAGACAAGTATATAGAGTTAAACTCTAAACTTTTTAACCATTTACACCAAATTAAGGCCCAAAAACTTCAACAATTAATAGGTCCTCAAATTACTT
Organism: Blastomussa wellsi; assembly: GCA_947652115.1. Lineage (NCBI taxonomy): Eukaryota > Metazoa > Cnidaria > Anthozoa > Scleractinia > Plerogyridae > Blastomussa > Blastomussa wellsi. The sequence continues at coordinate 16,854,440 of OX393561.1, forward strand.
GTGACTCATCACTTGAAAACCTTAACACCGTGGTTACTATTCCAGAAAATCTTCCGCTCTCCGACTCAGAGAAATCCGTCCTCAGTAAGGGCTTGAATTTTGTTCCTATATCCAAAAAACCAGACAAATTCTCAGTTAAGCAAGATGTTGAAAAATTCCTTCGCCCTGTTCAACTGAAAGCTTTTTTCCATGACAAAGAGGATGATTCTAACACTTCGGACAAAGATACTTTCGAGACGCTTCAGACTCGAAAATCTAAGTGGACCAGTGGGCCAGTTTGCCTCTTTAGATTTTTTCATTAAAAAATGCCGTCACGACATCAACAAACTTAATTTCAATCGTAACACCAAATTTTCCAACCTTTCTTTGGAAGAGAGGACAGCTCTAAAAAACCTAAGTAAGCGCAAAGACATAATTATCAAAGCGGCCAACTAAGGCGGTGCTTTAGTTGTTTGGTGGGCCGACCTCTACCAAAAAGAAGCTTTGCGGCAACTTTCTGACACCTCTTTATGCTAAAGTTGATAAAGATCTCACCTCCACTAACCAACCAATTGTTAAGAGCATTTTTGACGACCTCATAGTCAAACAAGAATTGGCAGCTACTGCTACCAATTTCATCATTGCCACTCCCAGAACCTCGTGTATTTACTTTTTACCTAAAATTCACAAACCTAACAACCCAGGTCAACCTATCGTCTCTGCCTGTAGTTGCCCTACCAAACTCATTTCCAGCTATTTAGACAAAATTATGGACACATCAAGTTCCAACTCGACTGTGGAGCGACCTGTAACCTTCTACCACTGAAGGACTATGCAAGGGTTATGAGAGATCCTGATGACCTCTATATTGAGAAAAGTAAGGCTAAGTTAACCATGTACAATGGAGCAGTCATGTACCCAGTAGGAAAGTGCAAACTCAAGTGCACAAGAGATGGTTCGGTCCATGTCCTCGAGTTCCAAGTTGTTGATGGAGATGTGAGACCACTTCTGAGTGCAGAGTCATGCCAAAGGTTGAATTTCTTAAAAGTTCTGGTGAAAGACTCCCTCTATCATGTGGATACAGTGTCGAAGACAGTCATTGATAACAACATCTTGACAGAGTATGCAGATGTTTTTGAAGGCCTTGGATGCCTTACCACATAGAGATCGACCCAACAGCACAACCAGTGATACACCCACCCCACAAGGTACCGGTTACCCTAAGAGAGCCACTTAGACTGGAATTGAAAAGAATGGTAGAGGAGAACATTTTGGCCCCAGTGAGCAAAGCAACAGATTGGGTATCAAGTATGGTTACAGTGGTTAAGCCCAATAAGCTCAGAATATGCATCGATCCCAAAGATCTAAACAGAGCCATCAAACGGCCTCACTATCCTCTTCCTACCATTGAAGAAGTTGCCACCAGCCTTAGCAAAGCAAAGGTGTTCTCCGTATTAGATGCTAAAAGTGGGTTCTTGCAAATGCCTCTAGATGAAGCCTCCAGCAGACTCACCACCTTTAACACTCCCCTTTGGTCGGTACCGCTGGATGCGCATGCCCTTTGGCATCTCCTCAGCACCCGAAGAATTCCAGAAGAGAATGAATGATACCTTTGGAGATATCAAAGGCACTGCAGTGATTGCTGATGACCTTTTGGTGTATGGAGAACATTTCATTCTGAGCTTCCTTCACGTCATTCTCTGCCTTCACTCCGGGTGCCTTCACGAAGATGTCTGAGCGCAAAAACAGTAAGTTACCTGCAGGTTACAAAGCCTTTTACATTTTGTCAGGCCAAAACCACTCAAAAAAAAAACACTGAAACTGAATTCCGTTTAATTTCACTTTTTCTTATCTCCAGCTCCAGCAGCAATGATTAAAAATTTCCCTTAAATTGGGTATTATGAGGACAAGCACAGACATGACAAAAGCAAATGGAGTGTCTTAACTATTATCTAGACATCAGTAAGTGTAATGAACACTATACTGAGGTCTTTGTTTTTAAGTAATTAATATTTACTCTTTCTGATTCGCCAACTCGTTGCTTAGCAATTACGTCATTAGCCTTTACACGTGGACAGTATATAGGTAGTTTTAGCGGCATATTCCCGCCAGTTCAAGTTTAAGTTCATCGTACACAGTACGTGAGTCAAGTAAGGTTAAGTTTAAGCTACCCTTGGCTATTAAGAGTGCAAGCGGGAACCGATGTGTAAGTACAAAACTATTTCCCATGCTCGTTTCTTAGTATAAGTTTCAGGTTTAACGTTTTACATCTAGTACCTTTAGCCTCGGTTTTTTGTACAACAGACTATTGTTCTAGTCCAAAGAAACTCGTGGCAGTACCCCAGTTTCCAAAGTTTTATTTCGTCTTGATTTAGCCTTAAACTGCATCATTATACTCCCCTAGGTTAGGTTTCTATTTAGTGGCTTCCTTCATAGAATCTCTCGTAATTTAGTTAGTCCCTTTCGTGCTCGTTCATTCCCACGTCGCTTGCAATGACGCTCACGCAAGCACGTTTTATAGCTTCGCGCAATTTTATTACTTTCAAAGGTTTTAGTGCTATTATTTATTGTAATTAGGACTGTTGGCAGTATCTATATCTGCCTGGGATCATTCGTGATTTTTAGTTGTATTTCTCTCAAGAGCCAGTCCGCAAAACTGTTGCCACAGCGCAAGTATGATTGGAATGTTTGCAAATTGATTCGTGACTCTTGCCATCTTGTAATCTATTATCATCAAGTAATTAGTTTGCTGCATTGTATTTCAGTTTACGTTCGTTTATCGCCAATTAAATCACCGTCAATCATAGCTGGTTTTCAGGCCAAAACCACTCAAAAAAAAACACTGAAACTGAATTCCGTTTAATTTCACTTTTTCTTATCTCCAGCTTTCTGTAAAAAACTAACTTCGGCTATATATATTTTTTCCAAAGGTGACCGACCTTGTCAAAGGCTTTGTCGAACAAAGTACTCCGAGGAACAGCTCAACAGATTAGGAGTTGTTTAAAATCGACATGTATCCCGGAAGATCTTGTGCAAGAATTGAACATTGGGGAGGGCAGAATTCAAGTGAGATGATTTGCTCGATGATTTCCCGTGTAAAGTTTAAGATACCGCAATATTGTTGTGGCCCCCGTGCTTGGCTCTCGTGCTTGTTCATCTACCATCGAACGTCTACACAGAATGGCTAAAAACTTGTGACAATGCTCCTTTAAAAATGCCATTCCTGAGAATTTGGTACAACATCAAAACAATATTCCTTTTCATCAATTTCTTTCTTCTCTTAAATCACTGCCTGCATAACTTGTAAGCGATGCTGAACATTATTAATTAACAGTAGTCCAGAGTGCAGTGATTTTATTCATGAAATTTTTTATCACTTTTGTCTTCAGATCTGGTTTCAAAACAACCGGGCAAGATGGCACAAAGATAACATCAAGAATGGTCCTGCCCCAGCCCTACCATCTTCAGAGTCTGTTACGCGACCATACAACACACCAGCCATTTTCCAGTCGTTGTCCACCATTTTTCTGCCACTGAACCAAACGTCTTTTAGACCGTGGAGTCCCCATTTCATCCCATTTCAACCAGCCACTTCATTTTTTTTTCCGTCTGGTGAAAGCAATTTCCCACCTTCACAAACTGCAAGCATACCAGTCACACGTTATGCGTGCAGGTTACATAGAACACAGCCTTTAAATTGCCAAATCGATTTATATGGTTAAGGCCACTCTTGATGCCTATTGATATCAATTCGCTATAAGGTTTACTGCTAGGTATTTTTAATATAATGTAACGTTGAAACTCCAGGGATATATTTTAACCAGTCAAACTTTATTTTAAACATGATGAACGAAATACAAACCGTCCAACCAATTGTTTTGTTTTTTTTCAGTCACATGTTTAGTACACGGTCTCCATTCCACCTCAAAGGAGAAGCATGGTCTTGTTTTCCAGAACAGCGGCTGAGAATCAAGCCTAAAGAAATAATATTATTATGTCTTCTAACAAAGTGAAGTTAAAAACGTTGATAAGCGGGAAATGAAATTTCTGTAGAGCAGTTTTCAAAGCAGGTAATCGTTTCTCAAAAAATCCTAGTAACGCAAATGTAAACTTTGATGCGGAGCACCAGTTTGATCAGATATTTGACACAAGCGTTATGTAAATGATGAACCAAGGCATCACTTATGAAAATTGTTTGCTTTTTCAATGTATACGTACACAGTGCTATATCTTGGTGCGTCTTAATTTAACCGAAAATGATGGAAGTAAAGCTTCCATAAGGGATTTTGCGAACCAAGTATGGCAATGTTAAGCTAAAAACTGGATTTGGCAGGAAAATAGCAGGCAATGGTATCACCACAGTGGTCTCCATTCCACCTCAAAGGAGAAGACTGGTCTCGTTTTCCCGAACAGCGGCTGATAATCAAGCCTAAAGAAATAATAATATGACAGGTTGAATGTTCTTTGTCTTCATACCCAGTCAGTAAGATTACTTTTGGGCTCCAATTACTACCTCCATGTCATCTCCAGGATAGTTCCTTCGCTGCACCATAAGCCTATTATCGGGACAAAGCATTTAGGCAGAAATGTGGAAATTTCAGTTTTGGTTGTTTAACAAAAGTGAAGCTGTCAGTTTCAGCTCATCCCCTCCTCTTTTCATCTTGTGGAGCTTACATTCAATAAAAGCAACGATCAGAGTATCTAGCTATATTGAGTTATTCACCCTGTTTTAAGTTCACTTCGTTTGTGGTGATTTTTGGAGCATTCCAGAAAAATGTCTTTTCAAGTGAGCGTTAATCATAGTGTGGTAATTACCTAGTATCCATTTTAGACACAACCTCTCCAGAAAGTTTGAAAAATTGGCAGAAACTGAGAAAAGGCCTTCCAATTCATTGGATGATTTTTTTTGGTATGCAGGTGAGAGTAAGCCCCAAGTTGGTGGAGATCATAAATAGCATTGATGCACCAAGGCAAGAAATAAACGAAGCACGTGCGTATAAATAGCCAAGATCACATACAACAGCTCACAACCGTAAGGACTCTGATACTTAAAGGCTGTAAAATGTTGTCCCCTCTCAACAAGACAAGCAGTAAGCATAAAAACGAAGAGACACTCGTAGGATACGCACAAGATGTATCAGAACCGAAAAGAAACCGAAGTAATACCATGGATTATGTAACAATGAGAATACAGACATCGCCAGTAAAAACGTGCCAAGCATTACTGTACTCTCCTCAGAAACACAATATCTTCGTTCACAGCCAACAAACGAAGACGCCAATCAAAGTTAAAGACTTCGCAAGAACAAGCAACGATAAAATAGCAATCAATGACATGAAATACGTAGGTCAACCTACAGGCGGTGAGTACTCAATATGCTGAGGTGCCAGAGGAAAAGAAAATCGCTACAAACAAAATCAACATACTAAACGAACGCAAAGAATGGGACAGAGTTTCCTTAAAAGTAAAAGTAATCCAAAAAGAAGAAGCCATCCAAGTCAGATCAAAGAAGCTTAAGCTGGCCGTCGCCACCGTGGCCAACAGCAATCTGATTGCTCCATTCAAATTTTTAATGATATGTACCGTGCTGTGATTGGTTACCGCCCAGTTGAGCATGGTTAACTACTAAAGACAAGTGCACATATGAAAAGACCTCCAGTCTCTACGCTAAACAAAACATTACACTTGGAAATCAAATTTGTGTATTGGGCATTAAAACAATATTTAAGAGTAAGTAAAAGAGTAAGCAAAGCATCTAAAGTTTCTGTCTGTTCACATTTGGCAAAGCAAATAGTATAATTATAACCAAAGTCACTACAGGCTGGGAGTGTGCGGGGGGATAGGGGGCCTGCATGAGTACTTTCACCTATGCAGATGACCATCCTAAAGGCTGTGGCAAATGAAGAAACGTTACAGACAGAAATGTTTCCCTGTCTGCCCATCTCAGTGCGCAACAGAAACATATTGTGTTTGCAAAAATTGTTTCCCAGTTTTCTCAAAAGGAACAACAATGTGTCCTCGTTTGTAGATAACACTCTGCGCTTCCTGAGATCATCTCGCTAGTCTTACTTATCGAATCGTTTTACGCAGCGCTTAATCAAATTGTCGTTTACTTTGATGTTACCATGTTATAAAAGACTTACTAAAATATACTACATAATATTCTGTGTAGCTGGTTTTAACTTTTCAATATTATTTTATAAACTTTAGATGTTGTGTTTGTGTGCATGTTAGCTT
>OX393561.1:16868156-16875656 GCA_947652115.1 Blastomussa wellsi
CGGGTTTATAATGACTTTCATTCTTGAAACAAACCAGATCGTAAATATTTGGTTTCCACAAGCACTTGCCGTGATGCTTTGGCGAGAGCAGTAGCTTAGCGGCCGGCTTTTTGTTCAATTTACTATATTATTACGCTCTTGAAAGAAATTTTGTATTTTTAACTTGTTTTGACGTTTCTTTGAAACACTCGGCACATCATGGAAATTATTCACAAAAGGTTAGAATATCGTCATCTCGTTGTTGTGTTTGGTGATGCAATCATCCAAGACATGAACACGAATGATTCAACCAAGAAAAATTGTTGAAGGGCTCGTTTGATCGGTAAATTATAAAGAGCTGTAAACGCAGTGGACGTCTGATTACCTCACCAATCCCCACTCGATTCTCAGTGGAAGTGACAACTTGTTCGTTTCAACAGGTCTCGGGACAAGTCAAGTTCTTCACGGCATTACACAACGTTAGTTCTCGGAGATGCACCTTTCAGAGTAAACTTCAATTTTATCTTCAAATTCTACTGACATGTGAAAGAGTGAGATTTTTTGCAAGGCGCTACTTTCCTTTTAGCTACTTCTACTTCTGGGCGAAACGATGTGGGCGACACTCGTTATGGGCGAAACTCGCTATATTCCTTTAGAAGCGTTTCGGTAATTTCAAAACGAAAGCGCCCCCGACGCTTTCCATCTTGTAAACTTGTTGGAAAGAAAATTGAACCAAAATGGTCAAAACTGTCTATGTGCATACTGGAGGCTGAAATAAAACATAAAATGAAAAGAAAGCAACTCACTTGGTGTTGGTTTCTTTCCGCGTTGGTCCCGACCAGCAACTGAAGAAGAACGCCGAACAAGCCACGCTGTTTGTTCACACTGGTACGTCATGTAAACCTGCGTTAATGTTCCCCTCAAACGAAACTTGGGCCCAGGCCACCGAGTGTGTACCGAGAGGATACTCGTAACTTGGCATTTTGGCATTTCAGGCTAAGGCAGGGTTTAAAGCAGAGCCCCCATTCGTTTATCTCACCTCATCTCATCTATCTTCTTGCGCTCTGTTGCGCATAAAGGCCGCAATCCGTTTAGCCAGTTTTACTTAAATTTTAATATTAAATAAATAAATACTATGTGGCAAGGTAGTCTTGAGGTAAATCTTTGCGTTCTGGTTGGTTCTTTCCTGGTCAGGATTAGCCTGCGAATACAGCCGCCCTCTTTGCTCCCGACCCGCACTACGCTCGGTCCGTACTGCCGCGACCTCACGCCAACATTCCCATGGTACGCCCCACGCGCATGCAGTTTGAACAGTTCTCACCGTAAACTTCGTTTATTTCAGTATAGAAGTCATAGAAGGGAGCTTGATGAGACCGATGAAGGTTTAAAATTTTCTTTTAAATTTTAATTAAGTTTGTAGTTCACAGCGCGGGATGAACCCGTTCAATACGTCAAATATAGTTACTTCGTGTTGAACTTTTCTGACTTTTCTCGTAGCCCAGGACTTCGTAAATTTCACTTTAAGATACACGGTGGCGAGTAGACCTGAATTTTATGTTCTAGTGAGTGCAGATAATAAGTGGGGTATTGCTTTCTCCATGAGTACATCAAATTCGCTCCTTTGTAGTTATTTTTATAGTGTATACAGGCAGAGACTACTGAACTGAATCAAAAGCACAAACCTCTAACATGAAAATTCTTGTAGCACAGCGCCTGGTATTTTGTACACATCTCACCTTTGCTCTACCTTGCAATGAACTATTTGGATTGTTTTAAGTTCTACTAAGTTTCCTTCTTCCTATTTGTTTTTTCCTAATCCTTTGTGGACGATTTTATGTCGGCTTCTGTGAACTCACAAGGTTGCCGAAAAGTTTTTTTTGTCAGTGTAATTGGGTTGCTAAAAAAAGAACCACGGCAACTCCTTTGTCCTAAACGATGCTGAGAATGTTCTAGGTTTTCCCTACTCTCTCCTCCGCAGAGACTCCGGGGAGGGGGAGAAGGGGAAAATGAAAAATCGGCCAGCGCACTTAGAATTCCCTTCTCCCCAGCCTCAGCGGAGGAGAGAGGAAAGGGTAAGAATACGCGGCTAAATGACAGAAATTTCTGCAAATATTTTCTATCAAGCTGAAAGTTGGGGCGTTCACCGGGCTCCGGGCAGTCGACAATCTGAGGGTAAATCCAGACGACACAAAGAATATTGTGTCAAGCAAGAAAGCATTAAAAGAAAACCGTGCATTTTTTTCTGTAAATGACGAAAGTTATTAGTATCTACTGAAGCTATTGTCATTGTTGGCGGGCAAATGAAACACTCAGTAATTGAGGTGGATAATTAGGTAAGCCCACGCCTAAGCGAACGCTTTGCTTATTGTTTTATTTTTTCGACAAAAGACAAAACCCTCCGGAAAGGTTAGAGTAGACCTTCAGCGTCGTCTTACGGCAAATCACTCGTGCGCCTTATAGAGAAAAATTTAAAAATGGTATATCCCTGTAAAGCTAACAAAATGTGAAAATCGAAGAAGATATATTTTTGAGTGTTGACGATGTTTGCTAAATCGAATCGCCCTCCTTCGTGTTCCCACGGGCCTTTCAAACAAAGCGCACACAATGTCAAAACACCTCCTTTGAAAACAACTCCTTTTTTTGTTCAGGGAGTTAAAAATCAAAGCTATTTTCACATAAAAAAAAACAGACAAACAAGGCTTAGGTAACCTTTATGATTAACGAAAGTAATATCACCTCGCAATATGCAATCGCATTACGCCTAATGAGGGACGCCAAGATCAAGTTTGCGAAAAAATAATTTTCGAAATGGCAGGGGGAGTTTAATCATTACAGTTTCTTTCGATTTTTAATTCCGCCTGACTCGTTTCATTTTCTAGTTCGATTCCTCGTGGTCTTGCGACCAGTTCTCGTCTTTAGAGACATTAATTGAACTACTGGCTAACCTTTATTCTGTATATTGAGCGGCCACCCTTGGGACTTGGCCGCTTAATCGAGGCAAAATATAAATTGGACAAATAATTCGGAACTTTAGAAAGTGGCCGTTTAATTGAGGGTGGCCGCAGGTCGCGCTGTACCAACTAAAACGTCTCGCCCTCGAATAAATAGCGCGAAGAAAGGATTTTCATGAAAACACTACAAAACGAGTCGTAAAAGGTTTAAAGATTTTATCACACCTCATGAAAGTTATTGCCAACCCGGTTATCCCCGGATCCAATAAAAAGGCTTCTTCTGACACGGTAAACACAAAAAGGCAAAGGAGCGCTACTGCGCTAGATATAATGAAAGGATACCGACAGCGAGACCAGCAACCAAAATCCATCGGCCGGCAGGTGACACTGGCTCTCGAAGCAATCAGGTCCAAACTATTAAAACCAACTGATTTGGTTCACAAGAAGCCCAATACTTACTTCCGCTACGTTCGCCATTTTACCTGTCGGCAGCATTTGCTCGGACCTTTTACAAACAAACGTTGCGTTACTTTCAGCGCTTGAAAGATGAACAGCCTTTATCGCAGAAAGAAAAACCCGAGACACGGAACACCGGAACTCCCCGGAACACTAGAATTTTATTTGTTATATATACATATTGTTAAAAATTTATTGGCATTTGACGGTTTTTCTGGTGTTCCGTTTCCCGGGGGTGTTCCCATATTTCTGTGTTCCTGGGTTTAGTACATGCCAAGCCCCAGTGATGCGGAATGGCCCTAATGAATCGACGCAAAATAACAGTGATTGGACAAGTTGTGGTTAAAACAGTGATAAACCGTGGACGGGTTCATTGTGGCTAATAATTATAATTTTGAGGCGGTTTACATATTTAATCCCCAAAAATATATAGCGCGCTATAGCTAAATTAAGAAAAGTTGCTTCCCAGACAAACACCGATTTTTTTCCAAACGTTAGTTTTGCTATATACCTGATTTTCTCGAATAAACGCCGGTTTCAGATAAACGCCGAATCTATCACGTTAAGTTAAATAATACGCCTCCCGGATTTTGAGGTTTTGTATATATTTTATTCTGGTGGTACACAACTGAATTCTCACCGAAAAATAGTTTCAGAGGCGAACACAATTTGTTACGTTTTCCCCTGTATATCCAACAAACTACCAATTTGGCGCCATTTTTGATTTGTTCTTGTCAACGCTATTGCTGAATTTTGTCTGAAATTCATTACATTTTATGTAAAAACAGTAACAAGCTAAGCTTTAAAAAATATCCTTGTTTAATTAATAACAACGAGTCAATAAGGTAAAGGTCAGGTAAAGTCTGCGTAAAGCCGACCTGGGTTGGGGGTGAGTGCTCCCTTATATGGGGTATACGGGATGTGCCGCTGGTAACCCGTCCTTGGGTCTCCGAGGATGGTTTTTGTCCCCTCAGTCCTTAACAGGGTTTGGAGTCGTCCTGGACAGGGATTGTCTTCAAGACTTTCGTCGAGTTTTAAGTGCCTATGAAGTAAAAAATAATTGTTAATTAATACATTGGTGTCATCAGCTCGATTTTGATAGGCTACAAGCACACAGCTAATTCTTGCTTACTGTTTCTCTTACGTCATACCTAAAGACCATAGATTTTATATATGTAGAATTGACGTCATACCTACAGACAATTTTAAAGAATTTGAAAAATATTTTCAATGTTTTCAATCTGTCTCCTTTGAGAGCATTTCAAGAACTATTGCATCATAACCCGAATTTTCTTTACTTCAGCACGCCAATCAGTTTTGGGGGTTGCAGCGGGACGGGTAATTCGCCTAATTCAGTAAATATGTCTCTGGGTTACGCAGTAGCTTCGAAATAGCTTCGCTGCTAGAAAAAAAAACTTTGTTGCTTTTATTGAAAACAACAATCGCATGAAGTATAATATTTATTAGTTAACTACTAATTTTTTGGCCAAATATCAGTTAAGTACTATTTTTGGGCCAATTGTCAGTTAATAGACAGATGAGGGACCTTTAGCACCGAGAGTTTTCACGGCGACGGCGACGTCGGTGGACGAAAGAGACTGGGTCGAGGACGGCGTTGTTCGCGCCAAAATAGAGAGCTTACGAATCGACGACTTTCGTACGACGGCGCCGTTGGGTCACCTCATAGTCCCGCGTCGTCGTCCTGTACAAATTTGAATTTACGATTCGCAGTGAAGACGACGACGTTTGTGCGCGACCGGCAAATTTTCCCGCCGTTTCTGAAGTTTGTTTTTATGTTTTAACAAGGCGAGTTCTTTAAACCAAAATGCCTAACTTCAGAGAAACGAGAGCTTGTATCGCATACGCTTATCGAAACAACTTTATAAACGAACAAGAATTTGTACTTTTGTACGACTGTCACAAGTCAACAAATCCAGAGTTTCCGTACTGGAACTACGACAGGTTCGATTTAGACGAGAAATCAAACGACGAGTGCAAGGCCGAGTTTCGTTTCTACAGGGAGGACATATATAAACTTGCTGAACAACTACAGCTACCTGACGAGATAACTACTTACAATGGTTTAGTTGTTGCTTCGGTACCTGCATTATGCATGTATCTCAAGCGCTATGCCTATCCTTGTCGATATGGAGATTTAGTTTATCATTTCGCCAGACCGGTTCCTGAGATTTCCATCATAACAAACCACATAATGGACTTCATTTACGGTCGGTGGCATCATCTGCTTACAAGATACAATCACGATTTGCTCTCTCCTCCCAAGCTTCTCCAATATGCTGAGGCGATCGAACAGGCAGGAGCTGCCTTAAATAACTGTTGGGGATTCGTAGATGGGACTGTGCGTCCAGTTTGTAGGCCTAACGAAAACCAGCGAGCCATCTACAACGGCCATAAGCGTGTCCACTCCATCAAGTTTCAGGCTGTCGCTTTGCCTAATGGATTAGTGGGGAATCTATTTGGCCCAGTTGAGGGAAGACGCCATGACAGTTTCATGCTGGCTACCTCAGGATTCTTGCGAGAACTGCAGAGGTTTTCCAACTGTCCAGTAACTGGCCTCCCCCTTTCTGTGTACGGTGACCCCGCCTATCCGATACGAGCACACCTACAAAGGCCCTATAAGGGTGGTGTCCTGACCCCAGCTCAACAAGATTTTAACACCTCAATGAGCACAGTCCGCTCTTCTGTGGAGTGGATATTCGGGGACATTGTTAATTATTTTAAATTCTTAGATTTTAAAAAGAACCTTAAAATCGGATTGAGTGCTGTAGGAAAAATGTATGTAACATGTGCGTTAATGCAGAATGCGCATAGCATTTTATATGGTTCTGTTACCTCAGAGTATTTTGGTCTTAATCCGCCAACACTAGAGGAATACTTTATTTGATGTATTGTCCTTAAGATACACTTGCAATACTCTTGTTATACGACATAAACAATTTGGCCTCTTACAAGAATTCATGGCCAAAATAAGACACAACCTATCAGTAGTGTAAAACGCGTTATCATCAGAGTACAACAAAGTGATGGAAAGAAATCAAAAGCTCTGTTCAAATGCTAAGATGCACAAAAAAAATATGTCTTTTACTACAGCAATACTAGCTGCTCCAAAACTACTGTCCCTTTCTTAAAAGTTCAATAATTGCCTGAGATTGTGCTTGCTGGCTGTTAAGCATCATCTGCATCATCTGCATAAACTGTTGTTGTTGCTGTTGCTGTTGCTGTATCTGTAACTGTTGTTGATCTCGCAGCTGAGAAAGCAGTGCGTGCTGAGTAGCCATGGTAGCTTCTTCTTGCTTTCTCTTTATCTCTAGCTCATCTTGTCTTAACTGAGATTCCCTCTCTGCTGCCTCCCTGAGATAGTTGATTGTGTCATTGCTTTTTTGGCGTTTTTTTCGCGGTTCGTCTTTCCCATTTCGCTTCTTAGTCTGAGCTAGCCGCTCCATAGCCCTCTCCCTCATCTCCTCCCCTGTCGCTTTATCTTGATCCTCCTTGTTTCGATCCTCAGCTGATGCTTTTGTCTGTTTAGCCTCTTCCTCATCTCTTCTCTCTAGATAGTCTTCCATGATCTGATCTATTTCTCGATATTCCTGAGAAATTCCCGAGCCCCTCTCGGCCTCTCTCTTCCTGGCCTTGCAATCCCTTTCTAGGATTTTCAAGCGGTCTCTCAAACCCTTTGGCGAAACGCAAAATTGGGAATCTTTGATGTTATTCAGAATTTTGCATATTTCCTCCAAGCAGTTCCCCCGCTCTCTGGTACCTGAACGATACTTCCACAGCTCCCAACTAAGGAGTTCGCGACCAAATATGGTGTCATGTTTCAGTGACCATTTCATTTTAGACATTCTGTGAAAAAATGATAAAAAATATAACTGTTACTTAATAAATGTTTAAATATACCACCAACTAACTAACTAAGGCACCAAATAAATAAATATTAAAATGAAACTTAATTAGAGAGCTCTGTGCAGAGATCAATTGTTCAATTTAATACCAGCAGGAAAGTAGATGCATCAGTTATGCTTAATTTCTATAAACGTAACTGTTACCGTTTCAAAAATCTTGCTTGACAAAGTACATAATGAGGATATAATGC
>OX393561.1:16880656-16885656 GCA_947652115.1 Blastomussa wellsi
ATTCAAAAAGCAGATGAAAATACACTTAAGTCCAGCTGGAAAAATGTATTTTGTCTGTGCTTTGTTAGAGAATGCTCAAACCTGTTTATATGGTAATCAAGTGTCAGAAATGTTTGAGATTGCTCCTCCTTCTTTAAATGATTACTTTTCATGGTAGTCTTACATCTAGAGAAATCTGGGGCCAGTTGTCTAGAACATGATCAGCAGTAAGGTTTAGCTTAGTTGCAAAAATGGTGAAATATTAAGTAATATACCGGTACATTTTTAATTTGTTATTCTTTTCCCTTAAGAGTTTTGCTTTGGTTTACCTAGAATTAACAGTGAAATCTGGAAATATAATCTTGCAGGGATGCCACAGGTCACCAAAATGGTGAAGAAAAAAAATTCCTCAAGTTCAGGGAAAAAATCCTTGAATTTTGGAAACTGATGTCTGTGGCAACCATGTCTTGGATAGATTTACTAGAACTAATCAGTTTTGAGCTATGGAACCATTTGCATTTTCAAAAGGAGGCTTGGTGTTGATTTTTGCTACTCTGATGTCATAATGTATAAGGATTATTGGTGCATGCAGAGTTAAGATTACTATGGTTTTATAGTCTTAAAATCTTGAAATAACCATGTTATTGGCAATGTCTTCATTTTGAGAGGTGATCATGAGTGTTAAACTTTCTTGTCAGGTGAAATTAATGTAACATATGTTATGCATGTTTCAAGTGTAAGAAAATAAATGCTACCCACCAGTTCAATATTTAGTACTACTCATTATCATTTAGTGGATTAGTTAGTGATTTATAGGGGGAACTGAGACACTCCAACTGTCCTGTTGTATACGAAGGCCTGACCAAAGTTGAGGCTCTTAATTTGTGAATTAGATAAGTTTAAGAATTTCCAGTGTTCTTGTGTGTTGGTTTCCTTAAATGTTTCTTCTGCCTTCTGGCCTTGTGTTCCTTTGTAGGCTGATAAAGGTGGAATACCAGTCAGTGCCCATGGGCCTATCATATTTTGTTTGTAATTGTTTTTTTCTGAGGAGAGGGGGTGGAGTACTAATTGTAAGACATCTCTGCTATTCTGCACAAGGGGCCTGAAAAGATTAGAATATTGACACATGAGTGACTTGCATGTGATAAGTCTCTCAGTAGAGGTTTCTTTTTTCTAAGAATCTTTTACTTACAAGAACAAACCATATAATTGTATGACCCGGTGTAATGCCTTTCAATGTCAGAAATTCAAAAGCTGAACATGTTTTATTATAAATATATAAAATTCATTGAAACTGTTTGCATAGTAAACAACTGAGTCTGAATGTAAGAGTATGCAAGTACTCATTTTAAAATTATATCTTCATTATATACAACCTTTAAAAGCTACTGTTGTTTGCTTTATGTATGTAATGATAGCCACTGAAATACAATAACATTTATGATTTTACGTATACAAGAACAGTAGTCATTTTCATAGCTTAATGCGGAATTACGGATTACGGTCGTTTCGATACACGGTCGTTTCGATACACGTCGTTTCGATACACGGTCGTTTCGATACACGTCGTTTCGATACACGTCAAAGTCGTTTCGATGCAAATAGGAAGTCGATTCGATACAGTTAATTTGGAAGTAGATGTCTTCAGGAAAAAACTCTCCAAACTTGTTTTATTATTAAATCTCGTAGAATCACGAGCGATGTGACAAATAGCTTTGTGACCTTCCCAATATCAATAGTTGTCTAAACACCGACGGAACGATCTATTAATCAGTCACTTTGAACTCATCAATCACCAATCAAAGAAAACGCTGGTTCAATTATATAAAACTTTTTTTTAATGCTAACAACGTTCAATCATACAAAACTTTTCTTAATGCTAACAACGTTTATGGCTTACATGGCTTCTTTTCATACAATGGGTCCATTTAAATAAGAACATGCTTTTAACAGCTGTCTCGCATTGCGTGTTCCATTGTTGAATTCTTCCCACAGACTAAAGATCTTCGCCTGTAAGTTTCGATATTTTAGTCGCTGGATTCTCTTGAGTTTTTTCTCTGAGACCAGCCGGATTTGGATTGCTGTCAGACATGCCTCTCGATGTAGCAGGTGTACTAGAAGATAGAAAGGCAACTGGGATTTGCCGGAGGCTTGTCGGTTTAGTCGCAAGTGCCAGCCCTCTATGTCATTGTTCGTGCGAATGGATCTCATGAAAGCGGACCAGGATGACGGTGGCCAGTTGCTGTTTTCGTCTATCCAGGTGGTCTTTACGTACGTTGTGAGTTCTGTCAACTGGGGGGTTGCTGCGTCGCTCGTTAATCTTGTAAACTCTGGTTCGATGTTGTCAGCAGGTAAAAACGGCAAGGCCATTAATTTCTTGATGAAAGCGTGGGTCCCACGGTCGTCAGCATAAGCTGTTTGAAGACCCAGCTCCTGAACCTGAAAAACATGACAATTATTGTACGTGGTTAGAGAAAAAATAGGACGAAGAGTGTCTATGTCTTGTATTACAAATATTTCTTATATTACAATATATTTCTTTTATTACAATGTTTTAACCCATACTGTTGCATTTGGATTAGATGCGTTACATGTAGAAATTATCCTTTTTTTAAATAAACCTTGCGTTACCTTGCGTTACAAAAACCTTCACCATTTTATTGGAATTCATATTCATGATGTTTCGTTGTTGTCAGACATTTCTCACCTCGGCGGTAAATAGTGCGAGTTTTAGAACGATGATTTTCAATTAAGCAGTCTATTGAAATTATTCCAAGTCCAAAATAGACTTAGCGTCGCACGTGCTTCAAATTTAACTTGCGTGCTTTATAACCCCTACTATCAAATGTTAGATCGTTTAGCCACCCCAATCAACAAAGCGTGCAGAGCCGGTAAAAAGCAACCGAATGAACCACATAAAAAATTTCAGCGATTATACACAAAAAATCGTGATCATCGCAGTTATGAAACAGAAAATGTTCATTTAACATGACCAACAAGCTCTTTCAGCATTTGATACCGGTTGTATCGAATCGACTTCCTATTTGCATCGAAACGACTTAGACGTGTATCGAAACGACGTGTATCGAAACGACCGTGTATCGAAACGACTTAGACGTGTATCGAAACGACGTGTATCGAAACGACCGTGTATCGAAACGACTGAACTCCGGAATTACTAATAATTTGCTGTAAAAGTGCTCAAAATGCCTGGAAAATCTAAAACTGGGAGTTGATATATCAAGGTCCCGAATATTTGGTAATTAAACGTGCCACTAAAGATAGTTGAGTGTAAACCTGTTTTTCATACACAGAAATACAGAATGCATATCAGAAAATATTACTCTTTTTCCTGTACTAGGTTAAATAAGGCTCGAGCTTGTTGTTGCTGCTGCTGAATAACTGCCAACATTTGCTGTTGCATCAGTGCAAATTGCTGTTGTTGCTGCTGCTGCTGCTGCTGCTGTTGTATAAGTTGCAACATCTGCTGCTGAACCATGGCTACTTGCTCCCCTTGTTGCTTTCGGGTGGCTTCTTGTTCTTGTCGTCCTTTTTTCTTTTCCTCCAGCTCCCTCTCCTTCATTTGGGTTTCAGTAGCAGCCCGCTCCCTTAGCCATTCCAGGGTGTCGCCACCAGATCTTCGTCTTCTTTTCTCATTTTTTACTGGTTCCCCCTCCCTATCTTCATTCCTCTTTCTTGTCTCTCCCATGCTTTCCATTGCTCTTTCTCTCATCTCTATGGCCTGCTTTCTTTCTTTTTCCACCGTCTCCTTTTTGGCCTCAGTCTGGTCGTGTGATTTCTTTTCTGATTCTTCATTCAATTGCAGCAGCTCCTCCAACAACATTTCCAGTTCGGTCGGCTCTTCCATGTCCCCCCCTCCACTTTCATTCGACTCCCTTGATAATTTGGTTTTCAACTTCCTACCAATGTTGTTGAAGCGATCCCTGATTGCTCGAGAGTTCACACTGAACTGCGGCAAACTGTTTAGTTTGTTAGCAACCTTCTGCCAGGAGGTGCCTCTATCTCTACTCCCAGGTCTACTGTCGAAAACTCCTTCTGCAGCCACTTCTTTTAGCATAATGTAATCTTTGGCTTCGGACCATACCATAACTGACCTAACGGGACATGAAAATAAAACCTCCTTATTCTACGACTTCTCCCAGGTTAAAAAGGGTCCGAATTTAGTTTCTAATGTGTTCAGGAATGATTCTTCCACCTACATTTATCCTCAGAAAATAACACTTTAGGTCAATTGATGATATTAAGTAACAATTTTAAGGTAAGCCAAAACTCGTATTGAAACTGATGAGCGGCTAATTAATAGCGACTAGAAAGTATATCTCGATTCAATTCTTTCTTGCTTTCATTTTCAATTGTGGTCAAAAGGTTCATTAATTACGTCTCTAAGCTGCTGGGTGGGTTTCACTTCAACGGTACTGAAATGTAATTTATACTTACTTTTTCTTCCCATCGATGTTTTCGGTTTCCATCGTTAACGTAACACAAAAAAGATCCTTCAACAACAAAGAGCAGTAAATTAGTAAAGAAATCTATAAACTTAGTTTACAATTCATGTGTTTGTTTTGGCAATTTAAGCTTACAGTTTTGTCCCGGCACCGCTTTTTCTGCACAGAGAACAACGAATTTGTTGAAGATTTAAAAACTAGAACGGGAAAAAAAGTTATTAAGGTAAAAAAAAAAAAAGAATGGAAGATTGTAATTTGTCCTTGGTGGCTAAAGCCGACAAAACTTTTGGCAACTTTGCGAAACTATATAATGAAGGTAAAACGGTAAAACCACAGCAACAAACCCGTACTCATATGAAACAAAAGCAATTCTTAGGTAACTGGCGAATCGAAAATTATCAAAAGTGACGATTGAATTCATGAAATGTGATTTTCTTACCTTTTTCCCTCGGAAAAAGATCGGAAACCTTCACGTTCTCGTGGGGACGTCAAATGGTTTAGTTTTCCGTCGCGAAAGAGACGTGACCTTGGCCTGGCGACGTCAATCTGGGCACC
>OX393561.1:16890656-16915656 GCA_947652115.1 Blastomussa wellsi
TATTTGGAAAAAACATCTCTTAATGCACTCGTGTCTTCTTCATTCCACAACACGCGCTCTTTGAGTACTTCATCAGCCGTGTTTTTGTCACCAGCTGCGGGAGTGACACCATCAGAAATTATGGCGGTTGGCTGTGTATGTTTTACGCCTGTTTTCGTTTCAGATGATCTCATGATGAGAGGGAGGCTACTTGCGGCTTGGAGACACGCTTCTTCTTTTTCCTTTAGGCGGTAAAATCTCCCAGCGGTGGTCTCTTTATGCGCTATGAGGTCGGCCAGATCCGATTTCATTTCTTTATGTCGCGTGTGCACCTTGGTGACTGCGGACTTGCGAAACAAAGTTGACGTGATGTGCTCTTCCATTCCTCCCTTTTTCCATGCTGCGTTGATAGCAGTGGAGATTTGCCCGGATTCTAATTTGGCACCATTCCAAGATAAGAACACAGTGGCTTTGCTGTCATACTCCTCACTGGTGGAATCCAGGACCTTGCTTCTCATTTCATTGATGTACAATCCTATGTACGAGAAAAGTGTCGATGACAACACAACGCGCGCCGGGCCGTATCTGCCGTTTTATGGTCCTTGACGCTTATGACCATAACGTCCTCTACCTTCTTTGCCTGCTTGTATTCCCCCAGTCATATTTGCCAACACGCCAGATCTGTGTGCATTTGCAATGGTGATTTCAAGGAGAATAAAATCTCTAACGAGGGTGTAAATGGACTGGTTAACTTTTAAAGAATGTGCTCCACTGAGTTGTCCTAGATATGTGACAGCACTCCGTGCTTCCTCACTGCGTTCATATTCGTTAACCATGTCAGGGGTCACTAGACTGCTAAGATCATTGCTCATCTTCTCTAAATGTCTCCGTTTACTATCCTTCTTATACGACATGGATCAAAGACGTGCTTTCTCTCCAATTTGGCGGACAAGTGCAGGATCAACATCCACGCTACTAGGTCCCTCTGCAACCACGTATGAACAGAAATGCCTCAAACTAAGAAGATATGCCTTAACTGTATCAGCTGTATACTTCTCTTCTGCTTGCTTCAAAAAAGTGAGACGAAAGCGCTACAGTCACAGTATAATGTGAATCATAGGATTGGATGTCAACTTTTACAGACTGAACGAACGATCATCAAATACAAAGCTGCTTTTGTGTTGGACTCGACCACGTGCTTGTTACAGTTTTCAAGTCAACGCCTTAAAGAATGGAGCATTGTAAATCAAATTATAAATAATCGAGGTAGTTATTCAATGTGATGCACGTGTAATCCCTATATTTCTGTATTCCAAGGCTACAGTTGTGTAAAAACAAAGAATAGCTAAACACATGTTTACTTACCTTTCGTCATCTTGATGTCTTCGAAAAACAGCGACTTCAAATACACTTCACCAAATGTCATTTTATAATGTCAGATAAATTACGTCCCAGTTTCTCGCTCACTAAGCACTCGGCTCTAAATCTCTCACCTTTTTCGTTGTAAATCAACGGCCATCCCTAGCTTTCTGAATCTTACTGATATGAATCACAACTTTGATCATTTTCGTTCCTGTTGTTCCCAGTGAAACATTGCTGCTACCTGGTTGTCCGAAATGTCCACCCCCACCCCTTCCTATTTATCATCAGAATTATTAATGTATTGTTTAAAAGGATCTTCGGAATATTTCCTTTAGCGCGCGCCAAAAGTTAATGAAAAGTTTCCCGTACGAAGCTGTTATTGATTTTACGAGTGAAAGAAAAATAATGTTAAAGGACCTTAGTCAGCCACCACTTTGTTATTGTTTACATGAGAGAATTTCAGTATTATATTTTACGCGTAGCGTGTCGAAACGAAAGAAATCCCTCGAGAAACGTGCTAAAAGCAATTTAAACGATTCCATTCCATAACGTACAACAATACAATACGATTGCGCTTCACCAAACAATTTCGAATTTCGAAAATGGCGGAGGCTGACTAGGCCCTTTAATAAAATATAGGTAAATAACAAGATAAATAAAACAGCTCCAAAAGTAAAAGCGGAATCTTGTTACTTGCCGTTTTAGGAGGTTCAAGGCTTAACTATACTCAACTCATAGCTAAAAATACATTTACGTCAAGATTGTGGCTCATTAATTATTAGCGTTGCCAAAGTGCCCTAAATAGTTTTTAGAAGAACCAGTGTTAAAAATCTTGTTAAATTCGTAGCAATTAATGTGGACTTAACGTTCTCCCCATCAAGTGTGCTGAGCAAAATCCAATTTTCTAAACACGACTTCGAAAACACAAAGATCCTTAGCTTTTGGTCCATTCTCTAGTTAGGGCTCTTTTGTCACTCGAACTGGTAGTCAAGGTCCGCACTAGAAAAATAATTTATCCCTATTTGTTAAAGTTCTAAAGCTGGAAATAAAGCTGATGTGTTGCTTTACAAGTTGCAACCTTTTTTCTGTCGTTGGCTTGCGTTTATCGAAAAATATATACTAAAGCGCTCAAAGTTCATCTCATGATAACTTTTGCCGTCCAGCAAACATCGCAAGTCTATGAAGATGTATATACATTCACTGGATTTTTTCTGGATTTCAATTCTTTGAAGAGATTAAATGGTGGAAAGTGAGGGAATGTGTTGAATATGCCTAAAGGGCTGGATATCTCGTTAATCACGCAAAAATGGATTAATCTGGGCTTTTTTGGCAATTCCACCGCGTAGGGAACTTTTGCGACCCACTGGGAACGAAAAAAATTGAAAAAATATAATTTTGAAGCTAGTAAGAAGATATTGCAATATGTTGTAGATTACGAAAATCTCTTCACTTCCATGATGTTTAAGTTTTATGTCTTATTATTCTGTGGCATCAATTAACTAGAGAAATGAAAGTGGCCAAAATGCCCCACTTTCAATCTTTAGAGAGAGAGAGAGATGGGGGGGGGGGGGGGGAGAGAGGGGGGGGAAGCTAGGGGAAAAGGCACATTTGTAACGAAAACAGGGCACTTTAGTAACATTTTTGGGCACTTTTGTGACGACCATAGGGAACTTCCGTAACATAGGGCACTTTCGTGACTTGTGAAGGGAACTTTTGTAACGAAGTCAGGCACTTTGGTAACATGAAAAGGAACTTTTGTAACGAAAACTGGAACTTTAGTAACAGGCACTTTGGTAACGTAAATAAGACACTTTAGTAACGATATCGGGAACTTTAGTAACATAGCTGGAAACCTTAATTAATTCGAATCGTCGTACATCCCCACAATTTATCCAATAAGTGAGACAACGAATCCATTCTTGAATTTCAATATTTCTTCCAAATACAATTTTCTGATTGTAAACCAAATTTATCAATAATCAACATCCTAGCGGCATAACAATGTTACAACTTCACATTGCTGGTGATTAGGAGTAATTCACACTGTTGATTAGGAGTAATCACTCAAGAGTTTCTTCGACTCCTTCAATTTGATTGATTTCGTTTCCCGAAGTTCTTAAATGCATACACTCTTTTTGTAAGAACTTTCTTTTATAAGAGCACCCTGTTTACGAGAAAAAAGACTAATTTTTTACTACAATAGCGCTAATATATAGTCCTGGAAAAGATGTAATATTGACTGATGACCCTCTAAATAGATACTCATGAAAGTTTCTGATTATGGATAGGTTTGAAACTTGAAGCCATACCCTGTCTAGGACGACACCTTAATATCCATACCCCGTTTAGGACAGACTCACTCAATTGATATGGTGTACCCTGTTCAGGACTGACGGGTTAAAAACCATACCCTATCCAGCGGCACGTTCCCGTATAGCGCATGTAAGGAAGTACCGCCAGGGGCTGAGATTAACCAATTTTGCTCATTTGTATTTCAAACGAATGATACCATACCACAACAAGGAAGCACTTCGATAGGTTTCCTGGTCACGACCACATTGATTTATTGATACACTATACCATTTAAATTTAAGAATATCTTAAAAACATTTCCAGCCTCACGTTGCAAAAAATATAAGAACGTTCAGCCTCAGCTCCAAAATCAAAAATTATATAAAAAAGAGGGTATAGTTACAGTTAGCCTGCGTAGCTGGCGGGATTCGCTCGCACCCTCAAATCCCGCCGGCTACGCAGGCTAAGTTACAATCCACTGACAATCGACGTAACTACAATGCTTCTAATGCATTTGGTGATAGTTGCGTGACAACACGGCTTCTCGAACTTTATGCAAAACAATTTTTTCTTTTACTATTAATATTTTTAAAAAGGTATATCCTTATTCTAGATACAGTGTTTCAAAGTGGAATGATTACATTTACTGCAATCGTGGGCACACTGAATTGAAACGAACTGCGTGCTGTTGAAATTTGACTCGTAGGTACGGTACGTACTACATCGCAACACCCCCGCGTAATCACCCCCAAGCTACTTACGAACTGCCAGTGAAAACTCTTCGCTTAATTTTGTCGTATAAACCACACAATAGACCGTCTAAAGCAGAATTAATTGTTAACAAGAGAGAAAGCGGGGCAGTTTCCTTTTTAATTGCATGTGGGCTGCTTTACGTCATTCAAACAGCCATCAAGTCAATCCCGTTTCCACCCGTCGTCCCCCAACTCGTCTATTTAAGAAAAATACAATTTTTCCTTCTTTGCTTTTTTTTAATAAACACTGGTAATAGTAAATGTATTGAATGATGTAAACGAGACAGTTTAATTTAATGTAGAGTACTGAACAAAGCTGCAATTCGGTAATCAAATTTAAGTTTCCGTACCGCTGTAGGCTACTTTGAGAATTAAAAGGTTAACCAGAAATAAATTAAAAAACATGTAAAAAGATGCAAACATGCAAAAAGCGCCAATATGCCAAAAACCTCCTTTTCACAGCTCTAACTCCGTTTGCTTTTAAAGGACAAATCTGAAATTTCTGTCAGTTATTGCTGTCATGGTGATGTTTGATTTGATTGTATTAATAATCTTTATCTCTTGAGAAACTGTGTCGAAAACCCCTGCTGGAACATATGGCAAAGCAGGAACTTTTGTAACGTTCTCATGTTTTAGACATGACTAATTTTAAATCAATACCAAAAAAAGAGGAAAACTTCAATTGACTAAATTATTTCTTCATTAGATTACCAAAGGCCTACTTCAAATCGTATTAATAATGATTTGAATCTTGCTGTAAAAATATCGGGCTTTTTGGGAATCATGATTCTATTCATGGACATTAAAAGTCGTACGGAAACATGTTAGATTTTTGTAAGCTAAATGTGCAAATCGAAGCGATCGCCCGGATTTTCTGTTTCATTTTGTTTGACAATAGCAGTTGTAGTCACATCGTAAACTATATTTATTAAAAGAAAAGGCGAAAAAAAGAGACTCGAACTTGGGGCTTGAACTTGACTCCTGCTACGAGGAAACCCATGCACCTTGCCGCAGTAAAAACTCTTAGCTTTTTATCTCAAAATTAGGAAAAGGCAGCAAAACAAGTTTAGCAGCAATTCGAAACGAAATAACAAAAATGTACAAAAAAATTGTAAAAAAGCCCGTTACGCCGATTTCGCCTGGTTACACGCTATTTTCGTTCCAAAAGAAGCCGACTTGCGAATCGGATATCGCGTGAAGAACATTGATTGCTGGGGGCGGGGAGGAGAAGTTACCGAAAGGGACGACATTAGGAAACATTGAGGGATGTCTCTGGGCTTGTAGTGATTTGGAGAACCCATTAAAACGTGCAAAAAAAAAAAAAACCACTGACCGTGGGTGAAATCATACAACGAGAATGGAATCTCTAACTCACCATTTTTCCCTCCCAGATTCTTTTTTTCTCAGGTTTAGTATTAAAAAGCTAGTTAAATAACAGAATGACACGCGGGGCAATAATGCAAAGTACTTTCTACTGTTTTTTATTGACATGACTTGAACATCGCTTGCATCACACTACTTCCGAATATACGCGAGTTCATAACTTATAAGCACCAAAAAAACTGTGCTGACTCCCCAGCCACAGTCTGGTGTCCAAGGCTACGACTTTCAGAAAAATCTTTTCGCCTGCTTCCAATTCGAATACGCCGCCACTAAAACCAGCATTCTCCAGGTTTCCAGGCATACCCTCGTGTATCATCAAGAGAACCCTATCCTTGTCTGTACGGACCTGGATTCGATTGTCGTTGGCCTCTGGTCGTTTGTTGCAGTACACCTGAGCATAGACATAATAGCGACCAGGTTTAAGAACGTGCAGCATCCCGTTGTCATATACAATACCGTTCGCCGCGTGGCTATTGGGATCTTCAATATTCCAGGCAGTGAGTACTAAAGGGTAGATGAGAAAACAAACATTACTGAATTTTCATACTGATAAGTTACAGCGCGATGCGCCTAACTGTGGACACCCAACAAACTTTTTTGACAAATATAATTGGCTGTTCCGAAAACGCGGAGTGCAAAATAAAAAGAAATAAAAAAATAGAAATAGAAATAGAAAATTAAGAAATAAAAAATAATAATCATTAAAACATTCACACCGCCTGAAGTGAGCTGTTCATATCGCGTATACTTCATTAACTTTTAATTTTCATTAATTAATTAATTAATTTAATTAATTTTCATAGTTAGCAGTTCACTTTTACGACCATGTCTAGAAAATGTGGGAAATGACACCTTCGGTTTTCTTGGAAAGCCGTGCTGCCTCGAAACAAACTCAAGCTCTGCTTTCCAAAAATAAACTGCCCGTGTGAATTAACCCTTGAACCATTCAACAACTTGTCAACTGGGACTCCTAAAGTTGTCGCAAAGTTCAAAATAAAACCTTGAAAAATAGTACAGTAAGTTCCACTTTGAGAAAACAAATTGTAAAAATAAAATATTTTCCAGAAAAAGCCATTTAACTGCAGCGCCGCTTAATTACGTGTAACTCTGGCCATGACAAATATACCATTAAATGAGTATGACTTTTGGTGGTCGCGGGTCGTGGGTGGTGGGTAGAAGTCGTGGGTGTGGGTAAAAGTCGTGGGTAGCAAAAAATCACAAGGGATAGTATTTTGTAATGTAAATTTATGACAAACCAAAAACAGTTGCCGATGCCACTTGATCGATGTTGCTAACTATGCAAGAAGTTTCCGGTTGAATGAATCGCTTTTTTGGACGTAACAAGCATTGGCGCGATAATAATAATAATTTTTACAACTCTGGAGTTTCTGCACGGTTTTGGCGTAAAGGGCAATTTGAACAGCTAATGGCGGAAACCCAGTTTTTTGGAGTAGTAGGATGAACAGGGCCTCAATACAACAAAAGTACGCACCACCTCACCTCCTAAACCTTTGCCTTGACCCTCCTCTTCTCCTCCTTTTGCTCACCCTTGTAAAGTCAAGATTTAGCGGTCCAAGACTAAAACCTCACATTCAGGAAAGCTAACATGCAGTAGGGTTTTAGCTGGGCGACCGCTGGATAAAATTTTTCGCGTCTGGTAGTTATCTTTCATTCAAATTACACTTTTTCTTAGGAACGTTTGTAAAGCGAAAATTGATCATATTTATATCTGAATTTGCGCTCTATAAAGATTATTATTATTATCATAATAATGTGAGGTTTTAGTCTTGGGCCGCTAAATCTTGACATTACAAGGGTGAGCAGAAGGAGGAGAAGAGGAGGGTCACGTCAAAGGTATAGGGAATGAGGTGGTGCGTACCTTTTTTGTATTTTCTCCCCCCCCCCCCTTTTTATCGCACCAATTCTTGTTACGTCCAACAAAGCGATTCATTCAACCGGAAACTACTTGCAGAGTTAGCAACATCGATCAAGTGACATCGGCAACTGTTTTTGGTTTGTCATAAAATTACATTACAAAATACTATCCCTCGTGATTTGTTTGCTACCCATGACTTTTACCCACACCCACGACTTTTACCCACGACCAAAATTCATACTCGTTTTTACTCCTATTAAATATACCATTTAAACTGAATGAAATGTACGCGATATGAACAGCCCACTTCTGGCGGTGTGAATTTTTTTTGTAATTGTTATTTTTATTTCTTAGTTTTCTATTTCTAGTTTATTTATGTATATTTCATTATTTTTTAATTCACTTTTAAATTATTTTATTGTTTTTAGACTCCACACTCCGTACTCCGCACTCCGCGTTTTCGGAACAGCCAGTTATAATTAGCCAATCAGAGAGCACGAATTTGTTTGAGCTTTCCCGCCTCCTAGGAATTTTCAAAACTGTTCTCACGAAACCTGTCACGCTTTTAACAAGGAGGCGGGACAACTCAAACAAATTCGCGCTCCCTGATTGGCTAACTTGTCAAAAAAGTTTGTTGGGTGGCCACAGTTAGGCGCGTCGCACTGTTATAATTATTAGATGCTTTTTACATGTTTTGGGTGTTTTGGTGAAATCTGTTAAAGCTTTCAACTGCGTGTCGTGTTTTAATAACGCGGGTAGGAGTTTTCTTTGCAATGATAGTTTATCGTAGGTGGTTCTTAGGTTTCCGCCGGTACTGAACCATTTAGGCACCTGTCGTAGAAAGGATTTTAGTTTCGAAGTTCCTTTACCTTTTTCGTTTCGTGTGAAGTATTTGCAAAAAGGGCTACACTTTCTGTAATACAGTGAACCTTTTTTATACAAGCTAGAAGAAAATTAATAGCGTACGCAACATGTACAGCACCGGTCCGTGCACGATTCCGCCAAACCAGATAGAGATAATAATAACGCACCCTTCGATTGAAAGCAAAACATGAACAGCTATTCTGGTTTTATCAAATAGACGATATACAAAGTTTAACTACACACGTATTTTATTGCAGTCAACACGATCTTGTCCACAACGCCATCTGGGAGGTTCTTGTTTCTGGAGTATGTATGGCGGGAGAAATACCTTTCTACACTGTCGAGGGAAATTTCAGCTTCTTTCTGGAAACAGTGCTCGTAGGTGCACACAAATGTGCCTGTGGGAGTATCTTTTATCCACCAATTCTTTCACAAAACCCACGGTTATTGTAACAAAGGATTCTAAACGCATCATGCAATTTTAAACGTCAAACAGGACACCATCACTGGTGAAGTCCCTGCACAAACAAACAGTCCGGTGATCATGGTATGGTGTAGCTTGGTTGCTATTCAGATGAAAAGATTCGGAAATTTATGTTTCCATTGCCTTCACTTGGGCTTAAAAATTAGACAAATGAAATAAACTATAGACACAACTTCCATTTTTCCATTTTCTGATTTGACTTGAATATTGGAATTATAACAAATTTATTAGAATATATCTATGTCTGGATTTTTGAGAACGTGGTCAACCTTGAGCCAAACCTTTTTCACCTGATAGCCGGCAGTCAGGCCAACCCAGCGCTTAAAATACCAGGGGGCTTAACTTCAACGAAGGTATCACCATACTGCCCTGGCACCTGGCTTTCAGCGCGTACCAAGTTGGGCACCAATGATGCAAACCCAGGGGGGGTGGGGTAGAAAAGCTGAATGTTTAGTCTGAAAAGTATTCTTTTTCTCTTGGCAGGAAGATCTCCATGGTCCCTGGGGCCAGGGTTAAGCACTGCCACTCACAAGAAAGGTGGGTGTGCATGCTACCTGGTGACAGGTTGGCTGGGATTGATTGATTGGAAAAGCCTATGTTTTTGCTGTAAAATTCTCAGGCCGGCCTTGTGTGAGTTTGACACGGTTCTCATAAATCCAGTCATTCTTATTTAATATTTATCCTCTTTAATTTAAAATGAGAAAATACTGTTTAGTTGAATAAAAATTGTTTTTTCCATTTTTAAGAAAAAATAGAAAAATGGTTTGGCGGAATCGTGCACGGACCAGCACCGATTGGGCGCTTGATACCACGATTGTAGCAATAACTTCGCCGCTCAGTGGTTTGAATGAATATCTTTTGTTTCTGTAAGAAACTTACAGACTAAAAATTGGAATTCAAAAAATAATAAACTCGCCACCGAACCAAGAATATTATGTGTACTTTGTGTTTATCAACTCTTGCTTTTCCAATTATGGTGCTTAGCAGAGCTAAATATTCAAAAGCCGTAAACACGGGTTACACGTTTCAACATTTATTGTATTGTATTGCATTGAATTTTATTGCATTGTATTGAATTACTGTTTCATATAATCACTTATAATTATGTTATGTAAAATTATGAATCGTTCACGGGAAATGGCGGTGCTGAGATTTTCTAACTACATGGGACAGAAAATGTCGATTGATTTTGAAGACCGTTTTCAAAGAATTTTTACTTGTGATACATACCCGTATCTTTACTGTAGTCAACGGCCCATGGTTCTCCACCTTCGAGATGAGCAGAAATGACAACTGATCCCTGTAACGTATAACTGCCTTAGTGAACTTTTTTCTTTCACGTGGTTACTTTTTTATATACATAAAACCTTCTTTAATTTTCGTGTTTGCTGTTTTCATATCACCAAGACAAAACAAAATGTGTTGCCTGTGCACTCCATCTTTCAGGCACAGTCAAATTACTAAGGCAAGTTAATAAATGGACCAAAGGGCAGAATGGCTGTTGTTCTCATTTACCTGCAGTTCAAATGAGGTTCTAGATCTGTCATACTTTGCGTTATTATTCATAAACAATCACGCAGAACTAATTTGATTGGCTGTTAAGAACGCACGCTGCCCTCCACAGTGAATATCGCACATATCATTATCAAGAGTAGGCGAGAAAAACAAACAATGAACAGCAACCGCTGAAGGCTCGATTTCCGTCGCTCTCTCGAATCCGACGTTCGTTCGCGGAGGAGCGCGGGCTCCGGTTCCGGAACAGCGGCTGGTAATCGAGCCTACGGCCGCTGTTTCTCAAAATCTGTTCTGGCAGCTTTTCTATATATCAACAACGAACTGAAATACAATAATACTTTGTTCTCTTTATCCATTGTTTGGATAATATTTTCTTTTAAAACAAATGATTGTGGATATATCGAGAAAGGGCCCAACTCTTGGGTTTAGAAAGTTGGTTAATGCGAAAGAAATGCTTTCTTTCGTTTCGCTAAACGGAACGCTTTTCTGATCGCTAATTTAAAGAAAAGCAGAGATCATTGTTTGTTTGGGATCGCGCCCTTCTTTCAAAATAAAAAAACCGTTCTTCTTTGAAACCGCACTCGCTTCAGTTTCTTTTAAACCAGAAAGGTAGCGTTCTTCTTTGAGTTCATTATTCGAAATAAAAAGATATCGCGCCTATATCCTAGACTGTGCTGCCTACTGTATAGTGCTCGCCCAAACCCGATTTACTCTGTTTTCCAGCAGTCTTTACTGTGGCCAAATCACATTATCAACCCAGTTGATAAAACCAAGTTATATAAAAATGTAAAGCACGCGTCTCTCATATGAGGAGGAGGAAATAAATATACTAGTTAAGGTTGAACCAGCGGTTCTACGAGCTGTGAAGTGTCCATCCAGGATTTTACCAGCAATTGCAGCGCTACGAGTCCCGTGTGTTTTTATTGCGTTCAACGAAGGAGGACGCGAGCTTAATTTGGTCATGTGGCTTTCAAGAGTTGGGTGTCCTGTGCAGGGTTTATTGCATTGCCCATAATACACCTTGTTTACCCCCCAACATTTCGCATAACCTTTGTTTCCCAATTCTCCTGGATATTACAGTCGTCCCAAGAGAATCTGAAGACAAGTCTTATGCAAACTTTTGGGGGGGGTAAACAAGGTGTATTATGGGCAATGCGAAATGGGGGAAAATCCGCATGAAACAAACAGAAAATGAACAAAAAGATATGTTCGAAGATTGATATAGCGATATTTCTCGGGACCTCACCCATTTCTATTGATATGCTAACCAGGACCTATTTGGCTGTTGAATACCAAAAGGAATGTGACGTCAATGTTTGTAAACAAAGAAATATCGCTATGGCAACAAAACTTAGATCTTTCGCTTTTTTCCGTTTTCAATGCTGTTCACATGTATGATACTATTTGAAGATACCAGTCAGTAACAAATCCGCGAATAAACAAGCTATGAAACAAACAAACTAATTGTGGCTTAACTGAAAAAATACCCCGCCACTCGAGGTAAATTCCACGTTGCCGGCTACGCGGTACGCGGAAACTAATTAATAGAGTAGTAAAGTGACGACGTCACAGAAACTAAATTTAGGAAATTATGGAATTTACCCTTTCATGCTTCAGTGACTCCATACAAATCCTTATAATTTTCTCGCTGTTCTAAACCGTTTACAAAAAGGAAAAAATTACAAGGATTGGCATGGAATCACTGAAACATGAAGGGGACAATATCTCACCCCCAAATTGAAATAAGGTGACGATTTTTAGCAAGTGGCATTCTTCGTCAGGCACTTTGTGATGATCTTAATGAATCTCATAATTTCAAAAATTTATGTATTTGTGACGTCACACTTAACCACTCTTTGAAGTATGTAATTTATTCAAGTAAGAAGGAACGACTAAGCTTTCCCCTGACAAAATTCTTCAACTAAAAAGGCTAACAACGTAAAACGCAGTACAGTGATGAAAGGTTCAAGGAAAGGTTCAAGAACTCACATCTCAAAAGGAAAAGGTGAAGTTCATCTTTTAAATTATAGTCATAGTGTAAGAGAGAGATGTAGAGATACTGTACGTACTTTCTGCGAGTTGACCAGAAGAAAGCCGGATACGATCAACGTCACCAAAAGAAGCATGACCTGTAAAAACAAAAAATCTATTTGTTATTGTTCCAAAGTTACATTTGTCCACAAAATCTTAAATTTTTACGATACCACTGAATTTCAAATTTCACATTTTCCACAGAAGGTGCTAAAGACTGTTTTCAAGCCGCCAATTCAAAGAAACTAGTTTGAAGATTTTCTGGTTCTCGTTCCTAAGAGGAGGAAATAACAGCATTGATGTATCGACAAGAGAACACAAATAATAACAAATAATTGGAACATAAGCTGTTAGCCAGTTAGAAAATATCTTCGTAAGGTAAAAGTATCAGTTATAGTGAATGGCTCGTTCTTGAAACAATTTTCATTCGTTGGGCAATTGATTCGGTAAATCCAGACAGTGTATAAAAAAGACTGACACATCTGCTTTTGCACAAATTCCCTTTCTTATTGAAGTGTGCAAAACCTTTCTGAAGTCTGCCAAGCTGATATTTCAGTCAGCGAAAAAAAGGTTTATGCCTTAGTTGTCATGTCGATTGCAAAAGCAAAATTAATTGCAAGCATATAGCCTTTGGAAATCTTCGTTTTCCGTCACAATCCAAATGTGACAAGTTTCCCTTTTTTATACGTCTTGGAAGTTCCCCCTTCTTTAAAACGCCGTTTAACCAAAAGCAAATATAAATATGTACCATCTGTTACACGACTTTACACAATTTTATTCACGTTGCGTTGGCGCGTAGCTGGGTTAACGTGCTTGGGTATAACCTTCACTTTCCAATATATCCGAGGCATCTACAGATTCTGTCTGGAATCAATATCTAAAAGTGAAATCAACGTGAAGAGGAACAACTCCCAATAAAATTGTACCCGAAGTGCACAACAGACAACGTAAAGACAAAAGACAACACCACGTTGAGGTGTAAGAGAAGTTTTCATCTTTTTATTCCTCCAATCCAAGTTTACAACACTGAAATTAAGTGACATCGTATATTGCAAGGAGAGGAGAGGGGCACATCTAGATAAACTAATGTTGTGCCCCTTATAGTTACTACAGCTTAGCATTTTCATAACTGAAGTAAAGTTCCAATGCAAGATCTATAAACTGAATAAGCATCGTTGTATTTTATATGGAAGAAATAAATAACATCGAGTTACATAATTTAACTAGTAAAGTCTAACTAACAAAAAAACTTTGACTAATCTAGAACATTTATACAAGTTTCCCAACGCGGTATTTAAAATTAAGTTTGTTTGTGAATTCGTTTAACTCGGGCTCTATTTAATTTAAAGGTAATACTTTGCTAATAGCATACAATAATTTAATTTCTTTTGTAGAAGGGGTCGTTGCAATTGACCAATAGTATTTAGAGATTTACCAAAGAGAAGTTCTTCACCACTTTGTGTAAAAGAGGTGGCGTTTTCTTCGTTAAAATGATGTAAGACATTATGAAAGAATTGTTTGGAAAGGTGGCACTCGATGAAAGTGTGGCATAATGAATCTGGCAAGTAGAATGAGCAGTGTTCTTCCCCAACTTATACACGGAGACCAAACTGGTTATGTGAAGGGCAGATATATCGGCCAAAATATCAGATTAATACAAGATATAATGAAAATAACACAACTAGAAAACCTACCTGGCATGGCAATTTTTGTCGATTTCAAAAAAGCCTTTGATTCGGTTAATTGGGATTTTTTAACTAAGGTGTTAGAGACTTTTAACTTTGGCCCGCAAATTCGAAAATGGATAAACGTGCTCTACACGGATATTACTAGCTGCGTTATCAACAACGGATACGCATCGGAATTCTTTTCACTGCAAAGGGGAGTCAGACAAGGCTGCCCGTTATCCGGTATACTGTTCGTCCTCTGCGCAGAAATTCTAGCACATGCAGTCAGAAATGATGAAAATATTAAAGGAATACAGATTTATAAAAAGGAATACAAAGTATCTCAGTACGCCGATGATACTACAGCTTTCGTCGCCGATGTAGAGTCAGCAAAAAAGTTGTTTGAAATGCTTCGAGCTTTCCAAGAAACATCAGGCCTGGAAATTAATACGACCAAAACTGAAGGAATGTGGTTAGGATCCTGCAGACATAACACGACAACTCCTTTTGATATAACTTGGCCTTCAGAACCGATATATGCTCTAGGAATCTATTTCTCCTATGATGAAGTTACCGCTTTCAATAAAAATTTTGAACAAAAACTAATTTCAATGAAAAACATCCTCAATCTCTGGAAAACAAGAAATCTTACACTACATGGCCGTATTACTATTCTCAAGAGCCTCGCTCTTTCTAAGCTTGTCTACAATACATCTGTACTCTCCTTCCCACCGGAATTTATATCAGCAGTTAAGTCGACCATATCGCAATTTGTTTGGAATAACATCCCTAAAATAAAACACAATACAATGATCGGCCCAAAAACAAAAGGAGGCTTGGACATGCCGGATTTTGAAATTATCAATAACGCCTTAAAAGTCACCTGGATAAGAAGGTTGCATGAGAGCAACAACGACGCTAGCTGGAGCCACATCCCACTTACTCTCTTAAAATGCGTTGGTGGAATTTTTCTTCTCAAGTGCAATTACGACCTAAAATCCCTTAAATTACAACTGCCTTTACAATTTTACAAAGATGCTTTAAGTATCTGGCAGAAGATAAACCAGCATACTCCTGAAAATAAAGAGCAGGTGTTAAACGAAATCCTGTGGAATAACAGGTTTATTAAAATCAACGGTTTTTCTGTCTATTATAAAAACTGGCACAACGCAGGGGTGATCAGGATTAAAGATATCTTTCAGGATAGCGATTTTTTGACTTTCAATGATTTTTGCCGCATGTTTCCAGTCAAAACCAATTTCTTGATATATTACGGCCTATGTAATGCTATTCCCCAAAATTGGATTCGCCTATTGAAGGAAGCCAGCTTAAATGGCTCTCACAACAATAATGTAGAGTACGTAGATAAAATTCCTATAAATGAGATTTCATGTAAGTCGGCTACTAAATTTTTAATTGATCAAAAATTCATACCCCCTACAGCAGAGCACAGAATGGTACAGGCAAATCTTAATAAACAAGCTATTGAAACCATTTATACTATTCCTTTCAGAGTGACAAAGGATATTAGACTTGCTATTTTCCAATTTAAGGTTGTGCATCACATCCTCCCAACTAATGCAACACTTTTCAGAGATAAGATAATTCAACAGGACAAGTGTCATCTTTGTGACCAAGAACAAACTTTAAAGCATCTATTTGTACTATGTCCAGACGTGCAAACTTTTTGGGAAACTTTTTCCAATTGGTGGAATGTTATAAATGACGACTCTATCACCCTAAATGAACAAGTCGTCATTTACGGCTTTACAAACAATCTCAGTGAACGTCTTGGTTTAAACCTCTGCTTAATAATCGCTAAGTATTACATCTACTGTGCTTCGCGAGAGAAAGACCCATATTACTTCGAAGTTTTCCTTGTTTTTCTGAAGAGTAAATTATTCATCGAGAAAAGCAAAGCCAAATCGCAAATAAATTTTTAAACGAGTGCTTTTTTGTGTGTGTGATACATATAGTATTTTAAAATAATGAGTTTTGTAAGTATTCCATAAGTATTTTTAAAATAATGTGTTATGTATCCTCGCTATGAGTGTTGTATTTCATATAGCAAATAAGATATGTAAAAGTAGTCGATTTGTGTAATAACTAAAATAAAAAAAATTAAAAAAAAAAAAAAATAATGAATCTGGCTGGCCGCAGTAAGTGCAATTAGAATTTTTCGATACTCCAAAGAGGTGAAGTTCTTTCTTGGAGACAAGTATCCTGTGAATGAGTTTAAAGTAAAATTCTTTAAGTTTGTTCTCTTTGCACATAAATTTGATTTGCTTAAAATAATTTTTCCAGTGAATATCATTTGATGAGAGATCTCGTTCCCATTTACTTAGTGCAGTTACTAATGGGGTGCGTTTCTTTACAAAAAGCCAGTAATAATCCTTGTTTTTCATCTTCGTAAGGTTGATCGATAATGAAGGAGACAATTGAAAATTCTCATTATCAAGAAAAAGTGTCTTGTTTAATTGAATTTGTTTTGCCCTCTCTAGTAGGTGTTTCGGGATTGCAGATACGACTTGAAAGTAATTTAAAAAGTTACATTTTATTTTGTGTGTTTGTTGGAATTCTTGAAAGGATAGAAATTTTCCGTTTCCACTGAGAATATCTTGAATAGAGACAATTCCTGAATCAAACCAGTCTTTCAGAAAAAACGGCCTATTCCCCACGAGAATTTCTTTGTTGTTAAACAGAATCATTTCTTGTCCAAAGTCACTTTCGTACAGGGTTTTAAGTTCTAGAAAGTACCACAATACCTGTTGGTAGAAGGGGGGTAAATCAATCTGATTGAGAAATTTTTTATCATAGTTACAACGTAACAGAAAGTTTAAACCGCCATATTCTCTAAAAAATGATAGGGAATTGCTTTCCAATTTTCCTTCCTTGACAGCACGTCGGTAGATAAAAACCCACACGTAATCCTCCATCAACGAAGTCTTGATACATAACTTGCCTTTTAATTTTGTCCGGTTTGCTACACCAGATAAAGTCGAAAAGAGAAGTTGTTACAGAAGAGACAGTTTCCGAAGGGGTGACTAACATTGACGTGGAATATACTAGATGAGGAATGCCGAGACTTTTAGTTATCAAAACCCTACCAAATAAACTAAGGTTTCTTGATCTCCAAATATCAAGATTAGTATTTAGCTTTCGAACTTTAAACGTAAAGTTTCTTTTCTCATTCGCATTTTCATCGTAACAAACAAAGATCCCAAGAGTTCTGACAGGTTCTTTAGTCCAATTTAGATTCAAGGGCTGATCTTCCCTATCCCTCCATGGGCCTAGCCATATTGCTTTGGTTTTAGACGTGTTTAATTTCAAACCAGAGGATGTCCCGAAATCCTTTACTATTCTAATCAAATTTTGGACAGATGATGGATTGTCACAGAAGGCTGAAGTATCATCCGCAAATTGACTTATTTTGGACTCTATTCCAAATATTGTAATACCTCTAACAGTATTATCTTGACGAATCTTTGTGGCAAGGACTTCTGCAGCTAAGATGAAGAGATACGGTGATAAGGGGCAACCCTGCCTCACCCCTCTCGAATATTTGAAGTAGTTTGTACAAAAACCATTGTTCAAGACGCTGCTCTCGGAATTAGTATAGAACGTAGAGATCCATTTTTTGATGCCGTTACCAAAGTTGAACAGGTTGAGGGTATTCTGGATAAATGACCATTCTAAGGTATCTAATGCTTTTTGAAAATCTAGAAATAACAATATCCCAGGGATCTTTTGTAACTCAGTTTGCTGGATAATATCGTTAATTAGCTTTATGTTTTGGCCAATATATCTCCCTTTCATAAAACCGGTCTGATCAGGGTGGATAATTGATGGTAGAACGTGTTCTATCCTCTTGGCGATAACTTTCGATGCGATTTTATAGTCTGTGTTTAATAGCGTAATTGGACGCCAATTTGACAAAAACAACAACTTTGAGTCTTCTTTGGGTAAAAGCGTGATAACTCCTCTTCGCTGAGACACAGACATTTCACCGATATCAAAGGCTGCATTAAAGCTCCTGACCTAAGAGACTGAAAAATTGTTTGTAGAACTCAGCTGTATAACCGTCATCCGTGAAATTCGAGAGAGTTTTTACGGGAGTACTGTTCTAACTCGTCCAAGTTTTCCTGCAGGTCTTCAATGTCACTCTTTTGTTGCTTTGATGCTTTTCTTACACGTGTTAGTTCCAGTTCTAAAGAAGCGACATATTTGTTTTGGTTTACTAAATCTTTCTTTAACTTTTCGACTTCGTCGTTGTTCTTCGCGATGACCTTTCGAAGTTCGGCCACATCACTTGACAGTTTGTTGTTGTCTTTAGCTAACTTAGCAATATTACCTTGCATCGCCGTAATGGCGCTTTGGATATTTTTCAGAAGATTGTGGATGTCTTTAAGATTAGGTTCAACCGTGTCGGACTCTTCTATTTCCTCCTGAATAGGTCCTTCGTTTAGCGGAGAAGAAGCCGCCATGCTAAAGATGTCACCACGTGCTTGTTTGGAGTCAGGCGATACGCCAGATCCGGAGACCGCACTCCGCTTCATTCTTACTTGCCATAAGATAATTGCACGAAAGAGAAGGCCAAAGACACAAAGTTAGGCAAAAGTAGTCGAAAAATTGCTTGAAACCACTTCTTGGGCAGGTGATACTGCGGAGCTCAATTATTTGCGTCCGGCCATGATAAGACCCCCGATATGAGCTCACAAGACGAACGCCTGGATAAGCAATAGTCAGCGTGTCAAGATACAAGACTGAGTTTTGAATTTAGTGTTTCAGTGTGACTATTTTATATGGCACATGAAAATTGAAAAGCTCTGCGTGCAATCCATGATGGCCGATTCGGGACACTTTTCAGTTGGAAAAATATAAGAATCTAGAAAATGTCGGGTCGGTACCGCAAACTTTTTTTACAGGGAATAAAAAGCTTCTGCATAATAGCCAAGGACAGTTCGACTCCATCCTCACTATTGACATGTAGCTACGTGTCCAAGAGTCTCACGCCTTCTTTGGTCCAGTGATTAACCGAACTAAATTAAAGCAATCTGTATTCTTAGCCCGGGGGGGGGGGGGGGGTACTCTCGTATATGGGCTATTTAGGTATGTGCTGCTGGATAAGGTATGACTTTTCGAAGTTCTCTATCCTTAAAGAGAGTATCATTATTGCCCCTTTTTGCATTGTTCCTGGTGTGATCCTTTGATAGAGTATCGAAATTGTATCGTCTAAAATTACAGTACGTAAACGGCAAGTGAAACGAAAAGGAAAGGGTCTACTTAATGTGAACAATCTTTAAGAATATCAACGTTACAGCTTGATCCGTTCCTACCTTTCTTAGTTTTCGTTTTTTACTTAAATAGTGTGTCATTTTTCCAGTTTGGGCCTACAATAGGGTATAAAATTCCGTTTTCTTTATCCTTAAATGGGGTCAGGATTTAAGAACCTTCGCGGCACACGCCTATCCGAAATTTAAGGGAGTACCCCGGGATTCCTAGGCGTACTCAAAACAGCTAAATTGAAACCCATTTTACTTGCACAAGAAATTCAGCTTACCTATGCTGTAATCTTATAGTGTCGGAGTCTAGATAATTTTTGCGGTCCAGTTAAGCACTCTGCGGCCAGGGTAATACTATGGTCTGCTAATATTGGGCATTGATTAACCAGAAGTTGTAATAAGACTAATAATAACTTAGTGACAGTTTGAAACGTAATTAATTATAATTCTCCCGGCGAAGTAACATGTCTCAGTGGTTGGTTGGTTGGGTTCAGTGATTTTCAAAGCAATCTCCGATTCGGTTCAAGAATTAGTGAAGAGTTGTAGAGTTGCGATAGAAAGCCGACTTTTAGACTGTTCTCACTTTTATGTTTGGTAGACTATACAGTGCCAATTTATGATTAACGATTATATCTTATTTTTAAACATCGAAGGCATTCTGCGCCAGATAATTAGTTCACTCCCAATAAATAAAACCGGTCCAAAATAGGTCAATGGCCTTTTCTACTAGAACCGCATTAGTCGTTCGGACGAACCTGGCCGAGCTTTTCGTGAACGCTTCAGTTTAGCTAATTTTTGTGTCCCAGTATAAAGACGAACAAAAGAAGGATTATGCCTCACGACTAAGGTATTCGCTTTTGAGCATAGTGGCCGTGATAGCTTGTCCCTTCTATGATGCATGAACAGGAGACACATAACCATCCGCTGAAAGGATTAGACGATCGGTTGTTTAGTTCAGAAATTAGTCAAGAGTTTTTACAGACAATCTATTTGGGAAATTCGCTTAAACAAATGATAAGAAAAAACTAGAATAAACAACGAGGCTATATGGAATGTCGAAATGTGAGAAACTCACCTTATTTCGTTATGAAGTGATCTCCAAATAACTGCATGAAGTTCAGGAACAGACTCTTAGAGGGTTGATTTATTTATCCAGATTGATTTATTATCCCCAGCAATGCACTTAATTAGTGTGTTCTGTTTTCTGATCGGCTGGCTGTAGAACCTCTTGTCGCAACACTCATTGACGGAAAGAATCTAATCTTCCAAGCCAGTAATTATGGAGTGCATGTGTGTTAGATTGGTTCGGTAACCCGTTTTGGATAAAACATTACTCAAGATGCCAGGAAAGTGCCGATTTTTACTGTGTTATTAGTTTTGTGTTTTGTAAAGCGCCATAGTAAATTATCCGTCAGGGTATATCTGTACATTTCTAAACTCTGAAATCAGCCCCAAATTTTTCTTCATGCTTTAAACTTAATTTCCGTTACGATGAAGGAAGAAAATAAAAACCATGTGTACACATGACAATAGTTGGAAACTAAATTATATACTTGTGCAGTTACCAAATCGTTTCTTTGGTTCAGTGATTTACTAACAACTTTACATAGTAGCAAATGGCCTAAATTTCTTTAGAGTTTGATGTTTTTAACAGTGTTCGGGAAGGTAGGCAAACAGAGTCTCCCGCAGTGATGTTTTGACTGTGCAAGCAGAAAAAACGACAGTATTTCCAACATTAAAACTGAGCTGGGAAACATGCCGTCCTTTACTTAAACTGGAAAACTGAGATATAAGAAGGAATTTGGGCGACTTGCTTTTCTATCTGGAAAAAGGTTTGCTAATACAGATGACAGTGAACAGCAATAACGCAAAGTCTGTTAATTTTAAACGAGGGCCTTCTATGGTTAACGGATGCGCTGTAGCTTATAATCTCATTGCAATCATCAAATAGCAATATCGTCTTTATACATGCCTTCATGGTTTTAGACTGTGGGTACCGTATGAACAATCTATATTACACGAGTTTTCTCAAATGCAGCTTACCTTTGCTGTAATCTTATAGTGTCGGACTCTAGATAATGTTTGCGATCCACTAAAATACTTTTGGGCCCGGGTAATACTGTGGTCTGCTGCTATTGAGCATCGATTAATCAGAAGTTGTAATAACAATAACAAAAAGAACTTAGTGACAGTTTGAAAAGTAATTAATTATAATTCTCCCGGGGAAGTAACATGTCTCAGTGGTTGGTTGGTTGGGTTCAGTGATTTTCAAAGCAATCTCCGATTCGGTTCAAGAATTAGTGAAGAGTTGTAGAGTTGCGATAGAAAGCCGACTTTTAGACTGTTCTCTCTTTTATGTTTGGTAGACTACACAGTGCCAATTTATGATTAACGATTATATCTTATTTTTAAACATCGAAGGCATTCTTCGCCAGATAATTAGTTCACTCCCAAAAACTAAAACCGGTCCAAAATAGGTCAATGGCCTTTTCTACTAGAAGCGCATTTGTCGTCCGGACGAACCTGGCCGAGCTTTTTGTGAACGCTTCAGTTTAGCTAATTTTTGTGTCCCAGTATAAAGACGAACAAAAGAAGGATTATGCCTCACGACTAAGGTATTCGCTTTTGAGCTTGAAGAACAGCGAGCTGATGGCATAGTGGCCGTAATAGCTTGTCCCTTCTATGATGCATGAAAAGGAGACATATAACCATCCGCTGAAAGGATTAGACGATCGGTTGTTTAGTTCAGAAATCCGCCAAGAGTTTTTATAGACAATCTATTTGGGAAATCCGCTGAAACAAATGATAACAAACAAATGACAAACTATAATAAACAACGAGGCTATATGGTTTCTCGAAATGTGTGAAACTCACCTTATTTGGTAATGAAGTGATCTCCGACTAACTACATGAAGTTCAGGAACAAACTCTTAGAGTGTTGATTTATTTCAATCAAAATTCACCCTCAGTAATGCACTTAATTAGTATGCTCTGTTTTCTGATCGGCTGTAGAATGTTTTGTCACAACACTTATTAAAGGAAAGTATCTATACTTGTGCAGTTAGCAAATCGTTTCCTTGCCTCAGTGATCAGGTTACTAAGAACTTTACATAGTAGCAAATGACTTCAATTTCTTTAGAGTTTGATGTTTTAATCAGTGTTCGTGAAATTAGACCAACACAGTATCCCACGGCGATGTTTTGACTTTGCAAGCAGAAAAGGCGACAGTATTTCCATCATTAAAACTGAGTTGAGGAAACATGCTGTCTCCTTTGTAAACTTGAAAACTGAGATAAAAGAGGGATTCGGCGACTTGGCAGTTGCTGTTCGATCTGGAAACAAGTTTTACTGATACAGACGATACTGAACCGCAATAACACGAAGTCTGTTGATTTTAAACGAGTCTTCTATGTTTAAAGGATGCGTTATAGTTTATTATCTAATTGTAATTTAACAAATAAGAATATCGTCTTTATTCATGTCTTCGTGCTTAAGATTGTGGATACTAGTAAAAATAAGTGCCAGTCAGTTTTGGAACACCGTAGTCAATTGTG
Source organism: Blastomussa wellsi (assembly GCA_947652115.1). Classification (NCBI taxonomy): domain Eukaryota; kingdom Metazoa; phylum Cnidaria; class Anthozoa; order Scleractinia; family Plerogyridae; genus Blastomussa; species Blastomussa wellsi. The sequence continues at coordinate 16,913,698 of OX393561.1, forward strand.
CATCCATGTCTTCGCGAAGTAAGAGTGTCAAAGTTGATGGCCCGTTCTTGAAAAAAATATCATTCTGCCAGCAGCTTAAATGCTCGAATAAGACAGAACTGTTAATTCGGTTTTATATAGAAAAAAAAATGCTTTTGCACAAAATATTTTTCGTGTTTAGGTGCGCTAAATTGCACTAAGTGTGCCAGGTTGATATTTCGGCCAGGGAAAAGTGGTTTACTACGTTCGTTGTCCTATCGATTGCAAAAATCAAGTGATTGTTACCATGCAGCCTTTTGCAATCTGTGTTTTGCTTCAGTATCCAAATGTGATTATTTTCCCTTTTTCATACATTTTAACAGTTATCCTTTCTTTTAAAACCTTTAACCAGAGCAGATATAAATACCGTTATGTACAATCTATGTTACATGATTTTTCTCCAGATCGTTTTTACGTTTACTCTCCCCCTGGCTTGCATGGAATAACGTGTTTGCGTATTAACCGAAGTTAGTCACTCAAGGAAGCTGAATTTAAAGCCATTTTACTTGAATTTTATAATTTTAGATTAATTTTGGCGCCGCTGTAGATGTAAGTAGCTGACTTGTCGATCATCGTTCTTTGTGGCCCAGGCGGAAAGAATATATAGACTATTATGTAGACTATACTAAAACTAAGGTATCCACATTTGGGGGTCTAGAACAACGAGCTAATGGCTTAGTGTCTGCGATAGTCTGTCCCGCCGTTAAACGAGACGCATGACGTATCCGCCAAAAGAACTGCCAAATAGATTATTTAGTTTAGAAATTCGCCAAGAGTTTTACATACAACTCGCTAAAACAAATAATTAAAACAGGCAATCTTTAATAACGAGGCTAAGTAGAATATCTAATGTTGTGGAACTTACCTTGCTTGGTAATTAAGCGATCTCAAATTAACTGTGTGAAGTTCAGGAGGAGACTGTTTGAGGGTTGATTTGTTTATCAAAAATATATCCCCAGCAATGCACTTTATTAATGTTGTCTGTTCTCTAATTGGCTGTGGAATTTTACATGGCAATGACACTAATTTATGGAAAGTAATTAATCCTCCTAGTCGGTGAATTTTAGTGGTCTGTTTGGTTCAGTGATTTGTTTAGAAACCTTCGTTTTGGATCAAAAATCACTAAATATGTCGTGGAGTTGCAAAAGCAAGCCGATTTCTCGGGTGTTTATGCTTTGCAGACGACGGAAAGTCGAATTAAACAATTAGAAAGTAAATTATTCACTTTGACGTTGGCAAATCGGTTCTTTGCTTCAGTAATTCACTACGAACTTAAAGATTGAAGTAAATGATTTCAATTTCTTTAGAGTTTGATATTTTCATCAGTGTTCAGGAAGGTAGATCACTAGGCGATTATCATCTCCCGCGGCAATGTTTTGACTTTGAAAGTAGAAAAAGCGACAAGTATTTCCATTGTCAAAACACCAGGGGAAACATGCTGGGTCTTATGTCAACGAAAATGCGGATATAAGAAAGAATACGCGCTACTTGCTGCTCAAGCTGGAAATTTGCTAATGCAGATGACACTGGACAATAACAAGCAAGCTGTGGATTTTAACTGAGAAAGTCAGAATACACTGTAGTTTAAATGAATAAAGAAAGAGCTTCTCACTTCCAACGTTTTCATTAAGTGAGGGTTTTAAGCCAAAAGTTTTGAGATAAATACCGCATTTATAGCTCCGATGATTAATGTTTGCATGGGAAATGTAGAAAACGCTTATATTAATTGGGACTTAAGCGAACCAGTCATTTCGGAGAAAATTAAATTATACCTCGAGGGTATCTATGAATCTCTACCCTCTGGAATAAACCCTAAATTTTTCCCTTATACATCAAGTTCAGTTTCTATTACGATAAAGGGGAAAATAAAGATCATCTTTTTGTTTTAGGTTAATGAGAAATGAACAGTTGGAAAGAAAATTATTCACTTCTGCAGTTGGC
>OX393561.1:16930656-17038156 GCA_947652115.1 Blastomussa wellsi
CTCGATGGTTTTCCCGCGTCAAACGGTCTGAAGGTAATGTAATTGGTTTAAATTCATCGCGTGAACCAATCAGCTTCAGGGCCGTTTCGGCCCGCACAGCGTGTGTTTTGACAAGGCCGGATTTTAATAGACCTTATTCACGATAGCCGCCATGTCTGTTTTCGCATTGTAATGCAAATTAGGGAGAAGTTAATGCCCGTGACATAATGATATTAAATATGAACCTCCCTCGTTCTTAAAACATGACACCAAACTGAGCCGATTCTTCGGAAGTGCTTGACAATTCAAATCGATTTCCTCGAATCGTTACGAAACTTCTCCTGTTAAGTCGAATCGTGTTATCGAAAGTCAATTCCAGTTAAGGAGCAATGACAGACTGAGTGAATGGTGTATAATTGGCGACGATTCGACTCGATTCGCTCCAATACCCACGGGCGTCGTTAGTCTTTTGTGACAAAGGCTTGAGAACGACTTATGAAACGCGCAAATCGTTAAGCCTCCTCCCCGGCATGGAACTTCGCGTTTACAAGAAACCTTCCCACGCTCCTTGCGCTCGTGACTTTGAGGCGCCTGGGTACCAGGCAGAAGCGTCTCTTCAATCAGGGTGGGCCGAAAATGTTGTCGATTCGACTCAATTTGATCGAATCGACACGACTCGTCTCTTGTGATATCGACCCGCCATGTCGCAAGACGATTTGCACGAGACAGAAAATATAACGCAACTAGGAAATATGCTCTGATGCTTGTCCGCGGATATCATCTGTTCCGAGAAGCGAACAGTTTTGGAGACCTTTTCTGATAACTATTTAACAGCTAAACATTCTGTGGGCGTTCAAAATATTTTCATTCTGTTTAAAATGTTCGGTTCTATTTAAGTGAAAAATTTACTCGGGATGAAAACTGGGGAATATCGCCTGGGGTATATTCTCGGATATTCCCCAGTTTTAGCAGGGGCATATTCGGTCACGTGACGTGCTGAGGCCAATCGCGCGCGTGGAAAAAATATTTGATGGACATAATCAGCAATCTATTGCTGTATATTCAGTATATTGCCATAGCATATATCTTAACACTTTATACATTTATAACACATCTCAAGACAAAAGTGTAAGATCTCCATGTCTACATACATACATACATACATACTTTATTGACTTTCCCCAAGGGGGCTTTTCAAAGACAATATTAAAAAATATACATATTCCTATTTACAATTAAAATTAAGAATGAATAAAATAAGGTTCTAAAAAGATTATAAAAATATATATAAATATAAAAATTACAATTCTTTAAGTAGTTTAGTCCTCAGGCGATTTTTAAAAACAGTGACTGAATCACACAGTTTAAGAGAATAATCTAAAGAATTCCATAAATTAACTATTCTATAATGAAAGGTTCTTTGGCCGGTAGCGGTTTTAAAAAGTGGGATGTTTAACAATTGTGAGTTTCTGGTGCTATGACCGCTCACCTCGGCTCGCTTTAACAATGCGGCAAGCGAAGTTTTGCACAGCCTGCAGTTTGTTAATGTTACACTTCGATGTGTTTGCCCATACATTAGAACAATAAAATAATTTACTAAAAACTAAAGAGTTAATAATCATCAGGAGTGTACGTTTGTCAAAAACATGCTTGACGCGGTTTATTTGACCGAGGCGGGACATGCATGAAGAAGCGGTTTTAATTATGTGTTCATCGTAAGTTAAATTAGAATCCAAAATCACGCCCAGGTCTTTAGCAGTGTCTATAGGGACGATGTCCTTTCCCATAAAGGGAAGGGAGTGAAATTGCAATTTTGCTCGCATTTGCCTGCTGCCGAATATCATTAACTTGGTTTTGCCAGGATTGAGCAACAAGAGGTTGTTGGAGCACCATTCTCCTATTTTAGACAGGTCGTCTTTCAAATCAGTAATTGCATCCAGGTTGTCTTTTAGTTGAAAGGAAGTAATGAGTTTCGTATCATCTACGTAACTCTGAGTGCTGCATTTCTGTGGTGTCGAGGAAAGATCGTTCGTGTATATGCTAAATAGTAGTGGGCCCAAAATACTCCCCTGGGGTACACCACTGGCCACAGGCAAAGGCTCAGACAGCGTTGAGTGGATTCGTACTACTTGTTTCCTGTTACTTAGGTAGCTGCGAAACCATTGGAGAGTGTGACTGGAGGTTCCGACATCTTGCAATTTTAAAATTAAAGTCTCGTGATTGACACTGTCAAAGGCTTTACTCATGTCTAAGAGTACAACAGCAGTTAACTTCTTTTTGTCAATAGCGTTAAGAATTGTGTCAGTTGTTTCAATGACAGATGTTTCACACGAATGCCATTTCTTGTTACCGCTTTGAGTCTTTGATAAGGTGTCATTTGATTGCAGATGCGAAGTGAGTTGATTATGTACAACCCTTTCGCAAACCTTAGATAAAACTGGTAGAAGTGAGATGGGCCTATTGTTATTTGCCTGTTCATGATCGCCGTCTTTTGGAATTGGTGTAACCTCAGCTGTTTTCCATTTTGTTGGAAAAACACATGTTAGAAAGGATGCATTAACAATAGACGTGATTGCGTGAACAATTGGATTAAGACAGTCCTTGATGACGCGAATCGGAATTTTGTCCATCCCAGGGGCCTTATTTGAAGGCATGGCAGTTATTATACGTTCTATCTGTTTATAATCAATGGTGCTCAGTGTGAACTGATCAGAAAGGGCGTATTGTCTCGGTACAAAATAATTCTGGTTAAGTGTTAGGTTGCATTCATTAGCCAAGGATGTAATTTTGTCGACAGTTCTCTGACCAACAGATACGAAGAACTGATTAAATTCGTCTGCAACAGTTTTGTCGTTCTTACTGAATATTCGCTGAGTTGTAGATTTATTAGGGATGCAATGGCGAATTGCTTTCCAGATATTATTGGTGTTGTTTGGATTCCTCTGGATCTGTTCGGCAACAAATTCCTGTTCAGCAATTCTGATTTCCTATCTATTCTGTGTTAAGTGTATGCAGTGTGTAATTATACAGTTTAGACGTCAATCATACGTCAAAAGTCAGAAATGTATATTTTCCGTTTCGACTCATGATCTCGACTCCGTGTCTGTCATAAGAACTGTTTAACAGCCGTTTTGTATCGCAATGCCGTCGGACCAAAAGAGGCCTATGTTTTGAAGAATTAGGTATATCATTGTTATTGGTCATTGCTGCACATTGTCTTTTCTTGCGTAAAGAAAGAGGAGCTTACCACAAAGTTATCATGATGTTACACGGTTACTGCACTGGCCTTTGTTGCCTCGTTCAAGATAAAATATTCTTTTGATTTTTAAATTTGAATACCGACAAAAAAATATTCCTTTAGATTTTGTGCGCGAGATGAATACAACTACCAGAATTACTTGCGAGCAAGTCTCATAGGGAGAATCAAGGGTTGAAATAGTAAGGCAGCTGAAAATGTTAGTTAATAAACTGTCATTTTATTGTTATCAACTATCATTTTATGCAAGAATAAAAATTAATTCCAGCTAGAAATCAATCATGGTGTCAACAGAAATCTGTTTCCAGCAACATTGTCAAAATAGCGTTTCCCTTGGGAGTAATTTTTAAAAACAAAACTTATCGCCACTCGGTTTGCCATAGTAAGTGATCATCAGCTGTGGTATTGACATGCCCCAAAGCGTGGTATTGACATGCCCCATGTACTATAGGTGGTTTTCACTGTCACGCCATCAAAAAATAAACTCGAAACCATTCAACGAAAAAAATTTGATAAATTCAAATGTTACAAAATATTAATAGGTAAACAACATCTCCAAGTCTCAGGTCTGTGCGGTACACCATTCGTGAGTTATTTCCCGAAGCATTTCTCGCAAATTTATAGAGCTCAGAATGGAAACGCCATGTTGGTGCCCAGCTTGATGGGCACCAACATGGCGGCCGGAAATCAAAGAAAACATCTGGCACTGACTTTTCCTATGAAAGCGACTGCTTTTTCCTCACGATCTAGTGTATATACACATACACATCTTTCCTAATGCTTGAACTGTTTAAACTGCAAAAAGTTTGGGAAAAGACCTTTTCTTAGAGCACGGCAGCTTTGTCACGGCGCCATCCTGAAGTCACGTACGGCGGAAATCTCGAAAATTCAACATGCTGTATTTCAAACACAAAGGACACTATCTAGCTTGAAACTTCTGAATAGATGTATTTTTAGGATTAATTCCACATGGTGACAATGAAAATTAAGCAGGCCCAGCGAATTTTTTTTTTTTTTTTAATTTATGACGTCACGTGAAAACCAAGAGTAATCGTCTCTTAACACTCAGTTACCAAGCACAGGACACATGTACGCATTGCGGACCTATTTTTCGACTGGGTTGTCTCGATCGGAAATTATTCCGTGACCATTATTTGCTTTTATCGTTTTGTTTGTGATCACGTGCGCCGAGCGCGTGGTCACTGGACCTTGAACAATGTATCAATTATAGAGAGAGTGAGGTTCTTGTAATCAAAAAGGTCTAAGAGAGAAGATTAAAACGAGTTTATTATCATAACGTGAGTTCCTTATGTCGGCGTAAACCGATTCCCGACATAAAGTGGCGACCCTGCCAGGACGAGCGAACAGAAGATGGCGAAAACAATCGACCAACTTACCAAAGCGATCAACGCAAAGCTGCAGACCCTTAAACTAACGCAAGGACAAGCAATCACCGCGATCGAGAACAAAGCGGTCATATCAATGGAGAGATTGCAAAACACGTTAAAGAAGAAAGTGGAAGAAGTCCACGACCTGAAAACCGAGATGCAAGAACTGATGTTTGAAGCAGAAAAAGAAGAGCTCGAAATCGTGGAACAGAGCACAGAAATTGAAGAGCGTGTAAGTGTGTTTGAGAAGACAATCGACCAGCTTGACGTGACGATCAAGGAATTCAAACACGCCAAAACACAAACAGAAGGGAAAGAAAAGGAGGACCATGACGCACAGCTCAGAGAGAAAAAGTACGACGAGGAAATGCGGTTCGAAAAGGCCAAGCTGGAACAAAAGCTAAAATTCGAGAAGAAAATAGAAGAGAAAAAGGAGCAAAACATCAACGCCAAGCTGCCAAAACTTGTCATCACTAAGTTCAAAGGCACACCCGCCGACTGGTTGCGGTTTTGGGGTCAGTTCGCAGCAGAAATTGACGCAGCAGATGTTTCACAGATCACGAAGTTTTCCTACCTTAAGGAGCTTTTGGAGCCACAAGTTCGACCGTCCATAGATGGCCTCCCGTTCACTACAGAAGGCTACGAACGAGCAAAGAATATCTTGAAGACAAAATTCGGGAAAGAAAGTGAAATTGTAAACGCTTATGTTGACAGCATCATGTCACTTCCCGCGATTTATGGGGCAAACCCAAACAAGGTGTCGCAGTTCTATGAAAAATTATGCTCAAATGTTCAAGCACTCGAAACAATGGGCAAACTCGGGGAGGTGAATGGCTACGTAAGGATGACTCTGAACAAATTAGAAGGAATTAGAGGAGACTTGGTGAGAACCGACGATTATTGGCAAGAATGGAAATTCCCGCAGCTTGTAGAGGCATTGCGAAAGTGGACTGTGAGGAATCAGCCGAAAACCATTGAAGATCTTGAGAAACCAACGTCACAGAAACCGCCATTTAAACCGCCATCTAAATTTCCGAAGCCAAGGGACAGAGGTTTCAACTCAAGGCAAGAAGAATGGAAACCAAGACCATGTGTCTACTGTGAATCCAGCGGACACAAATCAGTCGAATGTGACAAGATAGTGGGCTTGGAACTAAGGAAGAAGCACCTCAGCGAGAAGAAATTGTGTTTCAACTGCACTGGCGCTAAGCACCGGGCTGCTGAATGTCGGATCGTTAGAAGTTGTCAAAAATGCAATGGTAGACACCACACATCAATCTGTGATAGAGATTCCCAGCAGATGTTGCTAGCCACCGGTGAAGGAGCAGTCATTTACCCTGTCGTGGTTGTCGATGTAGACGGCATAAAATGTCGAGCATTACTGGACACTGGGGCGGGAAGTTCTTACGCCTCAGCAGCTCTGGTCAAGCGACTTGGAAAACAACCGGCTAGGGTGGAGCACAAGAGGATTGACATGATGATGTGTTCGACTAACCAGAAGATCCAACAGTATGATGTCAAGATTTCGAACATTGTGGGAGATTTTAACATTGCCGCATCAGTCAGCAAGGTAGATAGAAGTGTTCTATGGACCATACCGAACCCGAGATATGCTGACAAGATCCACCAGTATCCTCACCTGCAAGGAGTAGTCATGAATGACGAAGACAATGAACCAGAGTTACCTATCCATCTGATATTGGGAGCTAGTGAGTACTCCAGGATTAAGACTGACACAAAGCCAAGAATTGGTAAAGCTGGAGAACTTCACTCGGATGGACAATGATGTCGGCTGGGAAAGAAGCACACATGGGGAGCGTCTATCTCACCAGAACCTCGTCTACTGATTATGAGCAGCTATGCAATCTAGACGTGTTAGGTCTTCAGGACAGACCAGATGGGGATCAACAATCAGTATACGATGATTTTAAGGAGCAACTGAGACAAAGTGACGAAGGATGGTATGAAACGGGATTACTATGGAAACATGGACACGATCTCCTCCCAAACAATAAACAGGGAAGTCTGAGAAGACTGGAAGGCCTCGTCAGGAAACTGCAGAAAGATCCCAACCTCCTCTCCCAGTATGATGAAGTCATTCAAGACCAGTTAGCGAAAGGAATCGTAGAGAAAGTGAATTCAGATCCAGTTGGAAGAGAGTTCTACATCCCACATAAGCCTGTTGTAAGAGAATCAGCAGAATCCACCAAACTTCGAATTGTATTCGATGCATCAGCGAGATCAAACGAAATGAGTCCGTCGCTGAACGACTGCTTAGAGACGGGACCACCCCTCCAAAACCTGCTGTGGGATGTGCTTGTAAGAAACCGTTTGAAACCCATAGCATTGGCTGGTGACCTCAAGCAGGCGTTTCTGCAGGTCCGCATCCGTCTGGAAGATCGAGACGCCCTTAGATTCCACTGGATCAAGGACAAAGAAACATCAAATGTAGAAGTCTTAAGGTTCACCCGTGCTTTATTTGGCCTTGTCCAGTCACCGTTCTTGTTAGGCGGAACACTACAGCAACACTTAGGGAGTATGAAACGAAGATATCCAAGTGCAGTGGAGGAAATCAAAAAGAGCCTGTACGTAGACGATGTTCTCACCGGAGGAGAAACGACAGAGAAGGTACGCGAACTGAAAGAGACGGCCGTCGCAGTATTTGGAGAAGCACATTTTGAGCTACACAAGTGGCATTCGAATGAACCAGAATTGGAAGTAAGCGGTGAACCAGAAGATGGGAAACAGAGTTACGCCAAAGAACAACTTGGGGTCAAACCCGGTGAAACCAAGATGTTGGGGCTACCATGGGACAAAACCGAAGACACGATCGCTGTGATGTTTCCAGCGGCATCCCCAGAAGTATCTAAGAGAGAAATGTTGCGGTTCCTTGCTTCCATTTACGACCCACTTGGTCTAGCGTCACCAGTATCCCTCGTGGGGAAGCTTTTGTATCGGGAAGTCTGTGAACAGCACCTCCCATGGGACCAGAAAGTGCCCGAGAGCATTGCAAAGCAGTGGGCGAGATTTGAGAAGAACCTTCCAGAGCAAGTTCAAGTCCCACGCAGTTTAACAGGCTTTAAGGAATCTATCGAAGCGATAGAGTTGCACGCGTTCGGAGACACCAGTGGGGTAGGGACGGCAGCTGCAGTGTATGCAGTTGTCTATCAAGCTTCCGGTATCACCCAGGGCTTACTGGCCGCAAAATCACGTTTAGCCAAACGGGGCCTGACCATTCCTAGACTGGAACTTGTGTCTGCGCACATGGCAACGAACCTCGCGGAAAACGTGAAGAACGCCTTAGAAGGCCAGCCAGTTAGATCAGTCCATGGATGGCTGGATAGTACTGTGCCCCTTCATTGGATCAGAGGAGAGGGGAGTGTCTACAAGCAATTCGTGGCCAACCGAGTGAACAAGATACGAGAGAAAGAGTACATTCAATGGAGGCATGTTGGTACCAACCAGAATCCCGCTGACATTGGGAGCAGAGGTTGCCAAGCGGACAAGCTGAGCGAGCTTTGGTTAAACGGTCCAGAGTGGTTGACAGAGCCTGATCGTTGGCCAGCTGACATACTAACAAAACCGAGCAAAGAATCCGAAGCGGAAGCTAAACTCACGAAAGAAATCTTTGCAACTGCTACGGAGATCAAGGATGACCTTGATGAAGTTTTGGGGAAGAACAGTTTCTGGAAGACAGGGCGAGTAACAGCATGGATAAAACGATTCGTGAACAATTGCAAGCACAAGAAATCAGCGAGACTCGTTGGTCCTCTGACAACATCCGAGACTGATAAGCAAGTCCACTGGTGAATTCAAAGAACGCAAGAATGCTCAAGTGGAACAGAAAAGTTCAACAAAGATAAGCTCACCCTCAACCTGCAAAAGAACAGCGAGGGGTTGTACTAGTGCCGCGGCAGAATACAAGGAAGCTACCCAATCTACTTACAACCGAGTGCAGTGTTATCAGAGAAGTTGGTTCAAGATGCGCACGTGATGACGTTACATGAGGGAGTTGGTCTCACAATGGCGTTTATCAGACGTGATTATTGGATACCTCGACTGAGGCAGTTGACCAAGAAAGTCATAAGAGGTTGTTTCGGATGCAAGAAGTTCCAAGCAAAGGCCTTTGAAAGTCCACCACCTGGAAACCTGCCAATTGACCGTACCATGGGGTCAGTTCCTTTCCAAGTACTGGGCGTGGACTATGCTGGCCCAATACCATACAGAATAAACAAGACGAGAGATGGTAAAGCTTATATCCTGCTGTTTTCCTGCAGTCTGACCAGAGGTATCCACCTGGATTTGTTGAGTAACCAAACCACTGAAGAATTTGTGAAAGCCTTAAAGCGGTTTATAGCCAGAAGAGGGAGACCACAAAAGGTGTATTCTGCCAACGGAAAGAGTTTGTGGCAGCCGCAAAATGGTTGAGAGGCATCATGAGAGACGAGAAGATGCAGGACTACCTGGCACACCAGCATATTACATGGCAATTTAACCTTAGTCGAGCGCCGTGGTGGGGCGGTCAGTTCGAGAGAATGGTGGGGCTTGTAAAGCGGGCCTTGTACAATTCATCGGGGGAGCGAACCTCTCGTGGAGCGAGCTTGAAGAGGTTATCCTCGACGTTGAAATCACACTCAACAACCGTCCTCTTACCTATCTAGAAGATGACGTCCAGCTACCCACCCTGACACCGCATTCTATGATGTTTGGGCAACCCAATCTGTTGCCGGAAGACGATCCTGATGCGATCGAAAGCAACGATTTAAGGAAGCGTGCGAGGTATCTCCGACGCTGCAAAGATGTAATGTGGACCCGATGGACCGGGGAGTACATCAGGAGTCTTAGAGAAAGACATAACCTCAACCACCAGAAGGGAGAACCGCTGATTAAACCCGGAGACGTCGTTCTGATTCAAGGTGACGAACGGAACAGAGGAAAGTGGAACCTCGGGATTGTGGAGAAGCTTATCACGGGGAGAGACGGTGTTATCAGAGCAGCAAGACTGAGGGCAGGGAAATCGTTCCTTGAGCGTGCAATCCAACAGTTATGCCCCATGGAATTGTCCTGTGACAACACTTAGGTTGATCACTAGTTTGGAATGCACTTCTGACTAAAAAGTTACCTATGTTTTTGTCGCGTTTAAATGAAATTAATGGAGGTTGCGAAAAGATTCTACCAGTGTCGGGATCATTTTGAAGTAATTTAAAGTTTTTGAGAATGATGGATTTAACTGCGTGGTTGTGAGGGTGAAATGTGAGGGTGAATGGAATTCTATCGTTGTTTTCTCTCTGTGACGTTTGTAGTGCTGACTGTCGATCAATTTGCTGGGCGCGATGATGGCCCGCTTGAACAACAGAAAATGGATAGGCGCGTTTGTCGAAGAAATTGCACATTTCCTCGCCGACCCCGAAATGATTCTCAAGTAATTAATAGAATTGGAGTCTAGACACGGGACTATGGATTGCGTAATATTGAAGCCAAAATAAATAGTAGAACTGAAGCCAGATAAATGAGCCTAGAAGTTAAGCAAAATATTATTAAGTTTTAATAACAAGAATACCTTTTATTCTCAATCGGTACACGAAACTTTCAACTTCAAGAAAAGATTTTCAGGATCGCAAAACACATTCTCGACAAGAAGTCCGACTTTTGACATCTTTTGAAGCAGAACACATGAAATAAAAATTATTTTAGCATTAATACCTGTGTTAAAATTATTTTATGTTAAAATAACTTTAACATAAATACCTGTGTAGTGGAACGGTTATAATTGTTTACGAATCTCTAGTCTCATGTTTCTTTTATCAAGCTTCAAATGTCCTGTAGGTTTTTGGTTTATTTCCATTTCGTAATTGTTATTTTTGGATTTGTTATTACGCAATCCGTAGTCCCATGCCTTCACGCCAACGCTGAAATTACTTGGAATCATTTCGGGGTTGGTAAGGAACTCAAAGGGGATCATTTCGCGGATCACTATTGACATTAGTATCATCCAGCTAGTGGATTAATGCAAATCCTTCATTTGAATTGACTACGCTACTAGAGGACTAATACTTGTCCTCGAGTCGCAATCGAGCGTGACGCTTTCTTTCGTTTTATTCCTAAATAATCGTGACAACAGCAACAACGATGAGATGTTCAAAAACACGTTATATCCGTCTTCGTCAGTGTGACGGTTATCAAAGTAAGAGCTAGATTATATAGCATGAGAATTACACAACAATCTCTATATTACGCTACAAAGTAATACGATATAAATTTCAATTAAAATTTACAACGGAATTACAGAATCGAAAGCGCGCGCGCCTACAAAGAAAGCGTCAAGTTGACGTGTTTGACCTGAAGATTTAGGTCAGGCTTTTATGTACATCGATTCTTTAACTTGACCTGGTACTTGGTACCCGCATAGTCCAGGATGCTAAAGCAATCTGGTGTACAGGCGGCACGGCAAGCCTGTGAATTACAGTCGAAACATGTTTGTTAAAACTAAAAAAAGTTGTGTTGTATTATTTGAAAGTTCCGAAATAAATATTTCCTCAAGTTGCTGCATTTTCTGTTTCATATCCAGAATCAGTGCTATAAACAATGTTACGGTATAACACATAACATTGTCACATGCAAACAAACGCCAGACGATGAATCATTTTACTCAATTAACTGTTAGGGATTCGGCAGAAAAAAATCTATTTGAATTTCCCAGATAGACAGAACTTTGAAAGTTAGTGATCGTTCCGTTTATTATGCAACCGAACTGGCAGATGATCTTAAGTTTTTTGGGCCTTTCCTTGAAAACTAAAATAGCAATCAGCCATAGCAGTTAACGCTACAATACAGTGTTTTATGACCTTATTGACTTAACAGTTTAGGGGATTAGCAGCCGTCAGCCCAGTAAACCTTCATAAAAGTGCATTTTGTACAAAAAAGGTGAAAAAAAGCACCGAAGAGCTAGTAACAACATTGACTGTGAAGAAACAATAATGGCTATGAATGAACAAGATTGAGATGGATTCCATTGACAAACTTGAAAATTAGCCTTTTTTTTTTGCAATCACGAAAATTTCAAAAATAACCATGCATGGTGAAAACTTGACTTTTTCTCATGTGGAGCTCTCAGAGCGCGAAGCGCGAGGGCTCCGTTACTTCGAAACCGGAAACGAGAAGCGAATGACTGAGAAATTGGGAAAAAAAAACTGACTTCCCACCACCCCCACCCGACACAAGCATGGATTGTACCGGCATGATGTACCCCCTAACCAAGTTGGAGAAACTCCTGAAAAGGCTTATCAAAAATTAATCGAAGAACTGTGACATATACTGTGCTGTCTGGGAGAGCAAACAGATGGAAAATGCGGTTACATTATTCGGGGGTATTCATGGCACCACGCGAGCCATGACCGGGCGGGGCAAATGACAAAAGAAGTAGGTATGCTTGGAGGTGTTCCGTATATCGATATATTCAAAGGCCTCTATTGACTATATTACCAAAAATAATTAACGGAAATAATAAACGCATCCGTGAGAAATAAAAAAGCTTGGTAAAAACGCAATAAAAATTCCCAAATTTGGGAAAAATTCGTTCACTTGGGAATCTGGGTTCCACAATAATTGTCGGGGACATTTTATGCAGGTTACATGAAATAGAAGCAGTGAAGGCACGTTCTGGCACTGTGACAAAACACTCGGCTGTGTCGGTTGGCAGTTCATCTGGGCAGGTGAGTTGTAATGTTGCTTTCTCAATAATGTGTGTCAGCCGCGCTTTGACGCATTGCAAGGACACCATTGGCTTTCTTTCTGGAGCAGAAAGAGGTCTTTAGCTTTTTATATCGCTCTGTAAAACTACACGACGGAAAAGATCGGACTTGGGAAATAGTTCAGCTGAATAAGTCGACGTGTTGTCGGCTTCTCAACTCCATGGTAAGGACAGTGCTATAGTTCACGTGCTTATGTTCTGAAAATGAAATCCTACCGCTGATTAGTTGATGTTTCTTTATATCTCTGTTAGTCAAAAGCGAAAGCAGTGTATATTTCTTCGTCGAAAGTCAGACTCGAATTTCCCTCCCCCCCCATTTTCCTGTCGTCCGGTCACAGTACAGTATCGTCGCATGTGTGTAGGTATGTTTGTATGTGTGGTCACAGCTCACCAGTCGCTGACTGATTTTTTTTTTTAATTTTCAGGTTGATTGGTGTTTAGTCGTGTCTTCTCTGGTATCTCGCGTTCTAGCCATGGTGCCAACAGTTACTCAAGGTCGGTCATGTATAATTTCTGACATGTCAGGCTGGTGAGTGGTCGTTTTACCTATCAGTGTTGAGCCGGAGGAGGGAGGGAGGGGGGTGGGGGTGGTGAGGAAGGGAGAGCATTTACATGTATGAATACTCAACTGAGATTTTCTGTTCAAATGCCCTGCCCCAGGGGATTTGTGGATGGTCAAATAAGTCACTAAAAGACAACAAATGTTGCTAGAAATAATGAGTCTTATTATTAACACAATTTAGAGCTGAAAACAGCAATGCAATGAATTTCTTTTCTGTCCTTGCACTCTTGTGTTGCTTTGCAGTTTATAACTTAAGAATTGTTCGTTATCAAAGGTTCAAATCCCTTTGTGAAGTCAAAACATTCTTGAGTCTTTCAATCGCTTTGTGCACGTACGGTGTAACATGGGCCTGCATTACAGCAGTTTCTTTTCACATGCCGTATAGTGGCAATGAAAAGTCTTCTTGTGGCCAGTGCCCATTTTTTTTGCAACATTAAGCTAAGAACGCCTGATAGTTTTGGTATGTTGTTTTCTTGTGGCAGTGACAAAATTTTAAGATAAATTTGAAAGTTTACGGCAAGTAAACAGCCCCAATAGCCAAGATAAGTTTCAAATATGTTGCACCAACATGTATCTGGTAGGATTTGTAGCGACTTTTGTGGTATTTTGCGTGTTTTTGTCAATTTCGTGGCTCCGCGACCACGCGAAATTTCAGAAGCCCTGCAAAGCTGATGATATCAGAAGCGGAACAAGGGTCAAAGTCTGTCATGGCCGGTTACGACCGGTGTAGGAGTCAAAGGGTTAAAAGATCAGACACAACATTTTTTTTTTGTATTTTAATGATATTTATTGATTTTCCGATTTATAACATACAGTTTAAACATACACTATAACTTAACTTAGTACAGAGAAAGAAAGGAAAAAAAATTATAATAATAATTAATTTACACACAGACAAACATATACACACAAACCCCTTCATAACCATCTTTTCACATTGTTTAGATATTAACATATGTACAGTAGCGGTACACGATCGCACATTATTTTGTGTTATATTTGCCCCATTTTATATTGTGAGCTGTCAGTTTATTATTTGATTTGGCAATTATTGTCTCAAGTTGATAAGTCATTTCAATTTTGGACTTAAAAACTCTAATTGAAGGTAAAGAACTACTTTGTCTACAATAATATATGTATTGTTTGGCAACTAGCAAAACGTGATTTACAAATAATTCATCATCACACCTTGCAATGCCAAACATTATATCCTTTTCAGAAGATTAGCGATTTTAATCCCTTGTTTGTCAAACCATTTTATAACTTCAGCCCAAAAATTCTTAGAATAGCGACAAGATGTAATAAGGTGCTCAAGGGATTCATCCATTTCTCCACAAAAGGAACATGCCGGAGATTGTACGACTCCAACTTTATATAAAAAAGCATTTCTTACAAGACATCTGTTAAGCAATTTATACCGAAATTCACGCGACTTTGTGTCTAAGGTAACACGAAAAGGCAAGCTGTAAAACTCTTTCCATTCTAAGACATCGCCACCAAATCTGGCGTTAAAATTCGACTGAGCAGTCGGTGGGGTGATGATTTTATTTCGAAGTTCCTTATAGACAGTCTTAGAAACCGCTGTTTTTATTAGAACAGTTTGCTTATAACACAAAGCAAAAACAAACCAGACAGGGGAAAAACAAACCAGACATAACATTGTTATTGGTTTCACATAACAGTTATTAATTGCCAATAACAGTTATTCTTACCAAATAACAGTTATAACCATTAACCAATCAGCATTAAGGAAAAAAATAACCTGGGCAGGCTTTATAACTGTTATTGATATCTCATAAACGTTATACTCATACCATAAAGGTTATTGAAATCAAATAACTGTTATATTTCTAGGCCAATGGAATTATAAAGTTTGACGGCAAAAGCAATGAACATTAACCAGAAGCAGCAAAACAAATCTTTGCTAACTGTAGCTCAGCCTAACTCCCTCAGTAGAATAAACTCCCCCCAAAAAATGACACAAATTGAGACTTTCATTCAATACAATGTTATGCAAGTTATGTTTTGAGCATGGACAACCACGAATTTGTGACAGTAAATCTTGTTTTACAGCCGATTATTCCATGAACTCTGGAACAGAACAGTCGAACTTTACTTCGTTTTTGTTGCCTTTACCGTAGTGCCAAGAGCCGCCGATCAAGCGCGAATATGGAAATTTTACGAAGTACACATTTGGCCCCTACAAATAAGCCCTTATAAAACAGTTGACCACAGCTTTAATATTTGGAGATCAACGATAAGTATGCATTTCATACAAAAAGTATTCCCAAAAACATAGCTGTGTTACTTCAACATTTATAATCTCATTTGAATGCGCGCTTAAATATTAACGGTCAAGGTGACACGCGCGTAATCAGTATAATAAAACAGTTATTTGTAGGTTTGTTTTTTTCTTCATAAAAATCTAAGCGGTGGAGAAGAAATGGTTTTGATAACGATTAAAAAAAACTTGTGGAACATTTCCAACCATTTATAGCAGAGGAGGGATTTTTGTTCGGGATAGTGATCGATCTGTGAAAACACATCGTTTGTGCAGTGGAATGACCTCTATGTCATCTCGATCTCGACCTCCTAATTAGCTTTCAATCAGCGTTATGTTTCGTTGCCGCTTTCATTGCAATTCATAGCTCCATTGCGTATATATACTCATTATTCGTTTTCAGTTGCATCCCGTCAAATAGCCTATTATATCATCTACTAGCGAATCTTTTGGTTTACGAATGTCTTCAGGCAGATTTCCATACACGTTATTGCTTCGTAAAACACAAGTTATCCATGTGTTCTAGACAATTTGTCGCTAACCCGGACTGACGCGGACCGGTTCACATATTTTTCCGGCTGTGCTGTTCGTTTATTCCGCCCATCTACAGCGTACACTTTGACATATATACAATTCGTATCCTCTCGATCAGGCGCAGGATTTTCGTTACGATCGATTAAAAAGATGATGTCGTGCCTAATGTTAGAAAATACATGAAATCTTTAAACGAGCCCATAAAGGAGGCGTTCGATTGATCATTCTTTGTCAAATATTGACTTTTCTGCTCTGTAATAATATTTCTGTTTGATTTTTAGCCACCAAATTTACGGTGTCTTGGTGTGCATGAAGAAGCTGTCTAGTCCAAAACAGGCACACAGTGTTTCGTTCGAGTTCCACCGATCGCAATTGGATAAATGCTCCATAACGAAGAAGACAGCTTTCTGATTCGAAGGCATTCTAAGTACACATTTTAAAGCGAACATCACAAATGCTACTGACCTACAGGGCCGGAATTGTTGTGTGATCGATCTGCAAAAACTGCTCTATTGCAAGTGCAGTCAAATTTTCACATGACAAGGATGTTTTCATTACAAAGGAGTAATTATGCTTACCTTTGTCTGCTGTCGAGTTAACGTGAATTCATTTATCCCCTAGGCTGTAGAAACCTCTCCGATGTTTAATCAAGTGAACTAAACTGCAAGAGCCATGAAGGAACAATACACGAGACACTCTCTTTACTCAGTTGTTGTGAGGAAACGTGTTTCGATTGGACCGATTGGATGCATTCGTTTCCCAAGTTAACATACAATTATAGTTATTTTCGGTGCATGTGGCTTTACATGTTGAGTTGAAATTGATTGTTGTACTCTCATTTGTAAATGACTTTCGAGCTGTCCTACTCCAGTGATTCCTCTGATCGCGCTACTTCATCCGCTTGTCGCGATCGACATCTTGCCTTCTGTCGCAAACTGCGTTTTCACAATATCGGTAGCGTTCTTCTCCAATGCTCTTCGTCTTTATTTCCCTGGCCAACTTCCTCTGGTCATAAAAATGGTTTTTTACACAGCCAGTGAGTGCGAGTGTGCTTCAGGACATCACAGTGTAATGGCGCCATTTTTTCCCGCCTTCTTGAATAATTATTCTGTCAGACCGGCCTTGTCCAAACGAGCTTTAATATCAGTTGTTTTAGGAATCCCCGAATCCACTGCTTTTGAATTTGGTTTTACTTTTGTACTTAAATTCTTTTGGATACTGACTATACATGTGCTCAAGTTATTTCGACGAGTTCCGAATTTGTTTGCGTGATGAACCCAGTCATGTTGATCTTTTGGAAACCTGATCCTCTGTTCCTGTCAGTGATAAAATTATCAGTTCGTAAATACACGTACATGATCTGTTCGCTGGCTTCTCTGAATCGCAGACGCTTGTGAAAGCAAATAAGTAAAGACAACATATTTCTGATTGGATATATTTTATTTCGTTTTCAACAACTAAAACTAGCAAGTGTAGATTTACAGTGTAATACATTTTTTAGCCACCTAACAAAGGCATGCCGGCAAACTCTAACAACGTAAACCTATCTGCGTCACTGGTGTTCACACATGTACAATCGATGTGGGAAAAAGTACTACTGGCCTTTTTATTTGAATATAAAGTGCTAAAAAATGCTATCATCGTAGACCATCATACATGTAATGGATGCCCTACTTGATGGTCTAATACGTTGTATTCACACCTATACACTAGTTCTTATAATAGTTTGAAGGTAGTATATGCAATGCTCGTTGCGTGATATCCTAAAGCAGGGCTTTGAAGAAGACTGTTACATAGTGCAGGTAGTGTCCGAAGAAATTTGTTGCTAAGTACACGACCTAATTTAGTTCATTTTATGACTCAAAACTAAAAACAAGAGCGCAGTGATCTGTAATCGGTGGAGGGCAGTTGGTTAGGACTTACAGTTTTACCTTCTCTCCTCCTTTGTTTTCTTATGGCCTGTTTGTCCAGATGTTCCACGATAAAGACAACTTTAGAGGAGACTGTGCCAGGAATATTTACGAAGAAGTTGTTTTTAACCCTTTCGCTTTCTTCGTGTGTTTCATTCAACCAGATTCAACATACAAAGCGAACAACGCACCACTGATTTTGCGGCCTTTCCATACAATGGTTTCGTTTAGGTCAAACTGAAATGTCCGCATTATTAATAATATATAAAAAAAACAGACTGAAGAAGTGTACTGTTTTAAAATTCTTACGACTATAAACGAGGTTGAGAATTTACTCTACGCGCTCGTTGGTTATAATTGTTAAGTTCACACTTGGTGCCTGGGTACTAGTACCCGTGAACCGGCGCAAAATGGTGCCGTGTTCAGACACTGAAAGCCAAAGTGCTCAAGCACTGTCGAGTGTTCGAGCACAAGGGCTAGACCTTGGACTCGGGCACTGTGCCCGTACCCGAATTCTGGCGAGGGCACTTACAAAAATGTGTGTTCACATTGGTGCCCAGCTTAGATTCGTACTCGGGCACCGTACCCTGGCACCAAGTGTGAACACTGCCTTAGATACATGGTTTTCAGGCAATATATTTCGTATTAATCTCGTCGATTTCTTTTCTTGGAAACGACAAATTTTCCCTTCTGCCAATTTCCGGCATTGACACTTTACACATTACATTTGCCATGGGCTCCCACGACTTGTCTGGATTTTCCGGCCATGAATAAAAATACTGTTCTTGAAGAAAGCCTTGCTGGCGCAGGAAATTCAAGTGCACTTCCTGTTCTTCCTCGTCAATGTCAAGAACCTGCGCAATAAAAATCTTCTGTTTCCTCGTCCCCTTCCAGTGTGACACCTCTAATCGAACCGCATAGAAGCCACCTTTTTTCGGGGTCATATCGTCGGTCTTTCCTTTTGGCTCCTAAAATGTAATTCAACAACTAGACTTAGGTATATTTCTTCAAAGACATTGCAAAGGCTTTTTCCCGACTTTTCATCAAGTTGCTTGCTTCTATTATCTCGATTGATAAACTTCTAGTTCAAAAGCAACTACCAAATTTCCATTGCTACCTAATAAAAATCGTTTCTATTCTCAGAGATGAAGAACACAGTTAAAGGTACTTTCCTTAGGCTGGTATAATCGTTAAAAACTCTAGAGAGCAAGAGAAAATCAAACTAGTCTTCTTACTGTCTTTCGTTGATCGGTGGTCATTTCCTCTCTGAGGCGACTGAGTGACGTGCTTTGTATCTAAAAGCATGGTGGAAAATAGTCATGTCAGTAAATTCAAAGAAAGATAAGATAGGAAAATAAAATCTTCATAGTGGCCGTAACTGATGTCAACCTATTCTTCGATTTTAAAATTTCACAGCTACGTAAAATTAAGAGAGATAGCATCCGAAGTAAGAGGTAGGTATCTCATTGCCTTTTTCTAGTTAGTTTACAAGACCCGTTTTGTCACCGTCGATTTAAGACCGGAACCCTGGAATAAATCTAGTATACCATTGTACATAAAGTTTTATTGTTTTACCTTACTCTTGCTACCCAAAAATCCAGTATTATTATCATTAGACTTCGTCGATTGCTCGCGGTCTTCTTCGTCTTCGTCGTCATTGTCATCGACATCGTCATTGTCATCGACGTCGTCATTGTCATCGTCGTCGTCATTGTCGATGTTATCGTCATCGTCGTCGTCGTCGTCATCGCCATCACTGTCGCCAGCGTCGTCACTCTTATCATCATCATTGTTATCAAGCTCATCGTCAAAAAACACGTCAGACTTCTCAATGTCATCGTTGTATTCGCTGCCATTGCAATTATCACTGGAACTGCTACTTCTATCGTGTGTGTTTGGGCTATTAGATTGAGGTTCAACAAAGTAATCTTCTTCCCCAATGGTATTATCACTCGTACCAGACCCCGCATCGTCAGTTCTGCGGTGAACATGAACAGGGTGAGTCGTTTTCTGAAAGGCAAATAGATATAATTTAAACGATGGATTATAAGTAAGAGTTATCAATTTTCCGGCAAGAATCCATCGTTGTTGTAACAACTCAACTGCTTTTTTACTTTACATTAATTGTCAGAAAATGCTTTAGGGTTTTCCCTTGGATTTCATATCGGTTTCATATCAGATATGACCAGGATTGAACGCAATTGCGACAACGCTAAAAAAGCGAAATTTCACAGAATTAACGAAAAGTTCAAGGATGATCCTCGATGCAACTGCAAATTTAACTGAAATTGTGATATTTACGAAAATCACAAGCCTAACCGATGTGTTATAGAATTCGCAAGAGAAATGTCGAGGCAGTTGAAGGAGGACCATTGACGAAACTGCGAATTTAACAAAAATTGAGAATTTGACGAAAATTACTTAATTGAGAAAATTAGGTAAAATTTGCAAATTTTGCGTTTGCGTTCAATCTTGGACGTAAGTGTCTCATGTCGGTCCCAAAAGGCCCTTCCTTATCTTTCTTACAGTAGTCGTGCCTTTTCCAGCTTCGTAAAGGAAGACGATGGTTATACAACAAGAATAATGGAAACTTGGGGTTTTCTTTATTCCGCTTCAAATGATGCAGTCTTCAATGCTAAGTGGAAGGTTGTGTAGACAATGCTTAAACGATATGCTGGCTCTTCTCTCAAATCGTACAACAAAACTGGAGCGAACCTCTTGGATGGAAGATGATAGCTCGGTTCGTTTTCGTTTTCGTCCTCCTGGCTCATTAATCTGCGAACAAAAAGAAAGTTCTTGGGGGTGTCCTTTTTTGTCCGTATCTAGACGTATTTGACTCGGGTATGGTTTCATGCTTCTGTTGGTAAGTTAATAATGATGCGTCAATTATATATATATATATGCCAGAAGTTTTATTTTCCTGCAGAAGGAAATATTTGTTTTCGCGAGTCAGATTTTGCAGGCTAAACAACTTGACAAACGAAACCCTTTCAAATTAACCATCGACAATGCCGGCTTGTCAGAGATAGAAGCGCGTGTATTTTCATATTCAATATTCAAATTTCATCTTTATATAAAAACGCAAAGATCCCACGCTCACATTTTCTTGTTTCAGTACGCGCACATCGAAGAATCGAATGCAGGTGTTATTGTGTTACCCACGATTTTAATGACTCCCTGTCTAATTTACCTCCATAAATGTTGATGTTAAACCATGGAGAGTATGTTCTTTTACTCTGGTAAGTTCTTCTTTTGTGACCTCCAGCTCATTCTCAATCAACTGCACTTGCTGGAACAAACGCAAACAACATTCCCTATCACTCCCTAGCAGAGAGAAATGCAAGCCCTGTGGTTCCACTAACTCATTCATACACTCATTGGCCCTCCTGTTATTCCATTTTCGTATACGTGTTTAAAACGTCAAAATTCATAAAAAAGAAGAATTATCCTGCTGAGTAATACCATTTTACACTTTGGCTAAATTCTATCGTTCTATACTGAATAACACACACCTTCTTATGCTCCTTCTCTTGTTCTTTCATCTGCTTTTTTAGTTCCTTATTTTCTCTTTCAGCACCCAACAGTTTGCCATTCAACTGCAGAGGAAAGCAATTGCCAAATTAACTAACCCTGTTGCACTGCATGTACAAAGTAGAATATGAGCTCTTTTTCAACAAAACAAACATTCAATAAACATAATTGGGGTTGTGAAGACTGCTGGTCAATTCCAATCATTTCATTGCAGTTCAATTCTTTATTCACACTATCCAAAACATTTAGAATACATACCATTTCTATTGGAAATAAAGAAAATAAAAGGAAAGAATGATCATCGTAGTGAATTTTCAATTTAAGCAATTGGAAAGAATTAAGTGTGAAAAAATAAGTGCTTCAACGGGATTCGAACCCGTGACCTCTGCGATACTGTTGCGATACTCTACCAACTCAGCTATTAAGCAACGCATTGCAAACAACGCCAATTTATTGAGTTGTAGGTTGAAGCCATAATTTTTTCAGGCTTCTTTCCAATTGCCTACATTGGAAATTGACTGCGATGATCATTCTTCACTTTCATCTTTCCTCGCACTTCAAATATGGTTTATTTCATATATGCTGCACAAAGGGCTAACGCTCGAAACGTCAGCTCTCGAATCTCTTTACGGTGGCCAATTGACATTATCAAAGTTTACAAAGTTTTTAAAACACAGTTTGGCATTTTTGATTAATTACCTCTTCAATGTTGGCTTTCAACATGGCAATGTGGTCTTGCAACCTTTTGTTTTCTTGCTCAAACTAAGATTATCAAAATGCAACAGTTAAGCAAAGTCGTTTCAACCCAACCATCTCAAAGACGTTTCTTTCCGCCATATAAATTAAAAGAATGGGGAAATTACCGTTGTTGGATGGGAGCGATCCTCTACTGTTGAACTGGATGCTCCACTTCTCTTCAAAGGAACGGACTGAAACAAAATTATCAATTATCCTTTTCAGTGTTTTCTTAATCAGGCCATTATACAAAATGTATCAATGTTGAATATTTCATTGGCTGTAATATTTAATTAACATAATTCCCTTTAGTGTGAGAACAAACCAGGAAATGGCAGCGACAGCCTGCCACAGACAAAATACATATACCGGTATACATACACACATCACCATACAGGCTGTAAATAAAGGCTGTTAATGCTAGCATTAGCCGTGACGCGACAAAGGCCTTGAAGTTTGACGCCTATTCAGAGTGAACGGCTAACAGAGGAAGGCGATAACATTCTGGAATTGTTCAGGGTATTCATTAGCGTTAACTGATGAGAATAAATTGGTACGAATTTTCTTGTTATTTCGGGTGGGAAGGATATATGCTCATTTCCTCAATTGCCCTAGATCAGTGTCCAAATATGTAAAGAGTGCATGCACAAGGTGCAAGCAAGGTTTCATAAGAGCTTGTTAAATTTATCTCAACAGAAACGCCATTAAAGTTCACATACCTTGCGTATGTCAGAAATTTTTATCTCTTGGTTGTAAAGTCGTTGAAGAAGTTGGAATTTCTCAGGCTCTCTTTTGTTATAAAATGCAGTGAAAAGTGCCTGTGAAAGCTCCTTTGACTTGGTAACATTGGATAGCCCATGCCTCAGTTGCTCATTAATCGCTTCCACCAAACGGAAACATCTGCTGGAGTATCTAGCAACTGCCTTATAATGTTGAAGGTTCTGAAAATTCATTAAATAACACGTTTCGCCTGCACTTATACAACAAAAAAACTGTTAATTTTTAAAAGCAATTACTGAGAGCTAATCAGATATATATACTTACATTTATGGCCCAGTACTTTATTTCTTCTTCCCAAAGTCGCACGGTCTTAATCTCCTCACTTTCACCGTACTGTACCTTGCTTAGATACAGTAGTCGATTCCTCATTATCTTAACTGTGGGTACGAAAGGAGGAGCACGATATGACACACCTAAATCGGCTAAGTAGCTTGTTAGTGGCTGCTCGTTGGAAATTGTCAGGGGCAGGTCTTGAGAGGCACATGGCGGACGGTTGGAACCTTGAACTGCCGACGGACGGGGGAGTATAGGGACAAATTGGCTTGAGTTAATCGGGGAGCCGATTGGAGTTTGTTCACCTTCGCTTGTGTAGTCGAATTCAGAAGAAGCCATAACTTCAAATACGATACACAGTCGACAAACCGAGCTTACCGGTATATTTTCTACTTATACACAGATGATACATCGTGTTTTATTTCTACTTTAATAGGATTTTAGAAAACGGTCTTTGATCTAAATCTACGTAATTTTCACGCAAAAACATCTACTAAATTCGTGGTCGTTTTGGCAAACGTCGGCATTGAGCAATCCATTTCAGGACAGGGTTCATTGCAACGTAAACGATCACGTATAAGCCCATATCATGACCTCATTGATTTATGTCACAAGAGTTTCAAATCGATACGAAAATCCAAAAACGTGGATGTAATGCCGTGCATTAGCACACTTTCCTTCCAAATTGCAGCGTAATTAGCATCGTTGCATGCATAAAAGGCCATTACACCTATCAGCATTGCAGAGTGACACGCAGTTGGTAACAGTGTTGAAAACAGGATGATTATTTTTCTAGGAATATGTACAGAATGGTTCACTTCAGCGAACGCAATACCATTAGCGCAACTGGTCAATGTTATCACGTCAGAGATCTTTCCTGTTGTGAAACACATTTCGAAATGGCACTTGAGACAACGTGTTGAAATGTTCTGACGATATGTTTTACACCGTTGTCCTTGGCAAAATTAGTCACGTCATGGTATATTATGTTGTGCTACTGTCTATTTCTTGAATTCATTTTCTACCATTTTGATCCCCCCTCCCGGCAATTAGTTTTAGCATGCCCTCTATGGCCACTATTTAATTTTCAAACATCAATTGTTGAACAGATATATAACAGTTGTGAGAGCGCTCGCTTCCCACGAAATCGATTCCCCCTTAAACAAAGTCAAACATTATGTTATGATGGACCTTTTATCATTTACAAGACCTTAGACAGTTCAAAAGCTTGGAGTAAGCCCACTAGGTCCATTAATGTATAGCAATGATTTATATAGCACATTTACGCTGTGGTGAGATAGGACGTAAGCATGAAAGAGCGCCACTGGCAGCCGCTATCATGTCAGTGAGTGACCTCACCCGACCCACCCAGCCCATGAATGAAGTTATGTTATGCAAGACCACCACATCGCCTACTACGTCCCCTATTCTTCTAGAACAGTGTGTTGGTTCTTTTACTTGTCCCACTCAATCAATAAGGAATGGTTTTGTGAGATGGGAGCTAAGGTTTATTTTTGTCATTTGGCCTGTGAGATTTTCATCAATAAAGGCATGAATGCCCTCTTGATTTCCATATTAAAGCTTTACTTTGTAATCAGAGCTAACATTTCCCAAAAAGCTTTTTTTCTGGTCCGTTCATTGCTGGTACTGGAGGGGACAACGTTACTGTACATGCGTTTGATTTGCATCACAGTTTTGTGATTCAAATCAAAATTTCTTTAAATGCTTGCTTATTTTGTTCTCATAATTTCATGCTGGCGCTGCACGGTTAATAACTGTTATAAAGTTATCATCTGCATAATAATGTATCAAAGAAATGCAATAACAGTTATTCACATCGATCAAATTCATTGGTCATCTTTAAGAATTAGTAGAACGCGGGAAATTTGTCTCAAACTTGCGCCAAAATCACTAAGTAATCAGTTTGGTGTTCTTCCGTTCAAACAAGAGAGAATCGTGCCTCCACGTAAGAAAGAATGGATTTATTGCGTTTTACCAGATACGCTTTAATAATCGCTTTCGTTAGCTTTCAAGTTATTCGGAACTTGGAACCTGCCATTAATGTTGCTTATTACCTATTGAATCACACTCTTATGGTTAACATATCCCGCGGGCACCCTGCCGTTACAAAGCGCACAAACTTCGAGCTTCATGGTATGGGTGTTGTTGGAGGTGGAGGTGATGACGGTGAAGGATTTGACTGGCCTGACGACCGACACTTTGGACCAAGTTGGTCTTTACTGTTGCCATGGCCATCTCATCCCATCGATTGGTTTCAATACAGCCTTGATCCTTTACTTCTGGCGATCAAGCAGTTGAATGAAGATGAGGAGCTCGTCTTCGCTTGGCATAAAATAAGTACCGGGCCCAGAACACCATACATCGAGGTAAATAACATGATTGTGTAAACGGTGCGCTACGTAAGCTATTTAGAATGCTACTTTGGTCATTCTGATGGTGGGATAGTCGGTGGCGGGAGATAATTTGTTCTTCAATATTTTCAATATCCTAATTGGTGTTTTTTCTTTACATAAAAAGGAAAATGAGATTGTGGATTGCATTTGCCCGGGGGCATGCAACTGTAAAACTTTTAAAGACGCTGGAGTGGTTATAATCGGAAAGTTACCCACCAAAGAAGGGCCCCTTGTGCGTCTCGTAGTAGAGAAAAGTTGCGCCAAGGACGATGTTTACCTTAAGCGCCTAATAAAGGAGAAATATGGTGTGGATTTATCATCTTATAGAGTGAATTTCAGTAGTGAAGAGGTCAGTGTTCATCCGCGCTTATTGCAGAAATAAAAATACCTAGACCTTAGTCACCTTAGTGAGCGTGCAAATTACCAGGCTTAATCCTAAAAAAAGATATGCTATGTCTGTCAAATCAGAAGGATTTTGTGACATTTGTGCATGACAAGATTTGCAACTTGCCCTCCAGTCACGCTCAAATGGCTTTTCAAACAAATCCTTGTAAATTGTCACATTTTCAAAATGCCGCTGTCTACTGGTTTACTGTTTCTTACATTTTCAGAAATTAATCAAAGAATGTTTAACTGGGAGCATCAAAACAAACATGAATTCAGAAGATATTGATGGTATATAGCCATGGTCCGAAAATTGGTATTCTTGCCAAGGGAAGGGAAGAATACCAATCGCAGCCTTAGAACTATGTTTTCATTTTGAGCCAAGAGCAAATTGTGTTACATTAATTTGTCAATATATATTGCTTTCATTTGTAAGGTCCCTGGAAGGAAATGGAGCCAGCGGTATGAAAAGACTAACAGACCAACTAACACGATTAACAGTCTTTCCATCTTTTTTGTCTTTTCAGTTTGAAACGTCTGTCGTGGTGTTTGTAGATTTTATTGGACGATTAAATGGAGGACAGCCTGGGGTTGGTATTTCTTCGAGGACTGAAATAATAATAAAATAGGGAAAATATCATTTTTAGAATATGCCCTATTACTTTCTTTCAGTGTCCGAATAAAGAGAATCAAAACGACAGCGGATATTTAAGTGACGCGGATGAAACTTCAGCAGACGATCGCGAAGACCAACCAAGTGAAAACCACATGGTATGTTCTGCTTACTCTGTTAATTTTGATGCTCAAAACAATAGATTAAATGGCTATACTGTCGCCCAAATCACACAATCACCCAGGAGAGCCCTCCTGCAAACAAGTCATTGTCCTCACGGAAAATATTTTGTGAAAACTATTTCATCAATAACTGAATTCGGTTTTCAGGAAATGATAAAGAAAAAGAGGTTAGTGAGGCAGACACAGGCAATGTCTGGACACGTCGTTGCTGCTGATCTTGAACAAGGATGCTGTGCATCTGGCTGCCTGAAGTTGTTTACACCAGCTGAAATCATTTCCCACAGGGGTAACTTTTGGAGTGGTAACCAAAAGGAGCAAAGGCAATTCATACTAAACTTCTTTTGCACCAACATGTTTTACTCAGGACCAGATGGTAAAAGAAAATTCATCTTTAACGTCAATGGAAAAAATATTTGTCGAAGAGCGTGGCAGAAGATTATGAGAATTTCAAACTGTAGGTAGGTTCGACACTGTTTTTAACACCTTAACATCGAATTACAAAAAACTTGTACTCTATTTCTTGAGCTGCTCGAAACAAATATATTGGCAGGGTATGTTGTATTGTTGAAAACCGCTTAGGGTCTTTATTTAAAACACATTTTCGAAAGATAGAGCTAGACTGGATTTTTAATACCACTGATTTTAAAGCTTGTAATTAGCACGATTTAATCAATTCT
Source organism: Blastomussa wellsi (assembly GCA_947652115.1). Taxonomy (NCBI): domain Eukaryota; kingdom Metazoa; phylum Cnidaria; class Anthozoa; order Scleractinia; family Plerogyridae; genus Blastomussa; species Blastomussa wellsi. The sequence goes on from OX393561.1 coordinate 16,957,906, forward strand.
TTCAATCGAATACAGGTTCTATCAGCTCCTGAAGGACTTTGAGGAAAATGGACGCATCATCTCTGAAAGCGACAAAAAGGAAACAGAATGGTTGACAAGGAAAATGAGAAAGGCAATGGCGTGGTTTGAAGGTAATACCGAGATTACGAGAACTGTACGGTAATTTTACCTTTTGGGTTTATATATATTGGAAATATAAACACTGAAGATGCACTATTAATATTTATAGAGCATGCACAAACTTGTGGTGACAAAATGCCAGATGCCGAGCAAATTACACTACCATCATGTCAGACAAGGAAGGACATATATCGCCTATATAAGGGAGACATGCAGCGGAGGGGGTTAAGGACAGTTTCTTTGTCGGCATTTAGAAGAATGTGGAGGAAAAGCTTTCCATACGTCAAGATTTACAAGGTAGTCTACCATATCGAGGTTACTCACAGTGGCGAAGATAGTTGTACGACAATGCCAAAGCAGCATGGCATGGTCATTGCTAACAATAGAAAACAAAATCAGTGACACAAGAAAACAAGATCAGTGCTGAAAGCATAAGGTTTTAAGTAAGTTAAGGTTGAAAGTAACGAAGCTCATTTAGTTATTTTTGCCATCAGTAACTATTTACATCACCAACTAAATGACACGTTTTTCCGCCGTGATTTGTTTTGAGTCTCACCCTAGAGAACATGGCAACACGACATTTCGTAAAATTGTAATAACACATCTGTTGGTGACATCACTTATAACCCAAATGAAGGCATTAAACCTTTACTACTCCTTCTTTTCTGCCAACGAACAGACTAACAAGCTAACAAAGTGTGGCGTATGTACCTTACTGAAAGAGCGGTTAATGAAGACAAGAAATAAAGATTACCGGCATGTTCTGGCTGTAAGCAGGAAAGTTCACCTCGACCAACAAATGTAAGTCAATTGCACGGAGTGTTTATCAAGAACAACACAAATAGGCTATTGATTTCTTCATAAAAATGATGTAGGTTCTTTGGGTACTTCCTAGCTTATTGTCCGTCACTCAGAAGGGGAGGTAAAGCGATATAAATTATGAGTTTATTAGCAAACGTCCCCTTTTCATATTGTGGTTGTTTTTCTATACTTTAGGGGTGAAAGACAGGAATATTACAAGAAGTGCCTAAAATCCCAGTTACAACCAACCAGGTACCTTTCCCTCATATTGGATGGGATGGACCAGTCAAAAACAAATATTCCACACTTCGCACAGCCATCAAAGGTAATCTATCAATGTATTGAACTGTTTTCCGTGAGCTCTCAATTTTACAGCAGTGCATATTACTAGAAAAATAGTTCCATGCCTCAGAAGTAATTCATTGCTTTATTGCTACAGCTCTGTTTCGTATGGCCAAAGAATGACCACACTCACTACGCAATTTATTTATTTATAATTGCGCTATTCTCAGTAGTTGACACTTCCCTAACATATTTTTTTCTTATTGCAGACAACTCCATCTGAATTCGTGCGAATCCATATAACTGGGTCAATCGCGCATGGGTCAAAGAGGGTTTTTGCATTTTTGGACCTTATGCGCTGGCCCCACGACTCCAACTTAACGCTGAATGAGAATATTTACACTTCTAGCAGAGGTAGATATTCCATCATTTTAAAAGCTATTCTACGGAGCCCATTAAGTGCCATATAATTTCACTTTCAATTTTAAATGTCTTCTGAAGTTTTTCTCGCGTTCTGTCTTTTTTCCTGACTTTTTTCCTGCGTACCCATTTTTTTCCCGACTTTTTTCTCGACTTTTTTCCCGACTTTTTTCTCGACTTTTTTCCCGACTTTTTTCCCGACTTTTTTCTCGACTTTTTTCTCGACTTTTTTCCCGACTTTTTTCCCGACTTTTTTCCCGACTTTTTTCTCGACTTTTTTCTCGACTTTTTTCCCGACTTTTTTCTCGACTTTTTTCCCGACTTTTTGTGGAAGGCCGCTGACCGCTAAGCGGCCAGTGTTCGAGGAATGAGAAACATGGCGGAAGACTACAAGTACTCGTCGCTCGAAAAGGTAAATTATGATTTATAGTGGAAGTTGGTAGCAAAGAGTATTCGTTTTCCTGGTGTTGTCATTTTGTCGATGTTCAATTTCCGGACGTTATGTCGCCATGTATCGAAATCCGTTCGATGAATGATTCGTTTTCATAGTGTCACACTTGCGAAAATATGCAGTAAAAACCCGCTTATAAAAACCTACATTTAAGTCTAGCAAAATAGGTTCTTGTAGTTTGGGGTAGTTATTGACAATTTAGGCTAAGTAGGTTCTACACTAGGTTCTTAATTTCAATAAAGGAAACATGGTTGTTGAAAAGTGGACAAATAAATTAACTTGGGTTTTGTCCTTAGTATGTACACTTTAATACATGTCTGTAGTGTTATCTGTTATCTCTGCAATCTCAAAGTGTAACTCCCGGTTGAATTCAACTGTTTGTCATAAATTAACAGTAACCTACACGTAAGAACCTGCTTGATCTTTCTTGTCTGGAGAGTTTCTTATTTTTGGGTATTAAAATGGCAAATGTCTGCTGCATGCAGGGTTTACTGCATTTCAATTCATGAAATTTCAGGGGAGCGATTATTCCTTTGGAATAATAATTATTATACACTCTGTTACCGAGTGTGGCTCTAAATATGTGCTGATTCCCTTCTCGTCCTTTTTCCACTGGTGTTAAATTACTATAGGTGCCATGTATTTGCAATGCTTTAGTACGAAATGTCAACCAAGGTACGGATCACTAACATTTTTCATGAATTGAGGCAAAACTTGGAATGTTTAAAACTTAATTTCGAAGTGAAGAGAGCTCAGAGTATATTTGTAAAATAAAAAATGAAAGCTTATAAAAGGAGATGAGAAAACAGTGATCAAAGCTAAAAGTCTGAGTTTTGTACTCAAAAGAGGTCATACAGTAATTTGATCTTTAACCATCCAGTGTGGTGAGCATGCCCTCTTTCAGTTTGTTGTCATGATTTAAACATAACACAGTTTCAGACTATTTTTAATTAACTTGCTTTATAACCTGAACCATGTTAACTACATGCATTTGGCTACACAGGTATGCACATTTTTAAGGAGTAGGGGACAGAGTGAACTTGTAATTTTGAGATTTAAAGCTGAGAAGGTATGGATAGAAAACACTATTTTAGGGTGCAAATAATAGGCAAATAGATAAGCTAACAGATTGTTTAAAAATGAAAAGGAGTAAATTCCTTAAGGCATGCCATAGCGAAATTCTCTTCGTCAGCTTGTTTCTTATTTAACAACTAAACAGCTCATGACTATATCCCATAGACCTAAAAACAGAGCAAAGCTTTTAAAAGCACCATAAATCCTGTGTTCCATGAACCTTTCCACACTTTTGCATACACCCACGACACAAACTTACAATCACCAGCACCCACACTAGTTTGGCTATTGTTTAGATCAGCATTTAAAATGCTAGAAGTTTTCAACTTATCATTCAGCAACAACCTTTTTTTTTGTTGTTGTTACATTTTTCAGATGGATGTTTCAGCTGTTGTCCATGCAAGTGATGACCTGCTTCGACAACTTGGACTGGAACAGGCTGGAGATCGATTGAGTTTGAAAGCCTTTTGTGCTCGAGAGTGTGAGACGAGTGATAAATCTGGGGAGGGTAAAGAAATGAAAGAAAAGAAAAGGACTCTACTAGAATCTTTTCTCAGCAAGAAGAGCAAGAGGCGAAAACCAGCAGGAGATCTGTCATCGAAGAAGGCCGTTGAAAAGTCCCGCAAGATTCAGCTGGGATGGAAACACTTTAAAAGTCATGCCGAAGGATTTGTTCTCGTCCCATTGGCTAAGGGTGGAGGGACCCGAACAGTCTCTATGCCTACAACATCAAACCGGATAGATTTGATACAAGAGGGGAAAGCATTGTTCTTCCCAAAAGGTGAAAGCATGTTTGGACGGGTAGAAGATATGTCATTTTCACTCTCCAACTTCAGAGATGAAGAGATTGGCCTTACTATTGAAACAGAAAACAGAGAAATTGCATTCAATCTTAGGAACTACATTGAAGCGTATAAAGCAAAGACAGTGCGATTGTATTTACGCTCCAAACGTAATGATGCCGATTGTGAGCCAAGGTACGCTGATGATGCTGGTGACAGCGGCGATGACCTGATACCCATGTGGGAACCAAAAGAGCTTGCACTGATGGGCTCTTCTTCAGAACGAGCTGCCCTGAAACAAAGCCAAGATGAAGAATATGAAGACTCACGCCGCAAAGACAATGCAAAGAGACAGCGTCAAGAGGATGCCCTTGAGAAAGAAATGCAAAGTTTAAGGCGGAAAACAGACTTAAGAGAGGCTCGTATGGCTAGGGTTCCACCAGAACCTACAGAGTATTTTGTTTCAATAAAGGTTCGTCATGTCACCATGGGAGTACAAGAAAGAAGATTTCCACCATCTTCCATGATGTCAGCAGTGTATGATTGGGCAGGATCACTTTGTGAAGAACCGGAAAACTTCACTCTATGTGATGCTCTTGGACTGGCCTTACATCCATGCAATCCAATTGAGGATCGAAGTATGATCTGCATGATGGTTTCCGACAAAACACCAAGTTTGTCCTTGGATGATAATGAAATACAGTTCCGAGGTTTTGGATGGTCTGCTTACGGAAATGATGACACCCTGGAGGAGTCGTTCCCAGTGATTGAAGTCAGTGAGGATTCAAATACCATGGGAAATGATAATTTGTAAGCGCAACTATTTAGTTGTCAATTGATCTCCACCTAGCCTTTTCTATAAAACTGTCAGCTTACAGCTACCATAAACAGTCGACTCTCACCTTGCAGACATCCTGCTATTACGAACACTCGCTATAATTCCGGACAAAATTCAGATCCCCATATAAAACCTGTATATACAGGTTTGACTGGAAGTGACTCCCGGTATTACAGACTCTCGCTATTCTGGGCTCAAAACGAACCCCCAAAGGTGTCCGTTATAATGAGAGTTGACTGTACCTGGGTTAAAAGTAATGATTAAACCTACAACCCTGGCAAAAACATCTTGAGACAATTAAAATACTAGGTTCATATCACAAAGTCATAACCTAATTCTTAAAGAAAGCTTGGGATTGTTATGCTTACAGACTATTCTGTCACTTCCCCAAGCAATGCTGATTGTGAGCACCACAATTTGAGATGGGGGGGGGGGGAGAGATGAAAAATATGTCATTTTGGCATCCATGACCCAAAATTATTCACCAGGGTTTTATCATTATCCATATGTTGGGATTTTCTTTCAAAGTCAGCCTCTCTTCAAGCTCTGTTCAACAATACCAACAAGTATACTTTCTTTACTGCAGGTCTATTTCTGAGCATGTGCCTAGCCAACTGATGGAAGATGATGCGTAAGTATGAGAAACCTACTTTCAACTAATTCAAGAATTCATTAACTGAAAAATGTAATTATCCTAATTCCATCCATTTGAAATAATGTTAAATTTGAATGTCGAAAACTAAATTAGTTGATAATTTGGTGATAACAATGATATTAAATGTAAGGAGAAATATAGACTCGGAAAAAAAATCCGAGTCCCAGATGGGATTTGAACCCACGACCCTCCGTGATCTAGTCGGATGCTCTAACCACTGAGCTACTGGAGACTCTATGATGAGCAAGGGTCAATTTGTGGGTCTCAAAGTCTATATTTCTCCTTACATTTAATATCATTGTTGTTGTTGTTGTTGTTGTTGTTGTTGTTTAATTTGGTGATATCTTGAATATTGTATTGGCAAGAAATTCATTTCCTGATAACACCTAAATTATTGGCCAAAGATGTTTAGTATTCAATTCATAAAAACTACACTGTAGAATACCTTTGAGAAGACAGAAGCATTGCGTTTATTCATTAGGGTCCCAGATGAAAAAGTGGCACAATGTGAAGTTGTGGAAAGTAGATCAAGTTCAGAGGTTGGTTACTTTACTAAACCAGTGTAGCACGCCACAAATACTGTACAGGAATTTGGAATCAACTATCTATGTGAATACATCTGAAAGCCTTTTATATTTAAGAGGTACCATGGTCTAAGGCTAAGCAGATCTGGCTTGGGCCTCAGGGAGAAAGAAACTAAGGAGAGAGGGAAACCAATTTAGTGTGAAACGGCTACCTCAGTTCATTTACAGCCCAAAGGTTTCTTTGCGGGCTACTTCCCTTCCTCCTCTGTCCTTTCTCGTGCCCACACCTTCCCATTTACACCTGTAGTACCGGCTAGGGTTTGGGAGGTTGATGTCTTGAGACTTTACCATCTGCCCTTGGCCATCTTATTTGCTGGCACTGACTAGCTGCCTGGCTTCTTTATTCCTCTAACCTAAGACACAAACTGTCTATGACGTAGAAAACATTTAAAGAAGTTGTTTCGTTGTAACTAGTTATTAGATTTAATATTTGCCATTTTTTTCATAAAGTGTACACCAGAAATACCTTCACAAGGCGATACACTTCACGAGGAGGTACACTTTGCCGTTGACCAAGGTACAAATCACATTGACGGTTACTTCTTTCACAAATGTTTAGTCAAAAGGAAATGCTTTTTTTTAAAAAAAAAAAAAATGAACGCCAAAAGCAAAGACAATGATCCATTTTTGCCTCGCTATTTTCTCTGAGCTGTTAATGAGTGTGAACTTGAAACAACAGGCGACTAATGAATAACGCTACGGAACCGTTAGGCACCTTCAGTAATAAAAGCTCTAGAATTGTAGGAGACTTTTTTAAAAAAGGTTCATTTCTGCGTTTGTAAAATGATGAGCTCAACCTTGATTATCACAGTGTTTCTGTTGCATTACTGAATTCCACTTCTGATTCACTTTATTTGCAGGCGAACGACCACAGCGTGTCACTGTTCATCGAAGCAACGTCAGACAAGATGTGATTGAAATATTTAGCGACCCGAGTATTTTGAGCCGCAGTCTTGATGTAGTTGTTATAGATGCAAGGGGACAACCTGAGGCAGGACGGGGCAGAGGAGTTCTACTTGATGTATTGACGTGTTTCTGGCGAGAATGTTTTACAGCCCTGACGACTGGAAGTAATGAGAAAACACCATATATACGGCACGACCTCCAACAGCCTGAATGGAAGGCAATCGCACGAGTCCTTGTTTATGGGTACCAAAAGATGAAGTATTTCCCTCTTCAACTTTCACACCTATTTGTTGCGACATGCTTGTTTGGGGAAGAAAGCATAACGTCAGAGTTCCTGTTAAAGTCGTTTCGGGAGTATATCGCGGCAGAGGATAGGGAGGTGTTGGATTTGTGTCTAACAGATGACTTTGACCCTCAAGATGATGATGGCAATGATAATGATGATGTGCTAGAGTTTCTTTCCACATTCAAGTGTTTCCGAAAGCCCAGCAAAGACAACATCAGATCCATCATCAGCGAGCTTGCCCATCAAGAGCTCATCCAGAAACCGAGATATGTGTTAAATTGCTGGGCTCCCATACTGGATGTACTACGATGTGATCACAGCTTTCAAACACTCGAGGGACTTGATGAAATGTACGAAAGTAAACGGCCAACAGCGAAGAAGATAATTAAACTTTTTCGAGGAGAGCCATCAACCGATGCTGAACGTCAGAGTCTCGACTATCTGAAGAAATTTGTCAAGTCCTTGGAAGGGAAGGCGCTGTCTGTGTTTCTTCAATTTTGTACAGGGAGTGATGTGATTACCTGTGACTCGATAAGAATCTGTTTCTCTTCATTAGAAGGGTTCCAGAGACGCCCTGTGGCTCGCACATGCGCTCCCATTCTGGAGCTTCCTACTTCATACGAGTCTTTCCCAGCTCTAGCTGAAGAGTTCACAAATATCATGAAGGAAAGCCAGGCATGGTCATTTGACATAATTTAATAGCGTTTCTCTTATCTTTGTAAACGGGCTTGATTTTCTTTTTCAAAAACAAAAGGAAAAGAGCTGATATGTTAGTAAAACTTTACAACGGAGCCTAGCGATTAACAAGTAAAACTTTACATCGTGAACCGAGCGAATAAGTAGCAAAAACTTATTGCGGATAATGTTTTGTTAGGAAACATATGTTAAAGGAAAAAGAAACTTAATTTCATGTTGTTGTTACAGTTCTAATTAGCCAACAGTATATGCAAAGACAGCTTAATTATATGGAAGTAAAACTTTACATCATGAACTAAGGTAATAAGTAGTGAACACTTATTGGTAATAATGTTTTGTTCGGAAACAAATGTCAAAGGAAAGAGACGCTTATTTCACGTTGTTGTTACAGTACTAAATAGCCAACAGTATATGCAAAGACAGCTGATAGGGTTGTAAAACTTTGCATCATGAACTAAGGTAATAAGTAGTGAACACTTATTGGTAATAATGTTTTGTTAGGGAACAAATGTCAAAGGAAAGAGACGCTTATTTCATGTTGTTGTTACAGTTCTAAATAGCCAACCGTATATGCAAAGACTGCTGATATGGTAGTAAAACTTTACATCATTAAACATTGACTGTTATATGTTAACCAATGTTTGATTGTATATTTTTGCGTTTCAATTTTCTTTGTTTAGTTTTAAGATACTGGTAAAATGTCCAGGTAAAACACAACTTTTTTTATTTACTTTTAAAACTTGTTTCGGCTAATCATCTTAGTAACCTGACAATACCAATGACCAGTCTTCACATGTGAAAATAAAAATAGTATCTTCACTGCGCACGATGAAGAAACGATTTTTTAGAAGAAGGAAAACTCCTAGTGTATCATGGTTAGTTGATAAATTAGTTTACCCTTACATTGTGAACTACGCAAATAACTGGTAAAACCGTATTGTGTGAACAAAAATTGCGTCAGCAACTCTAAAGACGCACAAACAAGTTTCATCGCTTTAATCCCGTTAAACCAACTTGAAATTTCCAAATCCTTTCAGAAATTTCCCTTCGCCTAGGACTGAAAAGATTGAGACAGGGAGGGTAGTTAAACAATCAGAAAAAGGGCTTCTAATTTTGTCTTTATTCATCGCACACGATGCACTGGGGTCACGCGCTCAAGGAAGAGGGCATAATCAATTTGAATCCCGTCAGGCAAACTTGTTTTACAAAGAATTTTCTCAAAAACTCACCGTACGACCTATAATGAAATTTTCATAAATTTTCTTTTGGGTTGAAACACGTCCGCAGCCAATTTTTTTTTTAAAAATCAGTCAGATTTTGAGCAATTTTTAAAATAGCAAAAATATGACATTTTTCTATTATACAACAGTACTGTCTTAAGGATCTTTTTTAACTTACTTTGAATATAAGGCAGCTTCTTAATTCTGAAACTCTGAGGTGGGGTCATATGGGTAGATTTTGAGAAAAATGCGGTTGAAACTTCTAGTGCCCAGTCCCCTCTTAGGCAAATTTGTTGCTTTTACTGTAATTCCCACAATTCTCATGTTTTTGCAAAAATCTGCTGGACTAACAAAATAATGAATTATTTTAATTAACTGGTAAATTATTTAACTGGTTTTCTAAAACGTAAACAGATCTCAACCTGCCATATCAGAACAAAGTCTAAGTGACAAAAAGGCTTGAAGTTCAGACTGATCTACCGTTTTGCCCATGCCCTAGGTCTCTTAGATTTTGTCTATTTCCTCAAGTAAGGTGACGTACAGAATTGTTGCCTCTTCAGGAGTGCGAGGAAACTGTAAACGTTTTTCCCTCATTACGATTTCCACTAACTGTGTAAATTCTTCTGAGCAACCACTCTGCAGAGGTCGATAACAGCACCTCTCCTCTGCAAGATCCAGTTCGTCCAAGTCAACATCCACCATATAGTTCCTTGTACCCGATACTTCCGGGAGAAAGAACAATACATCTGGCCTTCCAGATGGGGATTCCATGTTTGTTGAAGGCCGAATTCGATGGAGATTCCAGAGTCTTGCTGCCCGATGAAGTTCATCTCGCAAAATAGGCATGAAACAAAACTTGAGACATTCAACCTCTATACAGTTATCGTCATGATAAAGGCCGCAGCTCCTCATGTCTTTAAAAAAATCTATCCACCATCTGGTGCAGTCTTTTCCCAGTATACTCCACCAGGCTTCGATTCTTTGGTTGGAAACTGATTTTCCAAACATGAAACTTTCATCCCCCGCCCAATCATCTTCACCATCTCGTCTAATAAACCTTTGTACCGCTGCGACATATCCATTCTCAGTTCCGCAATCAGCCCTGATAACCCTTGCAGTTCCTCCAAGTTGCCGCACACAGTCAACAAAGTACTGAGAAATAACGGTAGGATCATTGTTGGTGTATCCAACGTCAAGCCATAAAATTCGCCTACTAAATCCATCAATGGCTCCGTGGATACAAAAACCAAACGGCTTCAATTTGTCATAGCCATCAATGTGCCACAAATGATTCGGCCCCTTGGTTAAGTATTGCCTCCTTTTCAGCCTGTGCCTTGCTCTTAACTCAACCCCTTCGGGATCAAGGATCTTAATTAACTCCCGAACGGTTTCTTTGCCAACAACAAGCCGGTGGTCATTGACTAATCGTTGTGCCATTTGCCTGTATCCGATGTTACTACCACTTCCCCTGAGTTCTTCTTCCACAGCGTGAACAACCTCCCTTAAATCACTGGCGTTTCTTCTTCGCCCAAGTCCTTTGGCTTTTAAAATCCTTTTTAACTGTCTAAGGCTTAAATTAATGCCATGACAGAATGCAAGAAACAACAAAATCTCTGTATACTCTAGCCCAAGATGAAAATAGCTTTCAATTATGTCATCCCGCCCAGCGGGGTATTCTTGCAGTGTAGGAATGTAGTTTGTGAGTGGAACACCATAACAAGTCGACGTTTTCAAAGCAAATGTCAGAATTAGAAGCACGACAAAAGTAAAGGCCATTTTGAAGCATCTCTCGTTTCAGAAACAACGATATTGTTCCTCAGTGTCCCAACAGTAGCTAGATTAAGACAACACCAGGAAAAGGAATATTCTTTGCTACCAACTTTCACTTTTAATCATTTACATTTCAGTTGAAGAGTATTGTCTCTTTAGTCCATTTCTTCCGCCATGTTTTCTTTTCTCTCAAGGCACTGACCGCTTAGCGGTCAGCTGCCCTCCACAAAAAGTCGGGAAAAAAGTCGAGAAAAAAGTCGAGAAAAAAGTCGAGAAAAAAGTCGGGAAAAAAGTCGGGAAAAAAGTCGAGAAAAAAGTCGGGAAAAAAGTCGAGAAAAAAGTCGGGAAAAAAGTCGGGAAAAAAGTCGGGAAAAAAGTCGAGAAAAAAGTCGAGAAAAAAGTCGGGAAAAAAGTCGGGAAAAAAGTCGAGAAAAAAGTCGGGAAAAAAGTCGAGAAAAAAGTCGGGAAAAAAGTCGAGAAAAAAGTCGGGAAAAAAATGGGTACGCAGGAAAAAAGTCAGGAAAAAAGACAGAACGCGAGAAAAACTTCAGAAGACATTTAAAATTGAAAGTGAAATTATATGGCACTTAATGGGCTCCGTACTATTCCTTATTTCCTCTCCTTTGCTTTTGTATTGTAAATTTACTTGGGCCAGTATAATTGGAATCGCTGAGGTTTGACTCAAGAAAAGGTCGATGTCTTAACGGACCTCACTTTTTAACTGTCAGAGTTTTAGTTTAACTAAACAACTAAACGAAAAACTGAAGGATAATTTTTTTTATAAACTAAGTTGTTATCGATTTTTTTCTGCTTCTTCACAGGAAGGCGTTCTCCCTCCAATTTTGTTTCTGCAGATGGATAATTGCTATCGTGAAAACAAGAATAAATTTGTAATGGCATTCTGTAGTTTGTTGGTCCAAATGGGCATTTTTCAAGAGGTAATAAAAATAATTATCATTCCTTCCTGAAAGTCCATGAAGTAAAATAATAGTTTGCATGAGTTGTGTACACCTAACTAAAAGGACGCATCCTATACTACTTGGACTTGCTCCCTGTCACCCTCTTGTTTACTAACTAGTTCCCTTTCTTGCTTGTATGAAAGTCAGCGAAGCGAGTTTTAAGTGAGGTCCTACACACTTCGAGTAGCGAGAAAAAAGAATTTAAGGACATTGAGAAAGTCTACCTACTGCGGTCAGCAGATAATGAAAGTGATCTAAGATCATTTGCTGTACTTGAATATTGAATTCATTTTACCTCTTCAGGTGCACTTATCCTTCCTAATGGTCGGACATACTCATGAAGATGTTGATCAGGTAAATGACTACTAACGCTATGTGCGCGCATTACCACGGCTTCATGATAACAAGGAAATCCAGCCAGTGAATGAACATCTGATTAAATAACTTTTATGCAGTGAACTGCATTGCTATGTTTTAGAGTGATAAACAACTTACTGTTGCATACCACTGAGTTGGTGTTCCTTTTCTCAGTTTTTCAGCAGAATAAGTGTAGTCCTTAACCGGGAAGACGCTCGCACCCTAGATGACTTAAAGCATTCCATCTCCTCATCATACTCTCCGATACCCGAGCCACATGAAATAGAATTCATGTTTGACATTTCCTCTTGGCTAGCTAAGCACATCATCGAAATTTCAAGCCATGTCTATCCACACGCGTTTCGTTTTATAAAAGGCAAAAATGGTTTGCCAGAAATGACTTACAAGCGGTGGGCACGCGAGAGAGAATGGCTACCAGAAACGCCTCTTCCCATATTGCAATCGATCCCTGATGGATGCCCAAAGCTACTTCGACCATCCCCCACAAAGCTTCTTGCCATAAACGATATAATTTCTAACATAAAAAAGTGTAGTGCGCGTTTTTCGGCTGAGGACATACGAAGGTGGAATGAATTCATTAGGAAGGAAGAACAGTACAGGCAAAAGTGGAGGGGGATGAAAGAGAACGAGATAAGAAAGTTAGCTAGAGAAAGCTGGTTTCTAAAAAAATTGAAGCCCTGTGACACAAGTGTCCTCCTTGATGAACCATTGGACGAGGAAGAGACGACCCAGCATCGGCAGATTCAGGATTTGCTTGATAAAGAAAATCGATTTCCGGAGGTAATGTATTAATTAATACATGTAGTCACTATAGGCAACTATATACACTATAGGCATATTTTCACAAACGCATCCTACGTAGCGAGCGTGTTTTTGGAGTTTTATTATGCTTCAATAATCATTCACCATTGACTGCACATGTTTCGCGCAGCAGCCAGGGCCGATCGCACAGTTCGAGGACAAAACTCACGAGCGAAACCTGGGAAGAGTACAAAATCCGTGGGCATGGGCGCCAGGGTATAGTAAAATATTTCAAGGATTCATTCTCTCCAAATATAGAAGTTTTTGATATCGGACGAATTCATTGTGTATATTGAAAATATTGACTTGTTACACTGTTACTGTTACACTGTTACCGTACCTACCGAAGAATTTTTCAGCTATCCAACGACCGAAGGGAGAATGTTCGTGAAAATTTGTGGTTAAGTTTCTATTTTTTCTTCTTGATGTTTTTACAGATAAAAACAAGACAGAGAAAAGCAACATCGAGACGAGGGAAAAAAAGCCAAGCAAAGACAAACCAACCAAACAGAACCCAATCTAAGAAAACTAAGAAAAACATTTCTAAAAAACAACGGAAAGTTTAGAAATAAGTTTCAGCTCTGATATTAACAGCTCATTGTAAGTTCTTAGGACACTGCTCGTTGCAGCTGTCTTAAGTTGAACAAGCCCGGAACGAGAGACGTTTTGGAACAAAGTTATTATTACTCAAAACTATTACCAAAATTCGTAAACAAGGTTTTGGCCCACCGGGCATCTAGTGCAGGTCAATAAGCCGGGCATACATTATGATAGCAGGAAACCGATAAACACTCAAATAAACAGGCCAGTTTCAATTTTGTCCTCTCAATTGAAGTTCAGATTGAACATGTGTGAATACCAACACAGACTGGTTGTTAGCGCTTGCCCGAAGGTTTACTGTGTCAACTGCGGAATTAGCAATCTACAATTGGCAGTTTTTGCTCTTGTTAACAAAGAAATGAAATATATACAAACGGAAATATATACGTTGTTTTTGCTTATTTGCTTTGCTTCTGCGCCAGAAAAGAAATCATGTCGTGTATTTCAACCAACTGATAATTTTATCACTGACAGGAACAGAGGATCAGGTTTCCAAAGGATCAACATGACTGGGTTCATCACGCAAACAAATTCGGAACTCGTTGAAAGACGTGAGAAATAATACATTTTGTTAACTTGAGCACATGTGTAGTCAGTATCCAAAAGAATTTAAGTACAAAAGTAAAACCAAATTCAAAAACAGTGGATGCTTGAAAAAGCAGTGGATTCGGGGATTACTAAAAAAACTGATATTAAAGCTCGTTTGGACAAGGCCGGTCTGACAGAATAATTATTCAAGAAGGCGGGAAAAAATGGCGCCATTACACTGTGATGTCTTGAAGCACACTTGCACTCACTCACTGGCTGTGTAAAAAACCATTTTTATGACCAGAGGAAGTTGGCCAGGGAAATAAAGACGAAGAGCATTGGAGAAGAACGCTACCGATATTGTGAAAACGCAGTTTGCGACAGAAGGCAAGATGTCGATCGCGACAAGCGGATGAAGTAGCGCGATCAGAGGAATCACTGGAGTAGGACAGCTCGAAAGTCATTTACAAATGAGAGTACAACAATCAATTTCAACTCAACATGTAAAGCCACATGCACCGCAAATAACTATAATTGTACGTTAACTTGGGAAACGAATGCATCCAATCGGTCCAATCGAAACACATGTTTCCTCACAACAACTGAGTAAAGAGAGTGTCTCGTGTATTGTTCCTTCATGGCTCTTGCAGTTTAGTTCACTTGATTAAACATCGGAGAGGTTTCTACAGCCTAGGGGATAAATGAATTCACGTTAACTCGACAGCAGACAAAGGTAAGCATAATTACTCCTTTGTAATGAAAACATCCTTGTCATGTGAAAATTTGACTGCACTTGCAATAGAGCAGTTTTTGCAGATCGATCACACAACAATCCCGGCCCTGTAGGTCAGTAGCATTTGTGATGTTCGCTTTAAAATGTGTACTTAGAATGCCTTCGAATCAGAAAGCTGTCTTCTTCGTTATGGAGCATTTATCCAATTGCGATCGGTGGAACTCGAACGAAACACTGTGTGCCTGTTTTGGACTAGACAGCTTCTTCATGCACACCAAGACACCGTAAATTTGGTGGCTAAAAATCAAACAGAAATATTATTACAGAGCAGAAAAGTCAATATTTGACAAAGAATGATCAATCGAACGCCTCCTTTATGGGCTCGTTTAAAGATTTCATGTATTTTCTAACATTAGGCACGACATCATCTTTTTAATCGATCGTAACGAAACTCCTGCGCCTGATCGAGAGGATACGAATTGTATATATGTCAAAGTGTACGCTGTAGATGGGCGGAATAAACGAACAGCACAGCCGGAAAAATATGTGAACCGGTCCGCGTCGGTCCGGGTTAGCGACAAATTGTCTAGAACACATGGATAACTTGTGTTTTACGAAGCAATAACGTGTATGGAAATCTGCCTGAAGACATTCGTAAACCAAAAGATTAGCTAGTAGATGATATAATAGGCTATTTGACGGGATGCAACTGAAAACGAATAATGAGTATATATACGCAATGGAGCTATGAATTGCAATGAAAGCGGCAACGAAACATAACGCTGATTGAAAGCTAATTAGGAGGTCGAGATCGAGATGACATAGAGGTCATTCCACTGCACAAACGATGTGTTTTCACAGATCGATCACTATCCCGAACAAAAATCCCTCCTCTGCTATAAATGGTTGGAAATGTTCCACAAGTTTTTTTTAATCGTTATCAAAACCATTTCTTCTCCACCGCTTAGATTTTTATGAAGAAAAAAACAAACCTACAAATAACTGTTTTATTATACTGATTACGCGCGTGTCACCTTGACCGTTAATATTTAAGCGCGCATTCAAATGAGATTATAAATGTTGAAGTAACACAGCTATGTTTTTGGGAATACTTTTTGTATGAAATGCATACTTATCGTTGATCTCCAAATATTAAAGCTGTGGTCAACTGTTTTATAAGGGCTTATTTGTAGGGGCCAAATGTGTACTTCGTAAAATTTCCATATTCGCGCTTGATCGGCGGCTCTTGGCACTACGGTAAAGGCAACAAAAATGAAGTAAAGTTCGACTGTTCTGTTCCAGAGTTCATGGAATAATCGGCTGTAAAACAAGATTTACTGTCACAAATTCGTGGTTGTCCATGCTCAAAACATAACTTGCATAACATTGTATTGAATGAAAGTCTCAATTTGTGTCATTTTTTGGGGGGAGTTTATTCTACTGAGGGAGTTAGGCTGAGCTACAGTTAGCAAAGATTTGTTTTGCTGCTTCTGGTTAATGTTCATTGCTTTTGCCGTCAAACTTTATAATTCCATTGGCCTAGAAATATAACAGTTATTTGATTTCAATAACCTTTATGGTATGAGTATAACGTTTATGAGATATCAATAACAGTTATAAAGCCTGCCCAGGTTATTTTTTTCCTTAATGCTGATTGGTTAATGGTTATAACTGTTATTTGGTAAGAATAACTGTTATTGGCAATTAATAACTGTTATGTGAAACCAATAACAATGTTATGTCTGGTTTGTTTTTCCCCTGTCTGGTTTGTTTTTGCTTTGTGTTTTATTTAAGTTTAATTTGATCTCCTCGTGTATGTTAAAAGGCTCATTCTCCATATAGGAGCTTGCTCTTAAAGCTTCACGCCATTCAACTGGTAAAGCATCAATTAAAGTCAGAAGTCTAAATGCATCAAGCGGCGAAATCCTTAGCTCCCTCAATATGCGGTTGTTTTTAATAATAAACTCATTGTTATCGGATATTAAATGCCTAATTCTAATTATTCCTTTCTCCGAGAGATTTTTAAAAAACACAGACTTGCCTCCAATACAAACAAATTTATTATTCCAAAGAATCAGATTTCCAAGATCGTTTCCATTAAGATCCTCTACACTCCCCGAACTTGCCGCGGAGCACTTTGCAAAACTTTTAAAGCAGTCTTCATAGAATTTTGGCAGCTTTATCGGCAATTTCTGCAATTCATAGTTGCAACATAAGACCAATTTCCCTCCAATAGGTTTGAGATAATGCAGAAGAATTGTTTTCCAGCTGCTCGGCAGATCACTTGCCAATTTCTTGCAGCAAAGTACTCTTTGCGCTTCAACAATAGACTCTAGATGTGGGGCTTTTAGTCCTCCATCTTCAATTTCACTAACAAGAGCCGAGCGTTTAATTTTATCCTTTCCCTTCCAGATAAAATCGAAAATAATTTTATTTACTTGTTTCACAAAATCTTTATCCATTGGTATCAAACTCACCCGATATAAGAATATAGGGATAATAAAAGTTTTCACAATTTGGATTCTTCCGATAATAGTCAAATCCCTCCACATCCAGATTCGTAATTTTTGTTGAATAGAGCTAATTAATTCATCGGCATTTAGCTTATTTCTGGCTTAGTTCACTCCCAATATTTTAACAGATTTCTTGACTTTTATATTCTGAAATTTGTCTGGTACGGCGTTTCCTTCCTGTGAAATATAAGCGGGATTGCCTAATAACAATATTTCTGATTTCTCATGGTTAATTTCAAGGCCCGAGCAGCTTCCATAATCTTCTATAACCTTGAGAAAATGTTCAACAGAGAGGTCATCTTTCAGAAAGCCAGTCAGATCATCAGCAAAAAGGCCTAATTTAATTTCTTCTTTCTCCACTAACAAGCCATGGATGTCCTTGTTGTTGCGTATGCTAATGCATAAAATCTCTAAAACTATAATAAACAAATAAGCGGAGAGGGGGTCACCCTGTCTTACTCCTCTTTCAACTGCGAAAGGCGGAGAAGAAAATCCGTTGTTGAGGACACAACTTGAGATTTTGTTATAAAACGTGTAGATCCATTGTATAAACGATGGTCCAAAACCATAAGCAGCCAGTGTACGAAATAAAAAATCCCTGCTTACAGTGTCGAAGGCTTTTTTAAAATCTATACAGATCATTTTTCCTTCAATGTTGTATCTTTTAGTAAATTCCATAACATCTTCAATCGTTCTAACTGCATCGAAAGTGGTCCTCCCTTTGACATAAGCACATTGGTTGTAATGTATAATATTAGGTAACACAATCTCTAATCTCTTTGCGATAGCTTTTGAACCTATTTTAACATCTACATTGATAAGAGAAATCGGTCTCCAGTTTGACAAGAGCCTTTTGTCTTTATCTTTTTTCTCGATTAAGGTAATTATAGCTTCTTTTTGGGAATTTGATAATTCGCCACAGTCGTAAGAATAGTTTAAGCTTTCAACCATAACACCACCTAAAATGTGCCAAAACGCTCTGTAGAACTCGACTGTTAAACCGTCGTTTCCAGGTGACTTGTTACCTTCAAACAGCTGGAGACTCTTATAACACTCATCGACTGTTAGCTTTCCATCACATATTCTTGTGTCATTATTGGAAAGCTTTGGTATTTTAGGATTTTTTAAGAACGAATTTAATATATCCTTGGATGGACTGAGGGGATCCTGTTTGCAGAGATTAGAATAGAAATCATGAGTTTCTTGTAAAATCTTTTTAGGATCTGTAATAAGAACTCCTTCTTTATTGAAAACTTTACGAACAGAGCTTTTAGCTTTTTTATGAGTTTCAAGGTTTAGAAAATATTTGTTACTTTTTTCACCTTTCTCATACCAAGTAGCTTTTGATTGAATTATGGCGCCTTTTGCTATTTGTTCATAAATTGAGTCGTATTCCATTTTCAGCATTTCAAGCTCCTCTTGGTTCTCAGCTGTTGGTGACTCGTTGCATGTTTCCTCGCATATCCTTAGTGAAGTCTCGATATCAGAAATCTTTTTTCTTCTTTCACGTGCCCTTTCTTTACTGTATTTTATTGTGACTTGCCTAATCCTGTACTTAATTAAGTTCCACAACAATCTTTTATCAGTAACACCATTAAACTCATTTAACCATTTAGGTATACTTTCATTTATCAATGTGACGAAGTTTTCGTCCACCAGGCTAGCATTAAACTTCCAAAAGGAGGGACCATGTTCTGATTTGTCTATACTGTTAAAATGAAGCAAGATTGCTGAGTGATCGGAATTGATCGACGGAATGATATCAGACTTTTCAATCTCATCTTGGCAAACGTCGCTGATTAACCAATAATCAAGTCTTCTCTGAATAAAAGGGGTTTTTTGTCTCCATGTAAAACGTCTCGTTTCCGGGTTTCGTATGCGCCAAATGTCTACTAAGTCAAAATCCAAGCACAGATCTTGTATATTTTTGACAGAGTCTTTTTTGAATGGTCTGCCGCCAAAACAATCAAGGTCAGAGTCAAGTGTGACATTGAAATCTCCCCCGAGAATTATCCTATGCTCTGTGCTAACAACATGGTCATCAATGTTCTTATTTAATTTTTCAAAGAAACGATATTGCTCTTGAGTCTTATTTGGGGCATAAATATTAACAAACAAGAAAAGCGAGCCTTGTACTTCAGCTTTCATTATAATTAAACGGCCTTCGTCATCGGAGTTTATAGATATTAGATTAAAATCAAGGTCATTCTGCACTAAAACCATCACCCCACAACTATGATTAGAGCCATGAGAAAAATGAAGCTTACCTTTCCATTGCGCTTTCCAAATGTGTTCCAGGGCAATTCCACATGAGAAATGTGAAAATCATTGTTTTTAAAACTGTGTTTCTGATTGAATTATTACCTGCAGTGCATTGTAGACATGTCAAAGTGTACTGCAAAATATGTTTTGCCTTGGGCAAAATTGTTCTTAGGGGGGGACACAAAGTATGTATGTGTTGATTTTTCCTTTGATGATCAATCTCTGCAATGCATATTTAAAGTAATTGAAACTAAGCGTGTAATATTTTTTAACTTAAAACATTTACATCACAATTAATACCTTGCTGGGAACTAATCACATGTCATGTAAAATTTCTTCCAAATTATTTCTTAAAAGAGGGACAGTGATTACAAGTTTTGTCACGGACGTTACGTAACATCCGTGACGTTAACTCTGTTTTTTCCCTCTCCTTGAAAAAGCAATTGAAGAACAATTAAACTATTGATGTTGTACAGCTATCAGTTCATCTGATATAGTTTGATGAAGAGAAAACTTTGATTTACTGTAACCTCTAAATATATACAGTCAAAGTCTGTCACAGATGTTACGTCACGGACGTTACATATTCAATATTTGGAACACAACACATTTAATTGTTTTGAAACTTATACAAAACAAGCCTATAACGAAAAGAAGGCAAACATACATGCAAGTCTGTAAAATACACAAAGTAAGTCCATACAACAATCAAACATTAAAACACTGATATGTCAAATAACAGTAGCCAAACGGTGGCTGAATTTCGAAATGTTCACTTTATACCGTACAGTCATAAAGTATACATTGTACTGTCATTACTTTGAGAACTTTCTGAACTTTCTAATGAGTTTGAAAAGTTTTTCTACGTGTGACAGTTCTGGAATTGTGAAAGGTCCACTAATAAAACTAGGTACTGTAACTGGACCATAAAATATACTTGAAGTGTGTGCTTGGTCCACATCCTCTCTTTTAGGCCAATGGAAGGTCGTTGCCCCAACTTTATGCAGAAACGTAAACTGTACACAATCTTTAGTGACATCCAAAACTCTGCCAATGTAAAAATTCTTCACATAGTCAACTGCATAGTATTCTCCTTTTTGGACAGGTGTTGGTGGAATGGGAGAAAGCTTCTTTTGATGTAGTTCTTTAATCATCAGTTTCCTGTATGCTGGAATGTGTGGCTGAGTTATCATGAGGCATTTGGTTGCCAAACATCTTGCGTATAGACAAGTAAAAACACCACAATCAAATAGATTCACTTGTTGGGGAATCTCACCCGGTTTATTGACATAGAAAGACCACTCGCTGATGTTGATAGACGTGTCTGTCCTTTGGAGGAATGACATCATCTTTTTCACCCGTCTGGATACTGTTGGCTTAACGAATTGCCCAGGCAAACTATCAAGGACAACAAGACTCTTTTCCATTGGAAGCACCACTCCAAGAAACCAATGCTCACTGTTTGGACTGTTGCAGGGGAAAAATACTGCATTTTGTTGTAATAGATTCCCTTTGCCTTGAAGAAGCTGTTCCACTTTCCTTTTCCCCACTCCTTTCTCAAATTCTTCCCACCCATACACTTCAACACCAGCGCTTTCTGATTTTAGTATTTTTAGATATGAATCAATGACAAAATTTGAAAGCCATTTCAATTCATCCTGAGGAAGATTTCCTTCTAATTCTTTTAAGTCATTCATAACAATTAATGAGTCACCCTCAAAATCAACTCCTTCGCCCATAATCAACTGTACCAGAAAGTTACCACATGGGTGAAGTTCAAACTCATCACACTCTTTGTTGAAACATTCTTTGATGTGATTAGGCAAGCCTAATTCAATTTGAATATCACTGTCTCTGGCACCATCACTATTATTTGTTGGGTTCATACTAGGCACTAAGTCTGTCTTAGCCTAAGTCAAGCCAAGTCATCCTAAGTCCGCTTTAGCGTTCAGACATATATAGAAGACAAATTCTTTCCGTGCAAAGCTGTCATCATGAACGATAAAAATAACAGATAAGGTTACTGACGTCTTAAATGTGGTGAGTTAGTCACGATCCATTTTAGTGAAGAAGTTGAGATCAAAATGAGACCGAGAAGCCGTAAAATCGCTGTTATTGCGACTGTTGTCTGCTTATTAAATTTACAAAGGTTGATCAGCCAAACAACCTTACAAAATCTTATGTTCCTTCGTGAAAGAATGATGGAAGATTTCGTCCAAGAGAGCGAAAGCCTGCTTCTTCTGACCGCTCTACTTTTGAGTGTTCACCGAAGACGAGGGAATTTTCAGCACATAAGACGAAGAGCGTGGGCCTGGCCAAGACCGCAGAACTGGTTTGATGTTATGCTAGCATCACCTCGGCTGAATGTTCTTTGGAAACCAAACTTTCGAATGGAGCGTGAAACGTTTGAAGAGCTTTGCCGAATTCTTCGTGGTGATCTGACGAGACAGGAAACGAGATTGAGAAAGCCTGTGTCTGTAGAGAAGCGTGTTGCTGTTGGTGTTTGGAGACTTTCTACTGGAAACAGTTATAGGTCATGTGGACTGCAGTTTGGCCTAGGAAAATCTACTGCTAAAGTGATATGTCAAGAGTTTGAGGAAGCTTTGTGTCGAAAAAAGGACTTATTTATTCGATTCCCTTACACTGAAGACGAAGTGCAAGAAGCCATGGACACCTTTGAAGAGGAATACAAGTTTCCACAAATTGTAGGAGCAATTGATGGCTGCCACATAGAAATCAACGCTCCCCCGGAGAACAAGGAAGATTACTTTAACAGAAAGCAGTATTATAGCATCAACCTGCAAGGAACAGTAAACTCGCGGCTACTTTTTCAACATGTAGCTGTGGGCTATCCCGGTAGTATACACGATGCTAGAGTGCTACGACTGAGTGGAATTTTTGACCTTGCAGAAAACGAAGAAATTTTATCAGCACCTACAAGAGTGGTTAATGGAGGACTGTTGAGGCCAATGCTAGTAGGTGACAGTGCTTATCCTATAAAAAACTGGCTAATAAAGCCATTTGCAAACAGAGGGCGCCTATCGCCTCAGAAAAGACGCTTTAATGAAAAATTAAGTGCAATGAGATCAGTGATAGAGAGGGCTTTCGGCCTGTTAAAAGGACGTTGGAGGCTTTTACTAAAAAAGATTGAACAAAGACACACTTCCGTACCGCGAAGCGTGACAGCAGCATGTGTTTTACATAATTTTTGTATAATGCAAGGGGATTCATTTGATGATGACGACGATCGCCCACCACCCGACGATCAAAATGACGCAGATGAAGATGATGAAGCACAAGACGGATCAGCTACACGCCAAACTATGCTAGATTATCTAGTTTCTGAGGGTGTACTTTAATTCAGCCACCGTCCTTTCTGCACCATAGGACACGCGCACGCAATTCAATGGCGTGACAATGTTTTTCTTTATAAAACGCACATTTATTGAGCTTGATTTTTTAAACTCTTCCATTTCTTTTTCCCAAAAGCTGTGTTACAATCAATAAAATGCTCAAAAAGATAGAATGCCTGTTACTCTACTATTCATAATACAAATAATAAATGAAACTCCTGCGAAGCCAGCTAGTTAACAACAACAGAACTTGTAAATGTTCAAATTAATCGGCAATGCACGCAACATCTTCTTAGTCACTTTTTAAACAGTCTTTTAAAATGTCTTTTAGGCCTGACACAAGGGCTTTGGTCTGCTCTGTCTGGCTTTGTATAGCAGCCTGCTGGAGTTCCATGCTGCGGTTGAAGCGTTCGGCTTGCTTTTCCATGGAAATACGCCACATGTCACATATTCCCTTCATGTAGGGGTCTTCGTCTTGGTCACTTGGCTCCTTTCGCTTGCGCTTGGGGGCTTTCCCTTTTGTCTTTGGTGGGACTTGCTGCGACTTCGGCGGTGATTCATCTGAGGCCGAACTTGTGCTAGGTTGCTGAAAATCAGAACTCGCTGATGATGATGAGTTTTCTCCCTCTTTTGACACTGGTCCTGCTGAGGGAGACTTCTTCTTTGGAATGACCTTTGATGAACTTATGGTCATGCGATCGGGGTTTATTGCGTCCCGTGTACCTAGAATATCATCTAGTTCCTCGTAGAATGAGCAGTTACTTTGGAGCTTCTTAGCGCCCTCTTCTCCAGTGGAAGCCATTTTCGTTCTTACCTGGCGGTATTCGTATTCCAGGTTCTTTATTCTTTTCTTGAGTTGATCTAGGTTTTTGTTTGATGACACCCCCAGATCTAAGCACTGGTCTTGAAATTTTTTTAAAATTTGACTCCACAGACTTTTTTTTTGAGCGGTCGAGGCAGATTTCAGGGAATCGTAAAGGGCACCCCAAATCTCCAGCAATATGCTAGTTTCTTCTCTGGTCCAGTCGGCCCTTGTGCGCTTAGACCCTTCTGAGTTCGGAGTTGGGTCGCCGCTCAGCTCTGAGGGACCTGGAGGCATTGGTATGGGAGCCATCATGGGTGGATAATAAGCTCCAAATGGTGGCATAAACGGAGAAGGAGACCGACTAAACTGAGGCGGTGAAGCTGCATTAAAAACATGAGGCATTCGTGCTTCAGATCTGTTGGGAAATCGGCGAGGAATATCGTAAGAAAAGAAAATGACACTTATGTAGCCCAATAAAAAAGTGATCAAGCCACGCAACTTACGTCGCATATGGAGAAAAGTCGGTAGCATAACTGCGTTCTAACGTTTCGTCCTCTCGGCGATGCATCTTCAGTTAATTTTGTTCGTGGGAAGAGGCTGTGTCTTCAGTTAATTTTGTTCGTGAGAATGTTTTCGTGCCTAACGCGGGAATCTCTATCTGATAAAACCCACGATTTTGAAATTTTTTTGCTATCAGATTTCTTAAGTCAGCCTTAAGTCATGTTTGAAACAGACTTGAGAACTGCTTAGATCGTTTGAGTTTGCCGACACTAAGACAGAAATCACGCTTCTCTGACTTAGCGGTTCAGACCTGTCATTTTCACTAAGTCGACTTAAGAGATTGCTAAGTCAGACTTAGTGGTCTAATGTGAACCCACATATTATCAGCACTGTCATCATCACCGTTGCTATCATCATTATCATCAACATTTCCCTCAACTTCATCATTGCTGCCATCATCATCATCAACCCTATCATCATCCTCATCATCGCTGCCATTGTCATCATCATCAACACTTACAGCATCATCGCTTCCAGCTTCAGAGACTGAAACTTCACTATCTGAGCAACTTGAATTGTCACTTGACAAATCAATTTTGTTATGTGTAGAGAGCTGATTTGAGTACAGACGGCAATGCAGATGATCTCCATCTGTTGGATCCAAGCAGTGGATCTTTTTTATTCCAGGAATGGGTTTTGCCTGTTTAAAGCACTCATCAAGGCCAAGTTTGCTGCTGGATTTGTCAATGTCTTCATTCAGATACAGGTGAATGCCTATTGACTTGCACATTTGGGTAGCAACTTTGGCAAATTCCTCTGCATTTAACACCTTTGGCACTTTTCTGGTCGACACTGCAGTCCACACAACTCTTTTCACAGTTCTCCCCAAGCCATCAACAACTCCTTTGCCATGTGAAGTGGCAAAAAATGCCATTTAATCTTCATTCCTTTTTTCTGTAATATTCTATAGAAATTGGCCATGTACCTGTTCTTAAACTGGGAATTGGGCCCATCTGAGAAGATATCAACGACTTTAATCTGTGGATAACTCATCCTTATCAAAGAGTTGACCACAAAGTCCACAAAAACAGCAATTGATTTTTTTTCATGGCTGTGGTCATTACTCACAATGACATGAGAGTGACAGGTTGTGGTGTTGCTTGCATCTTTGACCCAAATGGCTACAGTGAACAATGTTACTTGTTCTTGGCTCCAGTGAGCAGCTTGTATTTCATCTTGGTATTGGCAGGTATAGTTTTCTGCAAAATCTACCTGAATAACAGCTTCTTCTGCTTTCAACTGAGCTATGCGGTCTTCAAAAAAAGTTGATTGCTTTCTTTTAATGAAGACATGTTCTAGGAAACAGGGAATTTGACCTTGAAGACAGTCAAGTGCCTCCTCAACAGTTCCCTCTTTTATCACTTTCTCCGTCTTACTTACAATTTTTGGCTTGCCTTGTTTTATTGTTATTGTATGGGTTACTCTTTCCCATTGACTCCATTTAATAAGCTCATCCAGTGGGGCATCTTTCTTGACATCTGCTAGCCAGTTTGGGCAGTTTTCACATTTACTCAGCATGCAATCTTCTGTGCTGCTGTTACACACTAGGTGGTCAACAAATGATCCAGAATAGGGAGGAAAACTGGAAATCTCTTTACTTAAACAGTCACAAAGATTCTTCACATTGTCATGATACCTACAAAGGCAAACTTCTCTTGGCATTGATGACTGTAATAAAACATTCACTGGTCGCAGGGAACTAAATTTACTTAGACTTATCTTGATATCAGGATTTTCTTTTTGAAACAATCCAAATGTCTCTTTCAAAGACCACATTAAGTGTCTCTTTTGGAGTTTTGACTTCTTACCACGCTGTCTTACTATCACATAGTCACGGCGTCCTGGGGCTTGCCGAGATATTGAATCTTGAAAGTAGAATTTTTGAACACACTGAACTGTGGATTCATCTATTTTCTTATTACCACTAGGTGAATGCTGAGTGTTATCTGACAATGATAGACCACTAGATTTGGCAAGTTTTGATATAACCGCCTTTCTTTTTCTTGGGCTGTGAGGAAGAAGAGGAGTGAGTTTGTGCACTGCCTTTCCTAAAGCTTGAGGAGATTTGTATGCAAATGCGATATCATTGGGATTATGAGCAGGGGCTGGAGTTCCTGTAGCAGCTGCTTTTTTCTTTAACCTGTGCAATCTAACTCTTTGTCTGCATTTGATTCTCTGCCTTTCAGCTTCCAATGGACTCAAAACTTTCTTTCTACTTGCACGTTTGCGCTCCCTGTCTTTTTCTTTATATGCTGCATATGAATCTGCATTTGCTCTTATTCTTTTTCGGTAATTTGTTTCTTTCTGCTCCATTTACAGGCTTTTTGAAGGGATTCATTTCAGACAAAGTTGGCAATTATACATGTGCTTTAGCAATGGAATTTGAATTTTGGTCAGCAGTATTCCCAAAACTGCAGGCTCAGGTGCATGCTCACAGGTTAAGGCTGCTGACTAGTCACTTGTAAAAGATACACATGTATGTTGCAGTTAAATTTTATTTTCAGGTCAAATTTTATTAACCTAGGTTATAATTTTTTTAACCTAGATTATAATTTTTTTAACCTAAATTATAGGTTAAATTTTTTTTAACCTAGGTTATAATTTTTTGAACCTAAATTATAGGTTAAATTTTTTTTAACCTAGGTTATAATTTTTTTAACCTAGGGTATATAATTTCTCTGGGTTTAGTGATTAGGGTTAAGCACTAATTTCAAATGGTTAGCTTTCAGGGTTAGGTTTGGGACACAACATACCAGTGATGTTCTATGGAATAGTCATGTATGAACGGTGACAGTTGTCAAAGGGGAATCAGCCATTTTAATTCTCAGAGTTTGCTGTAGATTAATAAAACATATATTCTACTATTCATTTGTATTTGTGTTTATTCTTGTTTTCATACATAATTGCAAAAGTGCATTCAAATATTATTGATAAATATTTATGTGTATCTGTTCTAAATACATCGGTAAATTACTGATTAATTGCCATTTTGCAAGCACGCGAAAATGTAATATGTTTGGAGTAATCCAATGCTATTCCTGTGTTTTGACTCTTGTGAAGTCGGCTCGGAGAAATTTGGGTGTCTATAACTCCAAATTCAGTAACCACTTGGGCATAACCATTCGCAGGCTCTATTGATGTTATTTTTCCTAGCAATGTATTGGGGTGCAAGGGTGTCTTATCGATTTTATCAATTTTTATTTTTACATAATCATTGACATGAAATTTGGCTACTTTAGGTCTGGATTGCTTCATTTTTTTGTTGTACTGTTCTTGCCTTTTTCTGATTTTTTTGCGTTTTTTGGAGCGAGAACTTTTAGTTTCTTTTGCTTGTTGCTGTTCTTTAGTTTGAATGTGATCTGTGCTGTTTTCATCTGTCAATGTTGGAGTTTTCTGGACATTCATTTCTACTGTTTCATCCTCACTGTCAAGCCTTTGTTGCTCATTGTTTGTCTCTTCTTCTTGTTCCCCTTTGTCAGTATCTGTTTCTTGTACACTTGCCCGCATTTCTTCTCTCCATGGCTTGATACCTAACACTAGTTCATATGGTGTTTGGGCAACAGCACGGTGCACTGTAATGTTTTTCTTGTAGGCTGCTTCTCCTAACACTGTACACCAGTTGTTGTAACTTTCTTTCTTCTCTGTAATAATATTTCGAATGTTTTCCTTTATTGTTCTATTATTTCTCTCGACTAGTCCTTGGGTAGTAGGTGTGCGTGGAGCTCCATGCACTTGTTTTATGTTATTGCTCTGACAGAAGCTGGACATCATTTGATTTTTAAATTCTTTTCCGTTGTCGGAATGCAACTTTTTAGGAAAACCCCACTGCCAAAATAGCTGGTTTAAACAACTTATAACTTGTTCTGTTTGCTTGGAAATTAATGGAAAAAGCCACGAGAATTTCGTGTGATGGTCCGTGATGTGTAAAATCCATTTATGTCCCTCGCTGCATGAACATGATAAGCTTCTCATATCTATCAAGTCGATTTCCACGTGTGAAAGAAATTTATTTGCGATGATGGGGTGTACCACTGGTTTCTTCAGATGGTCTGCAACGGATTTTTGTTGTTCATGAATGCTGCAAAGAGATACAAATAGTTTCACAACTATTTGGGGTATCTCAGCATAGTTATTTTTTATATAATTTTGAAGTTTGTCTCGTCCGCGGTGAGCGATGGCCGAATGACTGTGACACAAAATTTCATGGAGTTCTCTCTTTGGAACAACGTATTTTTGCTCCTTACTCACAATTTTGCCGTCTTCGTTTTTGAAGTTCCACTTCTTTCTCTTGATTGTATTTATTTCATCTTGTGTTAGTACATGTACTTCGGTTTCCTTGTTTTGAAGGCATTGGGTAGCTTTATCGTACAGTTCATCGTCGATAAACAGGTTGACTTTGCTCTTGCTTGTTTTTCTCGAAGCCTTTAATTCGTCTAGTTTTTGGTAAAAAGTATCTTTGTTTACACATGGCGTTTGGGCTGCCATTTCAAAGTTTGTCGAGTTGCAACGCAATGTACTGAGATCTTTGTTTCAAAGTGATTGTCGGAAAAGTCGAAGTCTCAATTAGTTTCAAATGCGCATGTACGAATAATGAAATAAATTAAAATTTGGCCGAGGTGACCTGGTACCTAGAAAGCATATCAATGAGAAATATTGTGAAATTGCCAACTGGTGTCGTGGTGGTACAGTGGATAAGAAGGCAGTCTAGAGATCGAGAGGTTGGTGGTTCAATTCCAGGTAAGTGGTACATTGCATGAAAAGGAAAAAGGTGAGTTATGGGGGGGAATGGATGGGAATTGCAGGGGTGGTAGAAGAGAGGACTGGATGGGAGGGAGAGGATAAGAGGACCAAGTGGTCAGAGGGGGGGAAAGAAGAGAAGAGGGGAGGGGAGGGGAGTGCAAATTTCTTGCTTCTTTTTTTGGTGTGTACTATTCTTTTTAGACCCCCCCAAAAAACCAGGGCCCTATTTTTTAAACTACACCCCATAAATAAAAGCCCTTTTTAGACAGTTGATAAATAACCTAGGTAAAAAAAAATTACCTAGTTTAAATATTATGAACTAGGTGGAAAATTTTAACCTGGGTTTAAAAAAATTTGACCTGAAAAAAATTCCAAACTACAACATGTACATGTAATACCTATATTTAACACAAGATAATCATTTACTGTAGTTAGCAAAGAATAAAGCCTCCTTATTCAGTGGATTGGGACAACAACTCACACAGTGTAACGTCCGTGACATTGAATGTAACGTCCGTGACAACACTTAAAAAGGATTCTACAAAAGGACCTAAGAGAAATGAAATTGCCCACTACATTTTTAGTTAACATGTTCCCAAAGCTAAATATTTCTGGAGAACGTCTTATCAAGAACATTCAAAATTCACAGGAATCTTGATTTAATGCAAATGTTTTATAGGAGTAGTTGTTTTTATGTAACGTCCGTGACATACCTTTTTCTTTTTATTTTCTCTTTATCAAAGAGGTCAAATTGGGAAACAAAATTACCTATTCAACCAATCAATGTTTGTAAACACATATATTGAAGATAAGTTGCAAAAAATCATTTTCATATATTATAAGTAAAAGTTTAAATGTATAAAACTGAGTCTGAATGTAACGTCCGTGATGGTGGAATTGCCCTCCACATCCGCAGTACTGTAGGTCTCTTGAAGGAAGATTATGTCGTATTTTCGCTCATTTAGCCAGGTGAACAGAGCTTTCCTCTTTGTAGAGGAACGAATCCCTCGAACGTTAAGAGAAACTAACTTAAAGTTTAGATATTCCTTTTCGAATAGGACTTAAAAAGTTGAAAAACATTAGAGAGCTGATAAAAAAACCAGTACCGCAAACTGTACATATATTAACTGAGGACCCAAGGGGCATTTACACACACACACTAAAGACAATAAACATGAAAACAATGAACAACAGAAAAAACATGAAATCATTAAGAAAAGCAGCAGATATTCTATATCTATGTGCTACCTTTGGGATTTAAGGACCAGACTTGTTCCTCTACGATATGCAAAGTTTGCATTCTACGCCCGTAAACAAAATAGACCGTGTAGCAAGGATTTTAAACACTCAAAACACCATCAATATAAAGCTTATCTGGTTCTCGCTTATCAAAATATGCTACTTTGCCTTCCTCTCTTGCTTTCTTCATTTTTGGCCACAATTTCTTCCTCCTGTCTCGTATTTCTTTCGGAAAATCAGAATACACTTTCACATCCGAGTCATTCCCTAGATCTCTCACATTTTTAAAAACAAGTTCGCGTTCCGGGAACCTAAGAAAGCGTACAATTATCGGCCTTGACTGCCCTGACTTCTTTTTCCCGAGTCTGTGGACCCGCTGAAACTCTATGTTCCTTGCATCTTCTAATTCTAATTCATTCTCCAGAAACCTGTACACAACTTCACTTGTATTCTCTATACCCTGAGCTTCTTCGGGGAGACCGAAGAGGCGTAAATTCTCTCCTGCTGTAGACATCCTGATAAGAAATTTTATCTTCCAAGCCCTTAATTCTGTCTTCAGTTTGTTGCTCTCTTATCTTCATTTCCTCAATATCTGCATTGGTAGACATCAATCCCGCTTCTATCTCCTGTATCGTCTCCCCCATCTTCTTAGCTTTTTCATCAAAGGATGCCATACTCGCTTGAATCTTGTTTACCGCATTCTCCAGGCTAGAAATCTTAGCGAGAGCTCCTTCAAAAGTTTGTAATTTCGTCTCCATACGTTCAAGTCTGTCTAAGATTTGTTGAAGCTGTTGACCAATCTTGTCAGTCATCGTTAAAGCTTTCAGAACTTGATCGTCACTGTCGTTGAGCGATCCCACGCTTATATCATTCTCTGAAAGCGTCGTATTAAAACTTGAGACGAAGAGCCTTTTACCGTCTGGCGAACACGTTTCACTATCTGAATTAGAACTCTTACTTGTTCTTGTTCGCTTAGGCGTTTTCACGCTCGCCTTGGCCATAAAACAAAGGAATAACTAACTGAAAAGTTTGAAATTTACGGGAGCAGAAAGAGAAGCGTCTTCACTCGCTTATCGCGGGTCCCAGTCCCCCCAACACAACATACACGAGACTTGCAAAGGAAAAATAAGTTTAAGAAAGAAATAATGAACAAATCTAAATAGACATGTATTTACAAATGATTGTTTACAGTGAGGACACTCGAACCGTGAACACTTGACATTTATTGTTACATTTTTTTATAATTATCCAATGAGAGCACTTGATATAGACCAACGGATTAGTGTTTTCAGCACCTACATGTATGAAAGCTAACTATTCTGTTTGTATGAATGGCTAACATTGGATAATGGTAAAAAAATGTAAAAATAAATGTCAAGTTTTCACAGTTCGAGTGCCCTCACTGTAAACCTTTAAGTTTTTACCCTGTGGAGTATAAACTCATTGGCAGGTATTTTTGGCAGGTCACATTCCACAGGTCACACGATATTTTGCCAAAAAACAGTATAAAAACAGTCTAACCAGTGCTAATAGAACGAGACTAGCCCTAAGTATACCTTCAGTAAAAACATATTTCGTTTGGGTGCACAATTCTAGTGACCTGTAACTGTGACCTGTGGAAGGTGACCTGCAAAAAATACTTGCCATAAACTCATGGCCTCTATCTCTAAGAGCCCTGTTATGTTTAGCAGGAAACAGGTTTTACAATACATGGCCAGTATCACAAGTGATTCTGTTGAACAGGGCATTGTCCATATTCTTTATTATGTCAAATATTATCACTTGTAAACAAGCTCATTAAAATGAGCTTGTTTGTATAGCCAAATTAGTAGGCTCGCCTAAGGAAGGTGTCAATCCAATCTAAATATTTGCCCTGAAAGACAGAGCCCATGATAAGCCGCAAGCCTGGGATACCATGTGGACTACCTGTAGTTCGATCATCTGTGATGACTGAACTTTGAACAGGACTAAAGATAACACAGTAGAAGCCATTGACAGATCTCACAGTAAGGATCGCAAAAACATTTGTTCCTGATTAACTTGCAATATCACTCATGTCAACATGTTGGGAATTTTCAGTGGTCAGCAAACTGGATGTTGCGAATTAAAAATTACCTTCAATAGAAAGGAAATATCTACCAGTTCTGGTGTACAAAATGTTATTGCAGCTGCATTAGTATTTTCATGTGATATTGAACTGTATGAGTCATGTCACCTGCCAGTTCTGTTGTGGTAGTGTAGCAGCTCTTGTAAGCTTTTAATTCTACTGGCAGCAGTTGGTATTGTCTTAGGGGCTAGGGGTATTGTTCCTGTTTGTTCTATTGTTTTCTATGGTTTACATCGCCCTTCTGATGGGTAAAATGTTATTGCTGCTTCATGATTAGTATTTCATGTTACATCGAACTGTTTGAGGCGTGACACCCGCATGCGCGGATGGACAGACTGTCATTGCTGCGAAAATATTACATCAAACTTTAGGAAGTGTGATACAGGCCAGTTCTGATGGACAGATTATTATTGCTGCTAAAATGTTGCATCAAATTGTATGAGGCGTGCCACCAGCCAGTTCTGATGGACACAATATTATTGCTGCTAAAATACGAACTGTTTAAGGCATCACACCTGCCAGTTCTGATGGACAAAATACCATTGCTGTTACATGATTATTAATCATGTGTACTTTTATGTTATGGAACATTAATTGTAAGTCATATCACCAACCAGTTCTCCATTTTCCTGTAAAAAACTGTTGGTGTGCGTAGCACAAGCTCATCAAAAAGTCATAATAATGGAATTGAAATAATTGTGACAGTCTAATTTAAAACTGGCTGGTCCGTCGGATGTAAACCAAATTACGTGTGACTCTGAACAATCCCGAATCGTATAAATTTTACAAAAGTTTTATTCGATCTGAAATCATAAAATAAATAACATTCCTAAACAATAGAACCTAACCAAAAAATAAGAGGCCTAAGTACGTCATATAACCTTAAAACACGAACATATTTAACTGAGAAAACCATGCGGTGTTACACAATTGCTAATCACATTCGGTATTACAGAAATTACACTAACAGAAATCAACGCGAATAATTGAACGTAACAAAGCCCTAGAAAACCAAAACGACTTAAACAACTGACTTACTTCGTGACGGGATTCCAGAGTTAAACTAAACTGTGTAAACCTTTAAAAACGGGAAAGCTATCCTGATTCATACCGCCGACACAACACATGTAAAAACTGACTAAAAAACCATCTAGTTACTCAGATTTCAATGTCAATCAATGTAATCAATAAGTGAAAAGAAAAAGTGAAATATTAAACTAAATAACTTTTTAATGTAACGCAAATGTCACGCGAGCAATGTTCTTCTCGAAACACTGGCTACCTGAGTTGAGGTTGCAAACAAATCCAACAAGCATCTGACTTGTTCATACAGCTTGTAATACAAGTGACCAATGTGGTTTTTGTCTTGTTTCCACATCGTGGACGAATGAAGTGGATGCGCAGTCTGCGCAACCTCATCTTTCCGCCATGATTAATTAAATCGGTGGCAGAGAGAAAGATGAAAATGTTGAATCTCATATCTTATCCTTTGACAAAACGCTTGTCTTTCCCTGGGTGCCCCTTTCCGCTACAAGCTACTGATGTCAACTTTCCTCAGCCCTCATATGCATGAACAGAACTTACCAAGGTATTTACACACGCAGCCTTGTCACTGTTTTGTTGTGGATAATCAGTGATGTACTTCAAATCCTGCTGAATCTTGCATTGTGCTGGTATGAAAATGTTGGCTCATACTTGACAGTGATGCCTGGAAAATTTCATGGTACAGTAATGATCGCCTTTAGGTCTCACAAACGCCAAAATTGTCATGTTAGTGAGCAAAATTCACTGTATGCATTACGACCACATGGGACCTTTTTGACCTTTTAGCTCAAGAAGCATGCATGCTGTGAGCGTTTAAAAAGGCAATTAACAGGGTTGTCAGTAGGTTTCTGAGTAGCAGGTTCCATCCAAAAAGTAGGCGGCTATTTTCATTTTATTTCTCCAATATCATGCTTAGAACTGACCTACTAACATTCGGAGTAGCCAGCGCAATATTTGGAATAGCAGGTGAAATGTGCCGGTTGCCGGCTTATTTTGATAACCCTGAATTAAATATCAAATTCCCTAGGCCGAGGAGGGGGCAAGGGAAGAGGATGCCTGCAATAAGAACCTACCTTTGTACATTTCTGCGGCTGCTGTAAGCTGATAAATTCTGATTGGTTTAGACACAATAAGTACTGTCTGTAGCATCTAAGCACTGACATGTCTTGTAAATGTGCTAAATGGGATGTCAGACAAAGTTTGGTACTTTGTTAAATTGTATAAACTGGTGATAAATGAACTTTATTCTTTGGCCAAGACTCTTTGAAATGCTTTCTGGGTTAAACAGAGGTTAAACCCTTCTGTAGTTATGTTATCAAAACGGATTTTGCTTTGTGGAAAACTGTCCTATTGCTATATAACTTCAAGACACAAAACTTTTTTGTTTGGCAGTTAGCCGTAAACATGTTACTGATTGTTGTCTAGCTGTGTCGGCCTTGCCTAAAAAGGAATTCCATAAAATCTGTAATCCGTTCAGTTTAATCTTGTTTACAAACACAGATAACCTGAAATAGAAATCTTAAAATAGCCTTGAACTCTTTTTGAGATCGTAGTTGTGGACCCTTTCCATGAATCATGATTGTATGACCCAAGGTCAAATTTTATTTTGTTGCATCTGCCTTCACTGTGGGAAACACTTTCCGATAACACGTCACTGCGGCAGTTTGCTGAAAGGAGAAGTTATCGAATTACTAGAAAATTGGTGGGTGTAAATGCAAAAAGCTTTGCCCTCAGAGGAGGTGTTCCCTTTGTCCCCTTTCCTTTTCTCTTTTGCATTTTTCCTTCCCCCTCCCAAAAGATGAAGGAAAATACATGTAGATGCAAAATCCTTTCCTACCTCTAGATTGTTGTCATCTTGTAGTCACAAAGGTCTGCAACATGGTGATGAAGGTTGATCCAATCCTTCAAACCGAACTAAAAGTGGAATATTTTGCCATAAAAGATGGCTGGCTTCGTGTTTATTGACCACAGATAGTTGCTGAAGGGTAAATTCATTTTAAAGTTTATATAAAGTAATATGAGTGTTGAGGGAGTCTATGTAACATAAGATGTGTCTTTATATGATTAGTTGAAAAGCACAGATCAGTAGCACAATCATCGCTCCACTTAGCGTTACAGGGGGGCGAAAAAAGATTTTTTTTCAATATCAATTCAATTCAATTCATATCAATTCAATTACACTAAATGCGGTCCTCTGATGTGCCGTAAAGTACAGTTTCTTAATTTCCCATGATGCATTGTGGGCATGGCTGTTTTGCATTTCTTGTATTTTAAGCAATAATATCAAAGAATTAAACAAAAAGATGAAAATGACTGTTCAAAATTCACACTGAAGCAATTATTTCTTCATGCTGAACCAAAAAGAGCTTGTAAATATGCCTATTTCTTCCTCTTTTCTTTACTGAAAGCTCACTGCAGATATGACGCACAGTGGTAGCATAGACTGCTACAAGTCGCTTTGTATCAAAAATGAATGTCATGTCTGCAAAATGCTCTCGCAAAAAGAAGTGACCCTTTAAGACAGCACTGCCCCTAGGGTAGTAGCTTGAGTGGTCATCAGTTAGAGGCTCTTCAAGCTCTTCCACGCCCTCAGATGTCACCTTCAATAGATGAAACTCATAATCTGGATCCTCAAATGCAGCAATGGCAACAACGCTCTCCTTTGCTGCCAGATCGGCAATATGTGCTGCTGTGTCATGGTCCATGGCAAGAACTTCTGTGCTTTGCCTGGTGGTTGCAGTGGAAGTCTCCCTGGGAACCTCAACTTCCTTCCATTCATCCATCCACTCTTTATTTAGACAGTTGGCTTCATCATCATCATCCGAAAGATGTACCAGCAGTAGTTCAGTGGAGTGCCCCTGGCGGTAGGCCCATTGTCTATCTGTGACAAGGTTATTTTGGAAAACATGTCGGACGACTGCATCGGATACACAAGATTCCATAATCTTGCTAGGAACACTAAGAAGTGATATCGGTCTGTAATTGTTCATATTTTAACATCGTTTCATATTGTAACTATTTTTTACACGACCCCACAAGCTTTAGCTTTAAATTTTATCGTGTTTAAATAAAGGATATGATGATCATCTAAGATACAGCTGTTGCAGTAGCATGATCTAAATTGAACCAGAACCTTCTCCTGTTGAGGTAGTGTTTTAACACAATGCCATTTGCAAATTCCCTTAACCGTTTTAAACTGCCTGCCAGCTCTGTTTCTTTTGACTGCAGACTCTCAGGATGGCACAAAGAAGAAGATTCTTCGCCTCAGCTGAACAGAATTGGCTCTGGAAGTGAAAGTGGATGCAACTGGAAGTGAGAAATTATTTTCCAAATATGCATGCATTCCCTCAGCATTTGCTATTGTGGCTGTTCTCTGTAGCACTGCCTGACTGACCTTCTGTTTGATGTGTGAGCCAGCTGCATCTTGCTCCCCTTTAGCATGTGATGTTTCAAAGTACGATCTTTGTATGTGGAAGCCAAAGTCTGCAAGGGAGCAAGACAGGTCACCCAAGCAATGTCTAGACTTGTACTGTGCAGAGCACCCGTCAGTGAATTCATGCATCTTTAGTACATTGTAGTTAAGGTTGTCTTTCAGGCAGCTGAATATGAGTTCCTGGGCTTTGTGGACACTGTCGTGATCCTGTCCAGGGTCATCTGATATCACAAAGATGTGCTCTTTGATGGTATTGGGCTCATCTTCAGTGCTTGCAATGCCGTCCACCTCTTTTGCCGCATGGCGATACAGGATAGTAACATGCAAAGAAACTTTTGCGACATCAAAGTACTCACTTTGAATTTCATCCTGTTTCCTGCATGTATATCCTTCTGAATAGTCGTGAATGCATACAACATGCCCCTGGGGTAGATTATCCAGCAGATTATCAAGTTGTTCCCTCTGCCATCTTGCCATGAAACTGTGGCTGGGATACACTTTCAGAAGTTCTTTGAAGTATTTAAAGAGTTCTGAAGGTGGTGTCTCCTTTTGTACAAGGCAAATCTTTTTTTTCTCTTGGCCGTCTGCAAGAAATTTTCCTGTGGGCACGTATTCGTATTGAGACTATCGCACAGACCCCTCTTCACTGATTTCCTCTGGCATAAGCTGAAACTTATCCACTCCACAATCATCACACGCCCTCTCTATACATTTCAAGTTGTGGAAGTCTTTCCCATCTTCCTTGTGGCAGAGTGTCATCTCCGTAGCCTTTGTAAGTGTCTTAATGATAGGTGTGGGGTTAGGGTCATCAGCATCAGTGTTGTTGAGTGTTGACTTGCAAAACTTCATGCAGTCTGTAAAGACAATCTTTGTCTCTACATGCTTTCTGCACAGACAGGACCTACGGTCACGTTCCTTTGCCTGTTTTACAAAGAAAGGCTTCAGACTTTCGAACTTTCCTTGTTTGATCTTGATCTCTGGGTGGAGCTCACAGAATTCTAAGTAGGCCTCAGTCTGTGTCTTTTCTAGGACGTGTCGGGCATGATGAATGTACTGCTGTTTGCCGGTTCGCCTTTTCATCACATCCTTTTTGTCACCTGTTGGCCGGCTGGCAACATTAGTCCAGTAGTCGAAAATGATTTGTGTGTTTTCTTCTGTAATGGCATCTCAACGAATTTTTCTTTTTACGTCAAGCCAGCTGGGTATTTCACCTTTCTGTATCTTTTCCCTTCTAATGATTGCTTTGCTGATACTTTTCTTGTTTAAGTTGACAAGTTTAGAAAGCGAGTTTTTGGCTTTTGATTTTTTCACATTTTCTCCAAAAGCAAGGGTTTTGAAAGCTTGAAGAGCTGCTCGCTTTTCATTTGATTGAGATTTCTTAACTTCTTGAAGGCCCTCGGATATATCCGTTGCGAGAGCTTTCAAAGCTGTCGTCTCTCTCTCTTCTTCCGGAGTTTTGATTATTCCTTGAGAGTCTAAAACTTTTCGGGTTCTAGGGCTGTCAATAAGTGATTTTAGAATTGCTGCCTTTTTGGTTGGTGTGCCCGGAAATGCCTTTCGAACTTTGTCAGTTCCTCTTTTCTTTGATGTTCTATTTTTAAAGCCAGATTCTGGGGGAATTTCTTCTTCAAACCCTTCTTGTCTTTTCTTTTTAGCACGATGTTTTCTCACTCTTTCTTTTGTCTGCTCTTGTATCTTTGCCCTTCTTTCCACTTCTATAGCACCAGATTCCTCTTTAACTCTGTTCCTTTTATCTGCCACTTTGGTGGACCGCCGTGTAGTTATCCGCTGCTCAGCCGATTCCTGCCTTTTGTGTCGTCTATCTTGCACCTTCTTAATCAATTTTTCTCGATTTTTCTCGTAGTAGCTTTATTTTTCTCTTTCTTTTCTGCTAACTTTCTTTCTTTTGTTCCGTTCATAATTGAATGCGAAATAAACTGCTCGTGGACGTGACTTTGATCACGCATTCACGAGGACAGCACGAGGATTACGTAAGCAAAAGTCCCTGAAATTGTACGAAGGCCACCCCTGTTTTTAGACAAACATCACGTGAAGAAGGGAAGACGAAGCGAGCTTGAAAACAGCAAAGAATTATGGCTGGTTTTGATGGTTTTTGGGAATCCTCCAAACTTGTTTATGGTTCGTTACGCTTTGTGAACCTGGCAGTAATGGCAGAAATTGTTTCAGTCGCTTTCAAAGCGGGATATTTTACATTTTACACGGCGAAAACGGCCACAAATGCACACAGCTTTAGCTATGTTCAAGCCCAGCGAAGTGATATAATTTTGGTCAGGCAAAATGTAAATTTTGATACATAGACAATTATTTGAAATGGTGAGTCCCTATGTAATTTGCTTGTCTGTAGAGGAATTAAAAACTTTTTCAGTTCTATTTGAAACTCCCTAGCTTTGTTTATACATGATTTTGTGATGTTAAATTAACATGAGCGATTGACCATAACAAGCCCATTGTGTTAGTGTGTATTTTAGGTTCTAATGCGAGAGATGTATCAAGATGTAATATATCAATATATCAATGTATCAAGCGACATAAATATATTTGAATATATTACAAGTATTTTTGTTTGTCTTTTGTCTTCAAGACAGCATTTGCAGGCTATACATTTAAGGAATTCAGACAGTACATGTATGCACAAACATGATATATAAATCTGCTCTTCAAGGAAAAAAATTAATGAAGACTGAATACTTAACTTGTGTGCTTCTACTCTAATACTCTCGTTTGTATGCCGAAGGTGACTAGAATGCCTAATTAATACAGCTGCTTCATTTTCACAAATCATCTTGACAGCTTGTGATA
This sequence comes from Blastomussa wellsi, assembly GCA_947652115.1. Taxonomy (NCBI): domain Eukaryota; kingdom Metazoa; phylum Cnidaria; class Anthozoa; order Scleractinia; family Plerogyridae; genus Blastomussa; species Blastomussa wellsi. Next base: position 16,997,667 of record OX393561.1, read on the forward strand.
CAAACAAAAAGCATCCTTGATATAGACCTCTACACTAAATAGGCCATGAAGGGCATGATAAGTGTTGTCTTCTGCTGGCTGAGGCACGAATAAAGCGGAAAACGTTTTTCACACACGCGACTGGAAGTCTGGGTGCTAGTGTGCAGGGGGCTTAGGTCACATGGTTTTCCGAAGTGCTCAGTTTTTCTTGTTGCCGTTCGCCTTGCCTGACCCCCCCCCCCCGCCCACCTGCCCAATTAAGGCTTTGTGAGTTTGAATTTTTGGTGTCACGAGGCTATAGTTGGTTGTTAGCTTGTTTGTATGAGCTTTTTCCCCAGGTAGCATTTGTTTCATGTTGTTTGTCAATTGTAATGTTTTGTTGCAATCTTAAGTGGTTGTCCACACAATTTACAATGTCTGTGTTAAACATGAAACAAAACAATTAAAATCCATATTTCATCATGAAATATCTGTCATTGTGCCAATGTTTGATTTTCGTTCAGGAAGAAAACATGCTAGAAGTGATGTAAGGATTTTTGGTATTTTTTTCAATGCTGTCTGACTGAGCTTTTAGAGGAGGGAAGCATTATGGTATTTGACTAAGGCTGCTTTCTCCTGCCAACTTTTGGAAAAGTTCCGAAAATTGGAAAAAGTCTCAAAAGTAATGGAGCCAACAACATAGTGGGCGCTGCATAATGAAATTGATCCACAAAACTTGGAAATGGCTGAAATTATTGTGAAAATAACCTTTACTCTTTGATTTTTAAAGCCTCTTTCTTGGTCTTCAGACACCCTATCTGGTTCTCTCTGCTCAGGTATAGGCTATGAGAATGATACCGGTATCTTTATTGCTATTTCATTTTCGGGGCAGTTCAGTGGAATAGGAAAAAACAAACAGTTTTTGACGACCTGTCCATATCAACAATATGAAATGGAAAGGAAGCCACATATGGAAAGGAAGCCACAAAGAGAAATCATTTGGTTGCTAATGTGATCATGTGTGTTTGGGAATATCTCCTGGCACCGGTTTACAATCACACAGACTGTATCTTTCCCATAGATGCGTTTATTTTCTCACAATCTTGTTCACAATGTTACACTCTCAATAGCTATTCTGTTATGTTCTGAAATAAAGCTCTTACATCAATGCTTATACATTATTCGGAATTGAAATACAATAATACTGCCGTTAATTCTTGGCTCGAGAAACCCTATTGTATTACATAGCCCAAGCCTAACTCACAGTTATTCTTGTTACCCTTAAGCATATTTTTAACTATAGAAGCTAAATCCGTGTACATAGTCTTTCATAATAAGTTGCAGCTTTTTTACATATTAAATTGTTAATGCCTGATGTATTTGTGCGAAATCTTCTGCCTATGCAGTCTGTAAGTAAATGTCACACTGTGACCTAACAAAAACAATTTGCGCAGCATGATATGGAAATACAATCGGTTGCAATTTCAAGGCTTGTTACAGCAAATGCACAAAAGAACAACACAATATTTGAGCAAAACAGGAGGGATTAAGAAAATGAAATGATCAAAAAGGCAAAACAGGAGGGATTAAGAAAATGAAATGATCAAAAAGTTAAATGGTAAAAGATTTTTAAAACACATTTAAAAAAACATTTTAAAAAGTGAATGATGGCACTAAGTTATGCCATTATCAAATTAAAAAGTGAAAAAAGTTAAGGTGCAATACGACTATATAAAAACATGAAACAATACAATACGAAAGTGTCGCATAAACAGTTTGGTGTGAATGGAGTCGGCTTGTGTGTTAAGAGAAGGCTAAATGTCCTTTATGTACAACATTTGATAGTGTAAGCAATCAAACTTGCTGTTACATTTCTTCTGAACTTTGCAAAGGTGGTCAGTCTTTGTTCTGTTGTTGGTGTGCTGTGTTTCAAGGTGTTTCTTGATGGCTGAAAAATGGTGTTGACTTAATATGCATTGATGCAAGTGTCGGGCAGTCACACAAATCACAAGTGTTGACGATCGGGGGGTTGTTTCCCTTGTAAAGAGTCAAAGACTTCTATGTATGAATGCATTAAATAATAATGTGGCTTACATTTTGGTTGAAAAGCGTTTGAAATTACTTTCTAAAAGTGACCATCACACCCAATACTTAAAGTAACATACCTAATAAAACATACAGGTTATGAAAATCCAGCTGATAATCACCAAAGATAAAATCCTTGCTGTCTACTGCTGTTGGTTTCATTGGGTTTTTACAAGATGCCAGTTACAGTGAAAAATAGAGACCACGGCAATACTTTAGCAAATACTGTGCAAATACTGGGAGTTAACAGTACTGCTTAAAAATGTTTTTGTTTTCTGCTATTTGGAGTAGCCAATATGTTCTCCTCCAGAAGTGTCACTTTGAGAATGTCCATCTCTTCTAAATACATTGCAAAACGTCTTTCTCTCGACTGTCTGACATCTGTTTGAATCATGTCCGCAGTTTTGTGCTTATTGCTCTGTTTATTTAGAATAGCCTGTATTCTTATCTCATTTTCTTCCTGCCAGATCTCTTCTATACCATCTGAAATTGGGAGACCTAATGATAATGGGAGCTCCTGCATCCAGTGGTATTCAGCACCTTCCTCATTATATATAAAGGACATTAACTCTTCAGAGAGAGCCCACAGTTGGCATAGAGCTCATACTGGAGCTGGTGGTGGTTAACACTAATTGACTGGAACTATCTGGTCTACTCACTGATGAAAATATACAAAGGCTATTTACAATACCTTATGAATAGTTAGTGTCTAATTTAAGTACGAAAAAGAAAAAAAGATACAGTGATGATTGTTTACGTTATAGTTCAAATGAAGTACATTTTATCATAATGTTGAGAGACCAAAATTGAACTAGTACCTGAAGACTTTGACCTAGCCTGTTATTAATAAAAGGTCTCCATTCTGCCTAAAAATTGTTTTAACATCAGATTGGTTTCAAAGGCTACACACTTTTCTGTGCTATATTTATTCTAAAATATAACCTCAGAAGGTGAAAACAATGGGATGTGATTGTTTTGCTACAATTTTATAAATAAAATAAGCAAGTCTGATTTCTCATCTAATATTTGTACTGGAACCTTGGTTAGGACATTGAATTTGCTCTTGGGCAAGGTTTATGCGACCATGACCCATTTCATTGTTGATAACCTCCTTTGGGTTTGCTGCTACACGGCCACTCTCTTTCACAGGGAGGAGCATGCAGTGGGCAGGAAAGGTACCATAAAGACACGTGTACAAGCCACACTCGTGTATAAGCCACACCCCCAACTTTCAAGCATGATTTTGGAAAAAAATAAGAACTCCAGAAAAGCACTCTGTAAAAAAAGTTGGTTGTTTGTTCACAGATGTTCACAACAATCGAAATCTAATGTTGTGCATTAACAGCGACATTAATAAGTTAATCAACTCTCAAAATACCTTTTAAAAGCTTCTCTTTAATCGATTTCCCTATTCCCTGTGACTGACAGCAGTTGGCCTCATTGCTAAACCCCATAACTGAAATGAAAATGATGGAACTTCAACGAAAATAAAGCGTGGCAGAACGATGCAAAACGTTCGCTTGGTAACCACTCAGTCATGTAACAAGGGAAGTCTGGATACCGAATAGCATGGTATTTTTTTAGTGGAGAAATCATTGTTGAAGTGATTGGTCACAGACGGCATTGTAAGCAGCTGTGCAGAGGAATGGAGATTCCATGCCAGTTAGAGTTTACCTGCTTAAACAAATTGCAAATGAAATGCTTTAAAGAACTACTGGCGGGCAACCTGAACCTGAACCTGAAGATGCAAACAACGGCTCCTTTAGGAGCCGCCACTTCTACTCCCTGTCAAAGCATTGGTCTCGTGTATAAGCCACACCCACGATTTTTGGCCCGAAACTTTAGCAAAAAGGTGTGGCTTATACACAAGACTTTACGGTAATTTCTTATGGTGTAAGGCTTCCCATGATACTTAACTCTCCTTAGTTCCCTGAACTTCATCAGTTGGACTGTTTTCATTGCTTTCACCATTACTCTTCTCCTTATCGCCATCACCATCACTCTCTCTACTATCTTTGTGCTCATTTTTACCCTTGCTACTACTTTCAGTTGCTACGTTGAGTTTTGGTTTCCCACATTTTACCACACGAACAATTCACCAATGGATGAAACCCCCATTCCCTCTTGCATATTCATTTGCAGATCTACTTTCAGGCTTTGTACAGGTCCTGGAAAACCTGGAAAGTCCTGGAATTTTGTTATGACATTTTCCAGGACTGGAAAGTCCTGGAAAAAGATTACAGTTGCTGCAAAGTCCTGGAAATCTGTTAAAATCAAGAAATGATTTTTTCTGAACTTACTTATAAGAAATGTGAGGCTTACAGTTTCCGCAGCGAGTGAGCATGAAGGGAACGAGCGAGGCAGCTCTCTAATAGGCATAAGATTACATTATAGGGGCTTGCAATCACTTTTTTTACGAAACACAAGGAATTCTGGTCAGCGGTAAGATCAAAGGTACAAGGAATTGTGGTTATGCGCAAATGGAAGATTTAGGATGCGCAGTGGTTTTTGCGTGAGAAGATGACTTAGCGTGTGCAGTCGATTACACCAAAGTAGGTTATGCAAATATCGGCTTCGTTATCGGACTATTTTTGTCGGCTCTTTCCAATGAATTTTGGTTTCTTTTGCAGTTAAGAAATACGTTTATCAGATGAACTGTACCTTTCTTTGATCAAGTCCAAATTTTACGTTTCGTTCTTGATCGATCGGCTGATTGCCGGAGGGAAAGAACAAAACACGTGCATTCCGGGCTCGGCATCCCAGACATGTGTTATGCTTGAAAACAACTCGGTGATTTGAACTTATTTTGTTTTGGATGTTTGAAAACTGAAAGAAACAAAAACTATCCAGATATTCGCTGGGTAAAACTGCCTTTTAAATATAAATGTAGACGAGATTCTTGGGTTCAGAGGAGAGCATGAGCAAAGGTCACGAAAGCACGACAAAAATGCTGCTGTCGAAAGTTGTCCATAAAACCTTGGGTTTTTACAACCTCGTTTAATCGCTTCTGGCGATGCGAGTTTCGATTTACTGAAGAAGCTGTCTTGTGATAATTTCTTTCACGCACACAATAATGCAAATTTATGTGATCATTGCGCTGTCAATAACGAAAGGAAGAAAGTGTTCACCTTTGCTGGTATCTTTATTTTAGATTTTTCATAATGCTTTAACTCAAGTTTTGTATTTGTAATGGAAGTAATAAATTGTAGCGGTTAAAACCAATTTTGAGTTCGTTCGGCCGCTCGCACACAAGCCTGAAAAACATAACAACGTGCGAATTCAACGCACTGTCTGTTGTGAAGTCAAAATATCCCGTGAAGCGCTTTACGCAAGCGCGTTTTCCTGGTGTCTTTATTTTCAATTTTGAGATTGCTTTCATTCACGTTTCCTATTTGTGACGAACGCAATAAAGTCTAATAAGTTTCATGTTTGCTCGCACACAAAACCAGCAAATTCAATGCGCTCTCTGTCAGCTCAAATGCAAAATGAAAATTTTATCACAAGTTACTATAATAAATTACTTGACTAAATCTTCGAACTTTTGTTGAATAACCAGTGAAAACACTCGAGAGAAATTTTCTTTTTCACAAGATAATTTTTCCCGTAATATATGCCAAAATTTCCGTTTCATTGAGTCTCTCATGATCATAGTTTGTAGTTTTACAACATTGATTGTTACTGTTAAGAGGCATCAGTTATATCAACAGCGAAAGGTTGATCTTACAATGTTAATAGCTGACAACAAATGCTTGTTTTATAGTTTTATTAAAGAGCTTTTTTCTGTACTGTCCTTTGCAGAATGTTGATACTTGGGGGGCCGTTCAAATTTTTGTGGAAGACGGGTGGACGGGTGGAAGATGGGGAGCTTGACAGTAAATGTGCCTTGCGCTTCAAATGTGACTTCCAATTAGCATAGTTGTAAGAATGGAATCTCGCATCTCTTCATTGTTCCAAGCAGACCAGATAGTACAGTTCATAAAGTTACTGCTAGCACAGTTATTTTGTCCTCCCCTTTGGCAGCATTTTTACCTTTTAGGTATACTAGTATTGGGATGTTGGAAGAAAAAGGGTTTCTTTTAGCACAACACTAGCCAAGATGTCATCTAGAGCCACACGTACTTGAATGTGTACATCCTTCACAGATTGTGAAACCTTTTCCACATGGGGGCTTATGATGACTTTGTCAAGAACCTTCTCGTCATTGTCTTTAATTAAATTGTTTCCATGTGAATGTCCTAGATGTCCACCACACACAGCATTGCCCTACTAAGGTTTCTACCTGGGAAAACACCTCAGAAGGAATTACCAGATGACAAATCCTGTTGTTGCCAACTTATTTAATTTTTATGCCTTCCTCCTTGGCATGAGTGAACAGCTTGTATGCTACATTCCCCTTGCTGATGTAGTGGTTACTTCGCATAACTCAGCACCACAAATGTTGTTTGACCTACGCATGCAGAAATGACAATTAAACAAATTGCTACCCAAGAAGAAAATCAGTGATTGCAAAGGTGCAACACTGGCTGTAGAAACCCTGTATTAGCCAACCCCATCTGATGTTGTAACAGCTTGCTGCCAGTGCCAAGAGTGGTGCCAAGAGTGGTGTGGATCCTTTGCCTTGATTTTTTCATATGCTTTTTCACACACCCTGTCAAAGAGAGATTTTACATGTGGATAGGTAATTTCAATAAATACTGCTTGTTGACAGCAAATCCATTCCAAGACCCATTTTCAAGACTTGTTGGATATGTTGGATACCCATCCCCGTAAGCCAAAACAAAAAGTGCAGTGGGAAGATAAAAACATTCTCCCAGGTTATCTTAAAGGTAACTGGCTGCTCATACTCCTGATACAAATCTTTCATATCATAAAAAGTTATGTAGAAAGGATTTCTTGAAAATTGGTCAGTGGTAAAATTATGTTTCAGTTTATTTTAATGAATTCTGAACTTATTGGGCGGCACATTGGCAAAGTTTAAATTAAATCAATGGAAAATGCTTTGTGCAGGTGCATGTTTTTTTAAATAAACAAAGAAACTTAATATGAGCAATACATAGTGATATTTGTTGTGAAAAAGCCATGTTAAGTGAACAAGTGTTCTTTCATGCCAACCCTCTTGCTTTCTTGTGGACACTTAACTACAGTCTCACATGAACATAACATTTCATAGATAATGTTTCCTTGACACCAGCCATTTGTTTCATGAACAAACAAATGTACAAACACTAAACAAGATACGCTAAAAGATTACATTTACTATTACAATATTTTCTATGAGAACCCTGCAATCCTGCACCATCACACTGACCCAGTCAGTGAAATACATATCAAGACCCCAATACTTAGCAACGGGGGGGGGGGGGGGGGGGATGAGTGAAATAAGTTGGAAACCTGAAAGCAAGCAGTTCGGGAGTCGTTCCTTTTATAGGGTATTGCACTCGTACCCATTTTCCACTCGGCCGTCTGTTAGGGGGGTGGGCCCCAAGTACGGAAAAATTACCAAAAATTTGACACTTTCTTCAATTTTTCAAAAAATGTCAATTTTGCAGATTGTTTTTTTTTTCACAAATTGTTCTGTTGCTAACCCATTTAGTCTTCTATGCTATCTCATTTGCATATTTATTGAGTAATTCTTCATACATATACTACTTTCACAAACTTCATCCAGTTCTCCCCATTTAATTTCTGGAACTGTTTGGTGTTTTCCTGACCTTCGATTTTGATTCTGAGTGTGAACACGAATTTCAGCAGTCGAAGGCATCTTCTCATTGCTTAAATCTTCTTCTCATTCTTGATTCTGGTGATCTTCAGCCTCGTCTGGGTCAGAAATTTCTTCATCGCTGTCCATTTCCTAGCTCTGAATCGAATCGTCACTATCATCAGGAGCGTCGAAGACAATACGATGAATTTCTTCAAGACTTGTGTACCTGGCGGCCATTTTTAAATCCCCAGAAAAGGAAATTTGAAAGTCGTCTTGTAAAAGTTAGAAAAAGCACGATTAAAGTAGAAGAATCACTTCAAATTGCCGCCATGTTGAAGGACGTTGTTTATGGATAATTTGAGGTGGGACTGGGTGCTAAAAGTGCCGTGATGTGTCTTTCAGGGGGCAAAACGTACACCTTATTTGGGAGCGCGCTTATATGCACGCTTCGGGGTGAAAGGGTTAACAGCAATTAATAAATTGTGATAAATTGTAATAATAATAAATTGTGCCACACTCCATTCACCAAAACAGCCCCTCTGTAGTGCCCTCCACTCCAAAATGTCAATCCAAAAAGAAGGTGCCTGTTTTGTAAAAGTGAAATATTAAAATGATTGTTAAAAGTTAGTTAATTTAAATGGTTGTTCTGTAAATGAACTGCGGCTACACACCTTTTGTGTGAGAGTTTCACATTGTCTGGTAGCTGGCTGCATTCTGTCAAAATGCCCTGATGGGCGAAGATGTCCACTGACATTAAAAGGACTGGTGGGATACATTTTATACCTCCCTGAAATGTCCTTCTGGTGTTTGTGCGTGCGCATCCCGGCACAGTAGGATTGAATGGTGTGCCTTTGATGAATACCAAAGGACATATGCATGCAGTACATTAGCAAAAACATGCCAGAAACTGGCATAACATAATAAAAAATTACTATATACATGTAATTGATTAATGAAACTAAGTCATTTAATGACTTATTGAAAGACTGAGGCATTGCTGCCTTTAGTGTGTTGAACATTTACTTTGGTCAATTCATAGAAATTGTGCTTTTGAGCCAAGAACACACTTCCCTGCTATTGTTGGTTATGACAGGTTCATGTACATTAAATTAAGAGATCCAATCCAGTGAAAAGATCCTGTAGTTTCATTAAAAGGCCAAAACACAAAACTACTTCATGCTTTATATTTACTCAGCACTATGTTTCAAGCACAACTCTTGATACTCACAGAAGCTGGGTCTTGCACAAAGCAAGTACCAAGGAAGTGAGTGGCGCCGGGCGGGACTGTGTGCATACATTGTCCACACTGAGTTGGCTGAGAGTATGTTTCAATCCACTGTGTCAGAGACTCTTGGAGAAACCTTGGTGGTGGAATTCCTGGATTACTAAAATTAATTTATGTGACCTTATATTTGCCATTTCATGCAGTGAGAGGAAAAAGCTTCACACCATTAGATGTCTCTATGTATAAATAATAATATACAGGGCCTGGGGTAAGGCCCCAAGAATATTTTGAATACGAATTATTTTTAATAGACACTGGCAAATTTTATCTAAATAAGTCACAATTGGACCTTCCTTCTGCATCAATTTTTTGCCTTTACTTTCTTCTTTGCACAAATTTTTTTTCTTGGCATTTTCCCTTTTTTTTTGGTTTTTCCCCACCCCTCTCCCCCATCACTTTTCTAATGGTCCGTCCCTTAAATGAAACCAACTAGTCACCTTTCATCCTTGATAGCTGAAGAAAAGTCTACAGCCATGCTCACTGCTGAATAAAATTTTTCTTCTGCTATGTTATATGCTGAAAATTAATTCAATTACTTGAATATGTGCGATGCGCTTATTAAATGTAAACAAGTGTATTTGATATTCAAATTCCTTTGATGAAAAACTTAAGTGATGTGAACAATGTTTAAGGCAAGGAGTTACAAGGCAAGACTATGATCATCAGACAAATTTCATTGCAAGTGTAGTGGTTTTATATGTTTACTTTATTCAGTTATTTTTCCTTGTGTGATTGACTTATTTGCCATTCAAAATTGTTGAGAAAAAAGTCTGACATAGGCGTTTGAATAAATACACTACCCATGTTTTGCAGATTGACATTATTGAAACAAATTGCCTCTCTAGTCTGGTAAGGTTAAGCAATAGTATGTGCGTTTGTATGTATGTATGTAAGATTTGAAACATGAAAGATTGCTATTGTCAAAAGTTTTATTGATTGCAACTGGTTGATTGATTTATTGATTGATAATTGATTAAATGTTTAAAAAAGTGCCTCTGTCTGCTATGTTGTAACTAATTTACCTGGAAGAAAGCAGCCATTTTAAATCTTCTGTCAAATTTCCATGACTGTGGTGGAGAACAATTTTAACACATTTTCCATTAGGCTCACTGAATACTCTGATTTTTCTAGACTCTCTTATCTAACAAAAGACAGAACAGAGAACCATTGAGTACTTAAATAACCAGTTTTGAAGATACCTTTTTTTTACAGAAAAATCGAAATTAACAATTTAACAATGTAAAAAAATTTTAATACTTCACTTCTACCACTACCTCTGCCCCCCCTCCCAAATAAAAACATCTGTTACAGAATCAAACTTTAACCAGTTTTATCCTCATGATCTTGTTGAAAAACCACCTGAAGGGTTTGTTTGGGTTGTACATACGGAGTTACACATATGAAGTAACGTCATTCTAAGCTAAGAAACCTCTTTTTCTCTTTTGTCCTCCAAGTATCCCTGTTCTTTTTGTTTTCACTGGCTTCCACTTTTTCTTCATATTTCTTTTCCTGGGTGTCTTTCTGTTTCTGTTTCTCTTTCTGTTTCACTTTCTATTCTTTGTTGCTTTTCCCTGCAATTTTGGGTTTCAGTTGTGCTCACTAAAAGGTATTGAAGAGTAACAAACATCGCAAAATGCCAATTTATTGACTCTGGGAGCTACAGCTGTGACAAATGTACTGGCAATTCATTATAAAGGCATCCATTATGTAGAATGTCACACCTCTTTTTCTTAGAGCAGTTCCTTCTTTTGCTGCTCTCTGTCTTGCCTCCATTTTATTAGCAGTTCCCTGTGAACAACATAATTTATATGGTTAACTGAAGCATTTTTGATACAAAAGCTCTTTATTTTCTAAATCTAAATCATCTCTTTCTGGCTTAGTGCTCTGGGAAGGAGGGATAGGTGCAAAAAGGCAACACATTGAGATGGCAGGAGTATATTTAATCACTGAGGTAGAAAACTGATTATATTGTTAATACATTAATTATAATTGTTCATAACTTATCCCAGTTGCCAGTGTATCCCATTATTTTAACAGAAATGGGATATGTGTCAAAGAAAACCAAAACTAATCACATTAAACCCCATCCTCCAAATTTCACCCTGATGAATCATAATAATTTTGACCCAGTTGACCCTTCAGTTGGAATAAGCCATTCAAGTCCTCGTGCACCGAAAAGTACAATGAGTGGCTGGGAACGGTTGGGATAAACGAGGAAACTGCTGCTGGAAATCTGGAAAAGCCCCCAAGAAGAGCTATTTGACAGTGGATCCTAGATGCTTGGGACAGATGTTATCAAGACCTCTTTCAAGAGCTGCGCCTTAAACCTCCCCGTGGATGGCTCGAATGATTATGCGATTCACTGTTTCAAAGAAGGACAGCCATGCAGCTCCGGAAAGGCAATTCTTTACGCACAGTTGGATATCCTAAAGGAGCCAGATGTTAATCCTTTCGAAGCAACTGATTCAGATGTAGAAGTAGCGTACCCCCCATCGTTGGAGCTCATAGACTCAGACTAAGTTCAAACGAAGCCTTCTTTGACAGTGAAGATACCAGAGAAAAATGACGCGCTTAACGGCATAAGATTAGTTGAGGACTTCTCACCAAACGACTTTGAGCTTCGTAAGAAAGCATTACCTATGATGAAAACAGCTTTTGAAGAAGGGAAAAAAGTCCACTTCACAAAAGGAAAATTGCTTATCGATGGTAAGGCAGTTCCGATTTTATAGAATTAAATAAAATAGAATGAAGGTGCTATTTTTTAATTATTGTTATCTTATGTGGTTCGGAGCATGATTAAGATCGGCCCAACAGACATCGTGCGATGACTTCGTTTGTGACCAAAGTGCTTGTGCATTGCTGCACAACCGCGATTTTTGTGAGTCAGTACTTGTTGTTATTTCATCTTTTTTACTTAGCTTTGTTTTGAATGTATATGCACCGTATGAGTTACATAGAATTAGAACTAAAGTTTTAGCATGCTATATAATTAAATGACAACCAGATATGTTGATGATGCGGCTTATTTTTCACTATATTTTCGCAACGAAGCCCAATTTGCCTAAACTCAATCTTCAGCTTATTGTGTGTTCAGACTCTGTTTACTTGCCATAATTTTCCTGAAGTGATAAACTGACAAAAAGATAAAGTAAAATAAACATTTTATTTACGTCTACCAGAAGTCGGTAAAACTTGCCAGTAATTCTTGGTTTTCACCCACGTGACCTAAGACCTTGACAACCGTTGCTATCCGCCATGTTGGAGTCCCTGTAAGCGTAGACAATGAGTTGCGAAACACTAATCTGACACACTCGAAGATGGTTCTTTGTATCGTTGTAGGCTGTAGCACGAAAACTAGTAATAAGAATGGCATAGGAATGTTCCGTATACCTGCAGTTATTCATAATCAAGGAGAGGAATACAAAAAGCTGACTGAGGAAAGAAGAAATGCTTGGATTTCGGCGATTAGTTGAGGTGATATTTCGTGCAAGGACATCTTGAAAACTGAAAGAGTATGCGGCAGACATTTCATTTCGGGGAAGCCTTCTATGCCGTGGGATAAATATCACAAGGACTGGAAACCTTCACAAAATCTTGGGAAACAAGAATATGTCCAGAAAAACCTCGAATCTGCAGAGAAGAAAGCCGAAAGAACGAAACTCCGAGCCCAAAGTCGCGAGCAAGCACTACAAGCTGAACGCATCAGAAAGCAGGAAGAACAAAAGCGGAAAGAGCGTGAGGCAAGAGAGTTTAGATTGCAAGAAGAAGCAGCACGCGAAGCACGACAAGAATGGGAAGAATTACTTGAGAGACAAGCAGCAAAGAGACTTAAAATAAATGAAAACGGCGAGTGTGTTTCTGACATTGACTTTACACCTGACCCCACTGAGAACTTTGCTACGGCCGATCGGGAGGATAGCGAAACTCAAACAGAAGAGTTTGATTACATGTTTTGTGGCAGTAACTATTGTGCACGTAAACAGGATTTCTTTAAATCCGATGATAAAGTACGTTTTTACACGGGTTTGCCGTCTTACAAAATCTTGATGGTTGTCTTCGAGCACGTGGCCAAGCATATCACACGCAACACACAGACACTTGATTGGTTTCAAGAATTCATTATCGTACTAATGAAACTTAGATTGAATGTTCCGCTGCAAGACCTGGCCTGTAGATTTATGGTCTCTCGTTCTACAGTTTCATGCATAATTAGCCACTGGTTGATTGTTATGGACACTTGGCTGAAAGAAATGATTTACTGGCCGGAGAGAGACGAACTATGGGCTACAATGCCTATGTGTTTCCAGTATTCATTTGGTAGGAAAATCACTGTTGTGATTGACTGTTTTGAGGTCTTTATTGACAAACCTTCAAACCTCCTGGCAAGGGCTCAGACCTTTTCATCCTACAAGCATCACAACACAATCAAAGTGCTAGTTGGCATAAGCCCTCAAGGGACCATTTGCTATGTGTCTGAGGCTTGGGGAGGAAGGACATCGGACAAGTTCCTGACTGAAAATTGTGGCTTTCTTGAGAAACTATTACCTGGGGACATGGTTATGGCAGACCTGGGGTTCACGATAACGGAAAGTGTTGGACTGAAGCAGGCCAAACTTGCCATTCCTGCTTTCACAAAAGGCTTGTCACAACTGGACCCAGTGGATGTGGAGCGCACAAGAGGGATAGCAAATGTGCGCATCCACGTTGAGAGAGTGATTGGTCTATTGCGAAGGAAATATACAATCTTGCAAAGCATTTTACCAATCGACTACTTAATGTGCAACCCAGATGGACCACCAGACTCTCAAGTCCCAATGATCGACCGCATTATTAGGGTGTGCTCTGCTCTCGTAAATTTCTGTCCACCAATAATTCCGTTTGATTAGTTTTATTGTGATTTTTGACCTAGTAAGATTGTCCGAAATGAAGTGATTTTCATCTGAATGCAAAATTATTACTAGTGTTGTAAGGTATAATTCACATTTTAACTAAAGAAAACAGTCAGTTTATTTTGCTTTGCAAAAGTAACCATTGCTCCTGGGAATTAAGGGAGTAGTAGTATCTGAAAGCTTTTTTCAGACAGACAAAAATCACTCTAACGTACAAGGTGATATTTTTATGATAATACTGCACCCTTTAATAGGGGCACTATGCTGTGATGGGAGCTGGTGGGAGGCGCAGTGGCCTAATGGTTAGTGCGCTGGACTCTGGATCGGACGGTCCGGGTTCGAGTCCTGGCCGGGGCACTGCGTTGTGTTCTTGGGCAAGACGCTTTACTCTCACAGTGCCTCTCTTCACCCAGGTGTACAAATGGGTACCGGCGAATTTACTGCTGGGGGGTAACCCTGCGATGGACTAGCATCCCATCCAGGGGGGAGTAGAAATACTCTCTGTCGCTTCATGCTTCAGAAACCGGGGATAAGCTTCGGCCTGATGGGCCACTAGGCCCGACAGCAGACTTACCTTTACCTTACCTATGCTGTGATAGGTTTCCCAACAAAAATTGATGCTCTCATCAAAATATTCGTTCTGGGGCAAATACAAAGTTTTGGCCTCAAATTTCTAGGGAAAACCTATCTCAGAATTGTGCCAGAGTTACAAAGATTGTACAGTGCTACATTTTGAACGAAGCATTGCATGTTGGTAGACTACCGTATTGAAAAATAGTGGTCATCTGCAAAGGGTGACTTTCAAAAATAACTTTTGACCAATGAGCAGGCACCAAAATTTAGTACTGTGCTACAGTTGGGCATTTCTCGCCTTCCTCTGTAATGCATTGAATATTCTGAGACAGACCAATTTTTTTCAGAACTGTACCTAGAGAGTAAATGTCACTTTGTATGCTGCATGGAGAACCCAATAGTACTTCAGGAGCAATGTGGGAATAAAATGACTTGTACTTTTTTGCTGGTGGAGATGTGATGGGACAAGCCTTTCCAAAGTCAATTAGGAAGCCTTCTTTTTTAAAAACCACTGCATTGTTAGTCTTTAAATCACAATGAAGAAAACCCTTTTTGTGCACATGATTAAGGGCATCAGCAACATTATAACAAATCTTGACCCAGTCGTTTTTCCTTAGGTTGTTGTTTCCTTGGAGGAGATTATGTACTGTGGAAGAAGTATTCCCCTCGCCTAGGTATTGCATGATAATGGAATATGGCTTTTCCTCAATTTGCACACCCAGAATTGTTGGTATATTGGTGTGTGCCAAAGCTTGCATTGTTTGTGCTTCTTTTATAATTTCATGTATGTTCCCAGTTATTTGTTTTTCCACTACAGCAATGCCAAACCTCTTGTAGGTTTTTAAAATACACTTTCCAAAGGAACCCTCTCCAAGTAAAAGGCATGGCTGATTATTTGTGCTGAGGTCTGTTAAACTGATATTGTTAACTCCTTTTTCCACAGCAACCCTTTCCTTACTATTTTGCCCCTGTTAAAAAGGTTACACACTAAGTTAAAATATGAAACACATGAGTGCCTTGGTGCTGACGATATGCAAAGAACTGTTAATAAATGATTTTTCATATAAGCTTATTAATGTGTTGTGACTCAGTTTATATTCACACGTATATACATGTACTTACAATTAAATCGCGGTAATTTTTTTGACTTCACTATCATGGATTTTATCTTTAAGAGCTTAGAACCTTACCTGAAGTCGAGATTGAAGTAAAAGATTTCTCATTTTATTATTTTCATGGCATTTTTCACGCCACAATCTGCAAAATTTGCGCGCTGATTCTCTTAAGTTTGCTGCGGTCCGACGTTCCTGTTCACGCTCCTTTATCCTTTGCGCTTCAAGGGCTAGTTTTTCTGCTCTTCTTTGTTGACGCTTTCGCTTCTGCCTTGCATTCCGTAGCTTACATATTTCTTCAACAGTATGTTCTCTGAATTTCCCCATTGAATATTGATTATTCTCTAGACAGTCGCTTTCCCTTGTAAATTTAATTTCTTGGCGGGAATCGGCGGGAAAATAATTTTGTGCCAAATAAGGTGTAGCAAACCAAATTTTGGGAGCCCACCGTCTTTTTTCAGCGGTTTAACTCTGGTTTCTGTGGAAACGAACGTGGAAACCATAGAAACAAGTACTGTTGCCAAGTAACTAGCCGCTGGTCAAAGGGCCTGCAGACACTAAATCGAATAAGTAAAAATTTGGTAAAACATTTGACGATAAAAATCTGCGATAAAATATTAGAAAGCATGACACGACGTTTCGACGTTTCCAGAACGTGATTATCAAGTAAAAGTAGAATAATAAAATCTAGTATATATAGTGAGGCGGTGAATAAATTAAAAGGCATTAAAAGTTAAACAAAGAGTTTGGCCCTGATGGAGTCGCTCTGGGTGTTTAAATTGGGTCTTATTGTTCTTATGTACAGCATTTCATAAACAAGACAATCCCATTTTGTGCCACATTTTTTAAGCATTCTAAACTGGCTCTCGTTGAGTAAGTCAATGTTCCCATGGGCATCTCTCAGGTGCCGACCAATGGCAGAGTATCGATGATCAGCAACGCGTTGAAACAAATGGCGCGTCGTATATCCGACGTAATTTGAATCACACAAATCACATTTAAAACAGTAAACAACGCTATGCTGATTTACGATGCGTGGTTTGATTTGTTTAAAAATAAAATTATTTCAAAAAAAAAAATTAATTTGCAAATTGGCTGGAGCTCAAAATAACATGATTAGCTCAACTACTCGCTGAAAGTAGAAATAAAAAATCAACATAATTTATGTCTAGGCATTTGTTGTAGAATGTTAACTATTATTTCACTAATGAGGGCAATTTTTGTTTTATTTAGTTTTCCATGAAGTCTTAATTGGTTTACTCGAGTTAATTCGCCAGTGAAATTCAATTAATAAAAAAAGTACATCTGTACCAATCTTTATCCACTTGCGAGGTTCAATCTCGTCACCATGAGCACACTCCGTAAAAATGTCTCCGTAAGGATGATTCTTATGTTTGTTTGAAACATGTCTCAAAAATGACCTCCACTTAGCTAAGATCAACTCCGTGAATCCCACTGCAGTTGAAGTTGCACACCAGTACAGATGGTTCCGTACTCCCTTTATCCAGTCTTTAATGACTTCATAACCTTTCTCTTTACTAGCCTTCAGCAGTTTTTTAGCAATTGATCTGGCAATATGCCAAATATCATAATAGTGTTTTGTGGTTGTTTTGTGATTCTCCCTGATCCATTTGGCAATGCCACGGTGGCGGTCAGAGATGAATACAGCAATAGCAACACCAGCGTGACGGAGAAAATCAAAGCAGTTTTTGGCACCCTGTAGTTCCATTGCCTGGCTGCTACCAGTCTGGTTGGCCTAAATAAAATGATAAAAAAAATACTGTCTTCAGAACCATCAAAGCTAATTATTATAAAACAACTGTTTCTTCAGTACTTTTGCAGTTGTAAAAGTTTGTATAACCTAATTTTAAAACAACTGTTTTCTAAAACAATTTTTTTCTTCATTACTTTTACTGTTTTGAAACTTGATATTACATAACACACAGTCAATAACATTGAGGGAATTGAAAAAAATTATAATAAATGTGCCATTGGGAAAAAAAATTAAATTATGGTGCGAAACTCAAGCAGTATTGTATGCAAATGACCAACCTGGAGAAAATCAAAGTGAACAACTTTCATGAGGTCACAAGAAAACATTGTGTATGTGCCATACTTGGCACTGTGACCCATAGAGTCAAATCTTCCATCGCCACTCCAAATGGCTCCTGGAATGCTCTTCAGTTGATCCAAAAGCCTTGACCGGTATTCTTCCCAGTAGTGGAGGACCACTGGAAATAGGAACTTTCTCTGATGCAGGAAATATGTTCTCAGCGAGAAGACAGCTAAACCCATATGTTGTAAAACCAGCATCACACGACTGACAGAGGCACCAGCCATTAATATTCCAAAACTCAAAAGAATGTTTCCAGCGGGGTATTTCCCTAAAACTAGGGGCTGGCTTCTCCACTGAAAACACCTGCCACATTCTTTGCAGTTTTGGGTTAACACAGCCATAGTACCACTTCTGGTGACAGTAACCTTTGGCTTGCCCTTTCGACACAGGAAGCAAAACATTGAGAAAAGGCTAAGCAATGTCGAAAAGAATGCAATGAACTTCGGTTCATTCTCCACTTTGGTATTTGGCTCAACCCTATGCAGTTAAAAAATAAAAACAAAAAAAAAAGAAAATGGAAATAAATTCAGTCTGTTTATTGCCCCAGGGGCTCCATACTAGTAATACAAAACCTAGAGAGCTCGACAAGAGCCTTCTAAGATTTTCCTGTGACTGGTTACAATATTAACATAATTTGTAAATATGCATATATAAAAATGTAAAAGGGGTGATTGATAAGACTTCTAAGCAAATTTTAATGTCATGCTTACAGACTGATATATTTATATTCATTTCTTTAGTAACAGTAACTACAAGACAGAAACATAAGACTCACCGCACTTTTTCATAGTTATGGCCCTCAGCACCATCATCGTCGTCTGCTGTCCCAGTGGAAGTCTCGGTGTGATGAGAGGCAGAACCCCAATCTTCGTCTCCGGTGTCCAGATGGGCAGCAGGCTGTTCATCTTCCTCCAACAGAATCTGATTCACTTCTTCCTCTAGTGCTGCATTCTCTCCACCATAATCACCACCATCTTCTCCATCATCACCATCATTGCCATTTTCCTCCTCCTCTCCACTTTCACTAGCAGTTGTATCATGCATCTTAATAAAAGATTAAGAAAAAATAATTTTAGAAAACAGAAAAAGGGGGATCCTATTACTATTTTGCACAATAATTTGAACAAGCATTGATACTATAAATTGTATTGCTTCATCAAAAAAGACAAGCACAATTCATCAGAATCAATCAAAAGTTGTGCTCATGTGGGTTAACCTACCAATTTTATTTCTGCTCTCAACTTGGCATTCGCAATCCTCAGACGCGAATTCTCCTTTTGGTACTTCCTTGCTGAACTTCGTGACTCCAAGCATCTCGAGCACTGAGGCTTTGCTGGTGTGGCAGCAGCACCGACATTGATTGGAGTAAATATAGGCTGAGTTGGTGTGACAGCAGCAGTGACATCAGTTACACTGATTGGAGTTATAGGCTGAGCTGGTGTGACAGCAGCACTGACATTAGATGAAGTTACACTGACTGGAGTTGGAGGCGCAGACTCCTCAGCATTTGCATCTGGAGCCTCCTCGTCCACAAAGGAATCTGTCTGTAGAGGAACATCCGATGGCACCTCGCGTTCCACGGTTGTGGAGGAACAAGGCTGAGGATCCAGCTGCCCTGTATTCCTAATAGCACTTCTAATGATCTATGGATTTGGAGAGGAATTAAGAAGGGGGAGTGAAAAAAGGCCAGAATAGGGCTAAATTCTAGAATACCCCACCAAATATAATAATATGCATCTCATTTGCATCTCACTGAATTCCTTTTATTTCTATATATCTCGTTCATGTGTTGAAATCGCTCTCAGAACAGTCCACGTTATGAAAGCCTAAACATTCTTTAGCCTGTGTATGATTTAAGGCTAAAATTATCATGATATCTATTCGCTTATGTTTTGATCGGTACGGGAGAGGGAGAAGTGTCCAGTAACGAAATATGTATAAATAAGAATTTCACTTTATGCATATTGAAAGCTTATAACAACAGAGCAACACCGAGATAGCTATATTTCAAGAGTTGATCTCTGAAGTCTCTACGTTGTCGATTTCTAAACTTATTTGACAAACTACTATTTTAGCATAAGCAGTGCACGTGCACATGTGTGAAATTATCACATACAAGAACCATAATTTAGAATTTTATGTGCTTTCTTACCTGTCTTCGCTCTCTTTCGCTAAGTTCAGGCGAAGGACTGTACTGAACTCCATCGATTGTAGGCACTGCATCTTTTTTTAGAGTTCGCCTTTGCTGCTCTTCTGCCACGTTTAGAGCCCTTTCGTAGCACGATGGTTCAAAATGAACCGAACACAACACTGATGCGTTCGTGGCTTTAAAATTTGCTCGGTGTCTCCGAACAAATCGCTCCCATTTTCCCCTTCTGACTTCATCTTTGGGAAACATGTGCATAGAAATCCCTTCGGTGTAAGTGCCGTTATTACAACTTACTATACCAGGCCCTCCGGCA
Organism: Blastomussa wellsi; assembly: GCA_947652115.1. Taxonomy (NCBI): domain Eukaryota; kingdom Metazoa; phylum Cnidaria; class Anthozoa; order Scleractinia; family Plerogyridae; genus Blastomussa; species Blastomussa wellsi. The sequence continues at coordinate 17,017,848 of OX393561.1, forward strand.
ACGCAATACTTCCCGCTCTTTCTCTTCTTTCTCTCGTCCGCCATGATCGTTTCAAGTTCTAACACACCCTGTGACGTCAGCGGTTGTAATTTGCATATTTCGACCGCGCGCCATATGTCGTACTTTTTTTAATCGAATTGGCCAACTTCAAGGTAATAAAAAAAAATTTTGTGCGCTTATACGGAGCTTACATTGGGAAAAAAACAAATCAGCGAAACATTAACTTTAAGTTTTTGGAATAAAAAGAGGGTCGGAAATTTCATTTCATTTCATTAACAAATTGACATCAGTTTTTCCTGCCTCTGTCCTGTTATTGACCATGAATTTCTTCATAACATTGTCAAGACTACTTTGACAATGTTAAGAAGAAATTCATTGTCAATAACTGGACAGATGCATGAAACTGACGTCAACTTGTTTTTAAAGATAACAAATTGTCAAATTGTCCGCTCTCGCTCGTTGACACATCACATAAATTATATATTCATGTGTCTGTCTGCTGCTTGACAATGAAAATTAGCCTATGAGCAGGTGAGAATTTTAGCAGTTATCGTAAAATGGTATTTATACGAGATTACATCACAGGAAAGTTTTTCCAAAAAAACGTCTCACCTTTCCATTTCAAAACCCAAACATTTGATTCTCAACTTGAACTACATGTAATGAATTAATTAATATACAATTTACAGTCTGTTTTGTCACCAATGCAAACTGTATAAATCCTCTCTTGAAAGCAAGTACAAATCATACATTAGTTGCCCAGTTTTGCAAGTAGATGATAATAACTGTATTATCTGTGTCTCAGAAGGACTGGGAACTACTGAATTCACGAATTTGATTGGCTGAAATCAATACATTTTGCAGTGAAAAAAATACAAAAATATTGACTATTTTCTTCTAACAATATTTATTTATGGAAGTACCCAAAAGCGTGATGAGAAAACAAGTAAAGAGGACAGAATTAAGTTCAGCTCATCGCCGTTCGCAAGCAAAATGTTCGGTTAATAAGATCTAAATAAAATTAAGTCACTTACAGACTCCAGCAAGTTTATATCCACCATAAATCGATGCAGAACTTTCTCTAATCCATACTTCCCAAGGTAGCGCGAGGGGCAGATAATTGCTAGCTGTAATGATCTCAAAACAGACCGGTATTTGGGATCAAGATTTCCAAGCATCCAATAAAATGCACCTACATGTATTAATAACAGACAATATGACTAATCTTGTATTTAGTTAAATGTTCATGTAAAAACAATGAACAAAAAGAGGAAATGTTAATAATATTGCTGGTTTGTAAACTTTCATAACAACCACTGTTCCAAAACAACCACTATCAGGATATAAAAATGTTTACTCTTTTACATCAGACGATTAGTCATAGGTTTAGCATAGTGCCAGATGTTTAAAGCAATGTGCCTTTCACTATAAAAAATAGCTAAAGAGAACAAACCAATTTTGTGTTTTGGTGATTTAGAGCCAAGGGGGTCACACACATCAAATTCATCAAAATACATCATAATCTGCAAGGCACTGGAATTTGAGGAGAAGAGGAGATGGTTTTTATAAAAGCTTCCATCACAGAAATCCCTTAATTTGCCATTTGTCATGCTGTGGTCATATTCAATCTGGAAAGAAAAACAAACAAGCATAATTACTTTGGCCCAGCTGTACTTGCTACTTGCCAAAAAAAACTGTCATCCCAAAACATAAGTGCCGTAAGTGTAGTATCACAGATGAAACGTAAGTAATACTTTTTTATTGTTATCATTGTTAACACTGTAACCATTATTAAATTATTATTATTATTATTATTATTGGTAGTATTATTATTATATTATTATTTTTGCCATATACATGTCAGATTCAAGTTTGTATGATAACGTACTCAACAAAATTTGTATTTATTTTAATAAAAATATATAAAGAAATATTACGTTATTATTATGATATTATTATTCGAATAAGTAATGTGGCACGAAATGGGATTGTCTTGTTTATGAAATGCTGTACATAAGAACAATAAGACCCAATTTAAACACCCAGAGCGACTCCATCAGGGCCAAACTCTTTGTTTAACTTTTAATGCCTTTTAATTTATTCACCGCCTCACTATATATACTAGATTTTATTATTCTACTTTTACTTGATAATGACGTTCTGGAAACGTCGAAACGTCGTGTCATGCTTTCTAATATTTTATCGCAGATTTTTATCGTCAGATATTATTATTATCATTACTATTAAATATTATCACCATCATCATTAGCATTATACTATTTTCTATAGTATGACACAACTGGATTATGGAAAGATGATAATCACAAAATAAATGTTTAATTGTATGTTTTATGTGTAGTGTTTTTCAGCTGTGTTGCTATTCAGTCTTCACTCCAGCTGAGAACAGTATAACTTTTTCTTTCTTCCCAGAGTCTGAAATGGGTCATGCTATAAATTAAATACTCAGCTACACTTTATACCAAACAGGCCATTGTACAGTTCTCCTGGCCCATGGATTCAAGCGAGGCTGAAGGTGACCTTGCTTTTATACAGACCTCTCTGCCTTTCTTATTTAAATGCCAACTAGTTAGCAATTAAGAACAACTTGATTTACACAACAAAACCAGTGAGGTCTGTAGCAAGTTTGTATGATAACGTACTCAACAAAATTTGTATTAATTTTAATAAAAATATATAAAGAAATATTACATTATTATTATGATATTATTATTCGAATAAGTAATGTGGCACGAAATGGGATTGTCTTGTTTATGAAATGCTGTACATAAGAACAATAAGACCCAATTTAAACACCCAGAGCGACTCCATCAGGGCCAAACTCTTTGTTTAACTTTTAATGCCTTTTAATTTATTCACCGCCTCACTATATATACTAGATTTTATTATTCTACTTTTACTTGATAATGACGTTCTGGAAACGTCGAAACGTCGTGTCATGCTTTCTAATATTTTATCGCAGATTTTTATCGTCAGATATTATTATTATCATTACTATTAAATATTATCACCATCATCATTAGCATTATACTATTTTCTATAGTATGACACAACTGGATTATGGAAAGATGATAATCACAAAATAAATGTTTAATTGTATGTTTTATGTGTAGTGTTTTTCAGCTGTGTTGCTATTCAGTCTTCACTCCAGCTGAGAACAGTATAACTTTTTCTTTCTTCCCAGAGTCTGAAATGGGTCATGCTATAAATTAAATACTCAGCTACACTTTATACCAAACAGGCCATTGTACAGTTCTCCTGGCCCATGGATGCAAGCGAGGCTGAAGGTGACCTTGCTTTTATACAGACCCCTCTGCCTTTCTTATTTAAATGCCAACTAGTTAGCAATTAAGAACAACTTGATTTACACAACAAAACCAGTGAGGTCTGTAGCAACACAAGGTCACCTCCAACCTCACTGTCATTCAGAGGCCAGGTCACTGAACAGACAACTGTAAAATGGTCTACTAAAGTGCACTGAACTTTCAATATAAGAATTCTTTCATCCACATGCAAGGCCTTTAGTAATAGTAATACCTCAGTGACTACATCGTATTGATTCAGCAATGCGTGAAGCATGTCAGTGACAGATACATATTGGAATGTGTGCTGTTTAACTTTAAACCGTCCATGTCCATTGAATGTACAGAATTGAATCTCTTCCCCTAGTACAACTTCTTCAGGCTCCTAAAGAAAAAATTGCAGGTATGGTTAAAAATTGAAACACATTAAGAAGCGTAAATTTTGAGACATGTCTATGTATTGCCTGGTGGTCATCCATGTAACACTGGAACACACAGAAGTTACAAGTAACATAATGACATAATAAGAGTCGCACAAGGCGATAGCCGAGTGCGACTCTAGCTTCTTGAGTGCTTAGCAAACCTCCCAAGTGCATCCGTAACTCAATAGTACATGCTATGGCGTTTACCATTTGTTTTATAACATAACACTGAGACATTGGGACAACAGAGCTGCTTTTATTGAGGTACATCGCAAAAAATGTTGGTGTAGTCTTACATGACAGGAGAAAATAAGCGCGCGAAAATTCATTCATGACAAACGACTGCACACCAGCAACTCGATAAAGTTTAATCACGTTTCCTGAAATATCGATCAAAATCCTCTTTCTAAGGTCAGTATCCAACAACCTCTGAAATATTTGCTTTATAAACATTGCACACACGTCAGCAGCATACACCCATGGGCAAATAGTAGATGCTGAATTGACCAATCAGAGCGCACGCTTTGCTTTAGTTATGTTATAATAAGTTTTGAGTTGCTCGTACCCTTGTTCTCCACACCCGTAGCATCAAGGGTAAATAAAGCATAGTAAGCTTACAGGTGTTACAGGTTAAAGCCCTTAATGAAAGCCCTGCTCAGGCCAAGCCTGTGACTTTTACACCCAAGTTAATGTGTATCAGATACGTACGTGTGAACAAGGTAAAATCTGCAATATGCCAAGTCCCATACCACCTAAGCTTATCCAGGTTTCTGTAGCATTAAGCAACTAGCACTATTTTTACTCCACCCCGGATGGGGCATTGCAGGGTTGCCCCCAGCATTGAATTTGCTGTCATCCTATGCACCAAGGTGGACAAAGACACTGGGAGTTAAGTGTCTTGCTCAAGGAAACAATGCAATGACCCAGGCTGATTGATTTAGAAACCAGTGCACTACCCATTACCCACTGCTATTTCCATAGCAGATAAGGTAAACCACAAAATAAAAAAGCATCTTAAAATTGGATCAATATAAGTAGCTGGGCAACTGCCCACCTACCCCTCCCCAAACCTAACATTTAACCCCAAGGCGAGCAGACAGATAAATATAGGTGGGGCAAAACAATGATTTCTACCAAATTTAAATTTGGCATTAGTGTTACCTTTGGTTTGGTCTTTTTCTTTGTGGACTGGCCATCTGATTCATGGCCTTCACAGCTGGCAGACTAAAAAGAATTTCATCATTAAAATTAATCACCGCCATATATATAATGTAATTATCGAACATTGGACAAAAATTATCACAGATTACAAAGTTTAGATGCTAGTTTCCCAATAACCAATAGCGCAACCAATATTATTGGTTACTCTATTTTTCCAGGCAAGTAGAGCGCACAAGTTTGGTGATGACCTTAGTGCCTCCAGTCCTCTTTTTGTAAATAAGGTTACAGATATGTGATTAGAATTTTACAGCAAAAAATTAATGAAGACATACCTTTCGTTGAATCTTTTTCTTTTTAGGCTGGTCGCGCCCATCTAATTCATTGTCTTCAGAACTACAACCAGTTGCAAAAATGTTGAGACAGTTAGTGCCAAAAAAGGCTTTTCTTACTTCTATGGTTCGCAAATTGCCAGTTTGTTAGAGAAGAACATTTTGCACCCCTTTCCCCGTTTCAATGTTGTCCATCAAAGTTTTGTACGTCATATTGCATAGCTAGCAACATTGGGAAGGGGAGGAGGGGAGAGAGATTACGCGCAATAGCGCGGTGAAGAGTCTTCTCTCGTTAAGGTAGGATGTCTCAACTACTTATGCAACTGGTTGTCTTTCCAGTGTATTGAATGAAACATAGTCCAGCGGCAATGGAGATGATTTAGAACGAGCTAAATACTGAAATGTATTGAAAAAAGAAAGGATCCGTTCGTTTCAAGAGAAAAGAAAAGGTAGAGCGCGCAGATTTGGATGGAATCTTGCTAATACTTAAGTTACGTTTTGTGACGTAAAGAAATTCATCAATCGAATTTCTTGTTCAATAAAGGCAAACGACATGGTTTTTAAGGAGAAAATCAAACCAGAACTAAAAGCTTATGTAAGATTCCTTCGAGAACAGGGTGATGTACCTGTTAAAGAAATAGTACACCGTTGTGGAATATCCAGGGCATCGGTTTATCGCTGTTTAAAATTTGCAAATCAAGCACAAAAGGAAAGTAACAGGCATGGCAGGCCGCGATTAATCGATGTGCGCCAGCAAAGGAAAATCCACAGAACAATTGGAAGACTTCGTGAACAAGAGGGAAACTTCTCATGCCACAGAATAAGGGCAGAAGCGGGTTTACACAATGCTTCACTGTGGACTATCAATCGAACTTTGAAACGAATGGGATATGCCTTCTTGGAAGCAAGAAAAAAAAAGTAATATTACTGGAGAGAGATTTCAGAGAGCGTTTAAGGTTTGCACGTAAAGTGAAAAGAACTTATTGCAACGACTTCTTCATGAATGATATCTGCTTTTATCTAGACGGGGTAAGCTTTTATCATAAATACAATCCACTCGACGACGCTAGAGCCCCTAAAGGTAAAATCTGGAGGAAACGAAAGGAGGGACTGTCTGTGACTGCAAAGGGAACGCACGTAGGCTCGGGCGGAAGAGTTGTTAAAATGATTGTAGCCATTTCATATGGAAAAGGCGTTATATACTGTGAACAATATGAAAAACTAGATGGTAATTATTATGCAGATTTTATACGCAGAAATTTCCGAAATATGTTTCAAAAGAGCGGGAAATGTTCAAAGCTATTCGTCCAAGACAATTGCCCCATACTGAATTGTGCTAAGGCGCGAAAGGCTCTTAAGGAGGTTGGTGGAGAATTATTTACTATTCCGAAAAGAAGTGGAGATCTTAATCCTATCGAGAATGTTTTTAATGCCGCGAAAGAAGAGCTCCGAACACAAGCTGTGAGGTTGAATTTAACTTATGAGAGTTTTGAGGCCTTTGCAAGAAGAGTGAAAAGTACATTGTATTCAATGCGAAGGGAAATAATTGACAATACCATCGCTTCAATGTTTAAGCGCTTGGATTTAATCACAAAAAATAGGGGCAGGCGTACAAAATACTAAGAAAAATAAATCGAAAAGGAAAAAATGGAGCTTTATAAATAATGCAAAAGTGATCTTTTATTTTACAATGCGACAAAATATCTCATGTAAAGACAGGATATTGCGTGACATATGTTATTATTGCGTGACTAATTTAAAGAACTTGAACGTATGAGATATTCCTGCATTGAGTCATTTCAAAAATAAAGATTTAGTGCATTCCAAAAAATAGCCGTGGTCCAAAAATGTCTTAGCCATCATAACTTAGATTTCCCAACGGTCTACCATAAAAACACGGTCTACCCTCACCACGGTACGAAATAGGATATTCTTTTTTGTAATTACATTCCGATGGTACACCGTGGTAGACCGCTGCGGTGGATGATTGCGTTTCTATTCAACTATACACTGTTTCTCCTGGCCTTACTAAAGGACTCATTTTAGCTAAGCACTAACGAGGCAAAGCACCTTGCACACTTCGGGATTTCCTTTTGATCGTTTTGTACAATTTGTACATTAAATTGAAAGATTTTCCACCTTACTTGCATCATTTCTGTTTCACGCTGATCGATAACTCCATTTTTAATGTAAATAAAGGGTTGTTTTCCCGTACAGAAAATTGGTGTGTCTTTTTCAAATACAATGTCTTTCGCGTAGTGTGTTTTGGGTGCAGGGAGATGCACTACTTGACCTTCAAGCATAAGAAGAAAATCATGCCATTGTATAACTTGTTGCGACCAGCGGAAGTCGTTCAAGAAAATGCATTCTGCATCTTCTGCTCCAACCCATCCAAACAAGACCTGGCTGAAAAAGATCTGAGTAAAAACCTTTCTTCCAATGACTTGTATCACTAGAAGAAATGATTTCTAGAAAAGTTGAATTTCCTTTAAGTAGCGAGCAATTACAATAGAAGGTGTTATTGTCTGTATTGCAATTTCGTCCAGGAACTTTATCTCATTTTAATCTTACGAACACGTAGTGCGCCATTTTCATACGTAAATGCAGTTGTTTGACAATATTTGGAAATTTTGCGCAATAATTCGAACCCACAGCAAATTTCAAACAAAAAGGACTTTTAATTGACACGTGTTTATTTCGAAACTCAAGCATACTTGCTGATGTCTTCCCCAGGGTAAATGAACTGTGTAGATGTTACGTCATCCTTTACACCCCAAAAAGAGGTTTTTCCGTGGCCATTTTTGAGATAGCCAGCATGTTACCCTAAAACTTTTTCTTTTGAAAAGCTCCCCTGAAAAGCTTCGACAGGTGTGATTTTCACCTCAATATATAAGAGAAGAATATATTTTTTGTGCCTTGCATAAATCAGACAACCAGTTGCAAAAATGTTGAGACAGTTAGTGCCAAAAAAGGCTTTTCTTACTTCTATGGTTCGCAAATTGCCAGTTTGTTAGAGAAGAACATTTTGCACCCCTTTCCCCGTTTCAATGTTGTCCATCAAAGTTTTGTACGTCATATTGCATAGCTAGCAACATTGGGAAGGGGAGGAGGGGAGAGAGATTACGCGCAATAGCGCGGTGAAGAGTCTTCTCTCGTTAAGGTAGGATGTCTCAACTACTTATGCAACTGGTTGTAGCAGACTAAAGAGTAAAAAATATATTTATATATATCTGTCCTGATGTCTACAGCTAGATGTGAGACCTTTTTTTGGCGTGGAGCTGTAAATGCGAGCTTATCTTAGCTCCATTCAACTGAAATTACTCTAAATTCGACGTCTAAATGATTTTCTGACCAATAAGAAGACATTCTAACAAAATCATGAGTTTTGCCAATTTAATTACCGGTAAGACAGTGTTTACAACTAAATCTGTCTAGGAAATGACTGACACTCCCACCAGTCATTCCACAGCGTAGTGTAGTCAAATATCAATGATAATAATAATAATAATAATAATAATAATAATAATAATAATAATAATAATAATACATGTACCTTAGAGCGTTTCAACTTCACATAACGTCTCTGCTCTACCATGCTACAATGGGCCCTAGTACAATTAAAATGAAAACCGCAATCGGGTAAGGGTTCTACGATCGTTTCTTACACTCATTCGAATTTCGGACAACCGTAGCCTTCTAAATTTAAACTGGGAATGTTCAGTTCGTTTAACAAGTCTCTTTCCACGTGACCACCCTTGTAAGCCACCACGTCACACCCGCGAAACCTGTGACGCGAGTAAAGTTCCAACAGTTCGTCTTTTACTTTGAATTGAGGGAGGGTTTGCAGGGTCTTTCGTGGGAGAAAACGTTAATCCGTGCACGTTGTATTTCACGTACCAGGCCGTCCTCTTGTCTTTGGGGGATAACGCGTCCCAAGGGACGGAAGGGTAAAAGGCCACTCGTCCGTATTCCCCATTCCACCCGTGATAACCCAGTTCCCTCACGGCAAAGTTGTCTTCAACGCGAAAGCCTTCCAAGTCCAAAACCATGCACACCTCAGCGTCTGTAAGGATGAGGACGCTCGTGAGTCGCTTTTCTAAACCCCTTGGGTAACTCGTCCGCCCACTGGAAGAAATCACACTTGAGCGGCGATTGATGACACTTGAAGTAGAGTCTCCCCGGGTTCTTTTCCGACTTGGACATGCACAACAAGACGGAACAGCCACAATGACAATTTAGATCTTTCTGGTTTCTGGAGTAGTACTCGTTCAGGGTGTCGCGGAACTTTCTAAAATACTGGGGGGCCTCTTCCACACCCATACACACGTAGCACAAATCTCCGTCGTCGTCGTCTTTACCCACGCCGCACATGTAGTACTCCCATCCGTTCTTGGCTTGCTTACGCAGCAACGGGGTTCGGTCGTGTATGGGGCACGTCAGAGGAATCGTAGATTATGGACGGCGTGTTGGCAATGCGTTTCAATTCGTCTACTTCTTCGTCAGTCATGAGGGTCATGTTGGACATCGTGTAAAAGTCTTTTCTGAAATACCTCTCGCTCTGCTGCATCTGACGACCTTGCAGGTCCCTCGTCCTTTATATAGCATTTGGGCGGATCGAAAATACAGTGTTCCCATTGGTTCTTTTTGGGTCATCCAATCAGAACGCTCGAAAACGAACCAATCGAAGAATGGGACGCTTTAGAAGCCAGTGACATGAACTTGTACGATAAGGAATTAAGAGAATTTAGATCGTCTTGTAACGACGTAGGGTGTTGCTACGTCAAGGGTGCCTTTTTTTGTGAATAAAAGTTCATTGTTTACCCTGTTGTCTTCATTCGAGTCATGAATAGCGAAGCGTACTGGTGTTGGGTGAAAGACGTGTGTCTACGTGTCTATCTTAAATACGGACAAGGGATCACGGTTCCCTTAGATCCCGTCCACGATCCCTTGCATGTTTTCGACGAGGCCGACATACAAAACAAACCCTTTCGTTTCGCCGTCTACATAATGTGGTTGAGGTACCAACCCCACGCATTCGATTGGTTCAATTGTCTGTTGACGACGACCTGGTACGGGATTGCACGGTACGGCTGACCACCATTCTGACGACATGAAACAAGCATTGCAGAACTACGTCGATCCTTCCAAACCGGGTAGTTTGGGAGGCGTGCATCTGTTTGCCAGAGCCCACCGACTCGACCCGACTAAAGTCAAGAAACTCTTGGAAACGGAACTCGCGTACACGTTACACAAACCCAGAAGGAGACGTTACCCCACCTTACCCGTGTTGGTGTTCGGCATGGACGAGCAATGGGTGGCCGACCTGATCGAGGTGCAAAACATCGCGAGAGAAAACAAAGGGTACAGGTACCTGCTGACGGTCGTGGACGCTCTTTCCAAGTACGCGTGGGTGGAACCGGTCAAAAACAAGACGGGGAAAGCCGTGATGGAAGCCTTCGCCAAGATCTTGAAGCGAGCCAAAGGTAGAAAACCGATCAATTTACAGACGGACGACGGTAAAGAATTTTACAACAAGACCTTTGCAGAGTTCACGAAACGTCTAGGCATCCATCACTTTTCCACTGCCGGAGACACCAAAGCCAGCATCGTCGAGAGGTTCAACCGCACCCTGAAGGAACGCATGTACAGGTACTTCACTGCCGCGAACACGACGAATTACACCAAAGTGCTGCCCGCCTTGGTGAAAGGGTACAACGTCTCATTTCACCGAAGCATCGGCATGGCACCCGCCAAAGTGAACTCGGCCAACCAAGAAGCCGTCTGGAACGTGTTTTACGCCAAGAAGAAAAAGAAGAAGAAGAAGAAAAGAAGACGTCACGGCAGCGAATTCAAAGTGGGCGACAAGGTACGTCTCAACACGAAATTTTGTCCTTTTCAGAAAGGTTACTTGCCCGGATGGACGGAGGAAGTGTTCGTGGTACGCCGAGTGAAGCCGGGACCACCTATGACCACTTACGAGTTAGACGAATACGACGGCACTCCTCTGAAAGGCACGTTTTACAAGCAGGATTTGCAAAAAGTGTCAGTGGGAGACGACGACCTGTTCAGGGTGGAAAAGATTCTGAAACGAAAAGGTACAAAAGTCCTGGTGCGTTGGAAAGGATGGCCAATCAAATACGATAGCTGGATCGACAAGAAAGCTGTGGTGACACGATGAAAGACTTTTACGTCAAGTTGACGAGCGGTTCGAATCGGTTCGAATTTCCGGAGAACCGAGCCAACCGTTTCCAGAACCGACTCCCGTACCTGCTGCAGTTCAAGGAAAGTGGGCATGACGGACATTCACGTGCCCCGTCGAGTGGACTTGAAAGATCCCTTCTTGTTCCGTTTCGAGTGGCACTTGAAGTACGGCGACGGAACTTACGCCGGTGCGGACGACACGACGTTGGAGATCACGCGTGACGTTCTGGAACGGTTGCACCCCAACATCGCTAGCGGTACCCAACTCCTACAAGCCGTGAGACGTCTCTACTACAAGACGTTGCAAGACTTGGACGTGGTGGACGCCAACCTGAGACGAGACGATGGAGAGAAATTGTACACCCGACTCGTGTTCGACTGAGACGAATTCGTCTTGGACAACCGCAACACATTCACGGGGGACGCCCAGCGTTACCCGGCCGTGTTTGTGGGATTTCGATTGGCCCGAGACATGGGATGGATCGAGGTGACGGGTCCGCCCGATGCTCCCGTCTACGTCCTGGGTGACAATTTACGCAAAGACTTTCCCGACGACACCGTGCCCGGTGAAGGAGGAACACTACGCCACCCAGATACCCAATCCTGCAGACGTACCCAAAGAAGATGGAGAAGAGGCCTTATTCTGGCGCCTCAAAGACGGAAAGTTGTACTTGAGTTGCTTGTGCAATTGGCGATTCGTCAACTTCAATAGAGCCTTTCAAAAAGTGATAGGAGAGGCATCGCGTTCGTTGATCGTGTACTCGGACGTGGCACAGAGTTCCGTGGTGGGCGATCAAGTCACCGATCTATTGCGAGAAGTCAACTACGTGAGAAAAGGATGAGGCAACACCTACTTCAAACCGCTCCACGTACAATATATTCCGGTGCGCAAGGACACCTTGGACATTATCGAAACGCAAGTGTCCGAGACGAACGGAACCCTTACGAAATTCGGTGGAGGCAGAACCCTCTTAACATTGCATTTCAAACGAGAATGAGAGGAAGTAGTTTGACGCGCTACGTACCCGACCAAGACGGCACTGGTTTCTTCAAAGACATCCTTTCCTCCACCGCCCGAGAAGGTTGGCGAGGTTTAAAAAGGGGTCCGTTGGGTCTACCCGTCAACATTTCCGCTGCCGTCGCTGGAGCCAAGAGAGGAGCGAAACGCACGGTGAAACGTGAGATAGAAAGAGAAGCCAGCAAAAGACTCAAGAGAGGCCTCAACGATCTGTTTTGTTCGTGATGAATCCCATCTATTCCAGACGCCGGCACCGCTCGATTTCCTTGGACCGACTTGGTGAAACAACTGCAGTATAAAAAAGCGAGGTCAACGCGGTGGTACGTTCATTCCTAGCCATCAGCGCAAACGAAAACGATGACAGATCTCGTGCCTCTGACCGGATCTACGGGCGTGTCCAATCCCAAATGGGATCTGTTCCGCGTCCCACCCACTGATGTCAGCATCCAGTTTTCGCATGGTGCCCATCCAGACCTTTACCACAGGAATCAACCCCGTGGACTTTCAGGTCGATCCGCAAGAAGATTACATCGATTTGAGTCGCAGTTACTTCGAAGTGGAATTGAGGTTGAAGAAAGCGGCGGACGGTACCAATTATGCAGCGGCAAACAACGTGTTTCCCGTCAACAACTTGGCGCACACCTTGTTCAAACAGATCAACGTCAAACTCAACGGAACCTTGATCAGTCCTCAGACCGACACGTACCATTACAAGGCCTACCTCGAAACGTTGCTGAACCACGACAGAGACGACGGCGACACCATCTTGAAACCTCAAGGCTGGTACAATGGCATCGACTGTCCCGACACATTGACGGCCAACAACCTGGACGATGCCGCGCCTCACGCCGCCTTCGAAGCTCTGACTACCACTCAACAAGAAACCGTGAAAGCCCTGAAAGCCGAAAGAGCCAAGTACCTGGGAGGTACCGTGCACATGTTGCGCTTCACACCCCACATCAAAGTGTTTCACATGGACAAGGTCTTGGTGCCAGGCGTGCAACTCCAGATCCACATGTACTTCAACAACCCAGATCTGTTCACCGTGGGTGTCGCAGGGCAGCCTGCGGCTCTACTCACCAGCCAAGACGTCAAAGTCAGACTGTACCTCTGTCAACTGAGACTCAATCCCTCCGTGTACTTGGAATTGGAAAACAAACAGAGAACGACCCGAAAACCCGTCAGCTACACCACAGTGAGAGGTGAAATCAGGACCTACAACATGCAAGGCAACCAACAATGCTTCGAGATCAACAACCTGTTTCAAGGACGCATCCCCAATCGTTTGGAGGTGGGTATGGTGTCGACGGCGGCTTTCACCAGCACGTTGGTCACCAACCCCTTCAATTTCCAGAAATTCGGTTTGAGCAGCATTCGTCAATTGGTGAGAGGAGAAGAGTACCCGTACGAGACGTTGGAACTGGTGCACGACGACGACAGCAAGGCTCTGAGAGGATACTTCAGGTTCCTGCAAGCCACGGGGTGTCTGTGCGGAAAGAAAGGAAACATGGTGAGGAGCGAGGAATGGGGACAAGGCAGGAACAGCACGCTGTTCGTATTTGACAACGCGGCCAACGGATGTTTGGACAGTCCCGTTTTGAATCCCAAACAGAGCGGAGAGGTGCACCGTCGTGGTGTACGGCGAATTCGAAAACTTGTTAGAAGTCGACGCCAACAAAGCCGTCCTTTACAACGTGTACGAACGCTGATGGAACGCGTGGCCCTGAACAACGTGCAGTTGGACCATTTGGCAGAAGCAGAACCCGTGTTGAAACCGCATTTTCACGGGACCGTGGCCTGCGATGAATTACCGTCGACCCCTCGCAAAGACGTGCCTCGGGGTTACATCGTCAACACGGATCCGTCCGACTTACCGGGTCGCCATTGGATCTCCCTGTGGACCGAAGGCAACGTGTGCGAGGTGATGGACAGTTACGCGTTACCTCTGGAGGCGTACCAGACCGCGGGACCGTTGCAAGCGTGGTTGAAGAAACATTGGAAGTACGTGATCCGAAACGGACAGAGTTTACAGTCGTTGTTCAGCGAGAGTTGCGGCGATTACGCCCTGTTGTATTTGAGTTCAAAAGCCAGAAATGAAAGCATGCAATACTTTGTAAATCATTTCTCCAAACACGATTACGCGGCCAACGACCACCAAGTAGGCCAGATGTTACGAGAAAAAATAGTAAGAGCCTTAGGATGGCAAGATGTTTGTAAATAATTGAGGTTGAAGAAAGCGGCGGACGGTACCAATTATGCAGCGGCAAACAACGTGTTTCCCGTCAACAACTTGGCGCACACCTTGTTCAAACAGATCAACGTCAAACTCAACGGAACCTTGATCAGTCCTCAGACCGACACGTACCATTACAAGGCCTACCTCGAAACGTTGCTGAACCACGACAGAGACGACGGCGACACCATCTTGAAACCTCAAGGCTGGTACAATGGCATCGACTGTCCCGACACATTGACGGCCAACAACCTGGACGATGCCGCGCCTCACGCCGCCTTCGAAGCTCTGACTACCACTCAACAAGAAACCGTGAAAGCCCTGAAAGCCGAAAGAGCCAAGTACCTGGGAGGTACCGTGCACATGTTGCGCTTCACACCCCACATCAAAGTGTTTCACATGGACAAGGTCTTGGTGCCAGGCGTGCAACTCCAGATCCACATGTACTTCAACAACCCAGATCTGTTCACCGTGGGTGTCGCAGGGCAGCCTGCGGCTCTACTCACCAGCCAAGACGTCAAAGTCAGACTGTACCTCTGTCAACTGAGACTCAATCCCTCCGTGTACTTGGAATTGGAAAACAAACAGAGAACGACCCGAAAACCCGTCAGCTACACCACAGTGAGAGGTGAAATCAGGACCTACAACATGCAAGGCAACCAACAATGCTTCGAGATCAACAACCTGTTTCAAGGACGCATCCCCAATCGTTTGGAGGTGGGTATGGTGTCGACGGCGGCTTTCACCAGCACGTTGGTCACCAACCCCTTCAATTTCCAGAAATTCGGTTTGAGCAGCATTCGTCAATTGGTGAGAGGAGAAGAGTACCCGTACGAGACGTTGGAACTGGTGCACGACGACGACAGCAAGGCTCTGAGAGGATACTTCAGGTTCCTGCAAGCCACGGGGTGTCTGTGCGGAAAGAAAGGAAACATGGTGAGGAGCGAGGAATGGGGACAAGGCAGGAACAGCACGCTGTTCGTATTTGACAACGCGGCCAACGGATGTTTGGACAGTCCCGTTTTGAATCCCAAACAGAGCGGAGAGGTGCACCGTCGTGGTGTACGGCGAATTCGAAAACTTGTTAGAAGTCGACGCCAACAAAGCCGTCCTTTACAACGTGTACGAACGCTGATGGAACGCGTGGCCCTGAACAACGTGCAGTTGGACCATTTGGCAGAAGCAGAACCCGTGTTGAAACCGCATTTTCACGGGACCGTGGCCTGCGATGAATTACCGTCGACCCCTCGCAAAGACGTGCCTCGGGGTTACATCGTCAACACGGATCCGTCCGACTTACCGGGTCGCCATTGGATCTCCCTGTGGACCGAAGGCAACGTGTGCGAGGTGATGGACAGTTACGCGTTACCTCTGGAGGCGTACCAGACCGCGGGACCGTTGCAAGCGTGGTTGAAGAAACATTGGAAGTACGTGATCCGAAACGGACAGAGTTTACAGTCGTTGTTCAGCGAGAGTTGCGGCGATTACGCCCTGTTGTATTTGAGTTCAAAAGCCAGAAATGAAAGCATGCAATACTTTGTAAATCATTTCTCCAAACACGATTACGCGGCCAACGACCACCAAGTAGGCCAGATGTTACGAGAAAAAATAGTAAGAGCCTTAGGATGGCAAGATGTTTGTAAACGACCTCACGTTCAGAACACCGTGCGATCGCACGGTGGTGTAAATCATTTGTTTTTCGAATAAAGAGGTGTGAAAACGAACCCTGTAGTCACTCTGTATCCATGGATCGAGGTGAAGCGTTCACCTTCAACTGTCCGTGCAGCATCTTGATCGTGGGACCGTCGGGCTGCGGTAAGACGGTCTTCACTTCCAAACTCTTGACGGAAAACGCCGACTTGTTCGGGTCGTCTCCCCAGGTCGTACGATACTGTTACGGCGTGTGGCAGGACAAATTCGAGGACATGCAGCGAAGAGGCATCAAATTCCACGAAGGCATTCCAGACACGAACGATTTGAAAAAGTGGTTTCCCAAAGGAGGTGTACTGGTGATGGACGAAGGAGGCAGCGACAAATGCGTGCTCGATCTATTCACCAAACACTCTCATCATCAAAACATCACGGTGTTGAACTTGTGTCAAGACATGTTCCCGCCCGGCAAGTACGCCAAGAGCATTTCCAGAAACGTGCATTACGTGGCAGCGTTCAAGAACCCTCGCGACCAATTGGGATTTCGAAACTTGGTGCTTCAAGCGTTTCCGAATAAGTGGAAAGACGTGCACGACAGGTACAGACGAGTGACGGACAAGCCTTTCGGTTACATGGTCTTGGACTTGCATCCTGCCAGCAGCGACGATCAACGACTCCTCAGCCACTTGTTAAAAGACGAGGGATATGTGCGATGTTATCAGTTCGAAGAAGACAAGGACCCATAACTATCTGTGATGCAGCTACGCGACGTGTCGTGGTGCAGGTTCCTGCACTGATGCAGGCGACACTTGAGCCAGATGAAGCCCGACGACATGGATTGAGACGCCATGACACAATTGGTGACGACGTGTAAGGCGTGGGAGGACGTGGACGATCTGGTACGAGCATAGAACGAGACTCACTTCAGATAATTGATTCACTCGTTACGCGATGGCTGAGGAAGTGTTACCTTCGGTGGGCGTGGGCAGATCTCCCGACGTACCGTCGATGGGAGACCTCATTCACATGGCATTAAACATGTCGCCTTTGAGCCCTCATCCCATCGACACCGTTGATTTGGATCGTTTGGAACTGTCTGCAGTGGATCGTCAACAGTTGCAGGCCATGGACGACATACGAGACCAAGACATCATGGCTGCCTTGAGTCCCGCGCACGTTGACCAGATGATGCAAAACGCCTACAGCACGCCTGGCGTAGGTTCTCCACCCACACCCGTTTTCTCGACTCCTTCTCCGGCAGGCGTAGGTACACAACCCGCGAGACCCACGGTCCCGCACAAGAGCCCTCGTAGGCATCTTCCCTCGAGTAGTAGCAGTAGTAGCAGCAGCAGCAGCAACAACAGTACACCTAGAAGACCGCCGAGAATGAATCAAGACGACTTGCAGCGACAATTGCAACTGTTGTTAAACGATCAAAGTCAATCAGCAGCTGGACGACGCATCGCCGTCATCACGACCACCAACACCATCACCACGACCTACAAAGATGGAGGCAGACCCAGCGTGCGACGCACTTCTACGTGAGTGAGCGATTGAGATGGAACGACAGGTTTCACTCTTGAACGGGACCCACGCCAAGTGCCCCTTGGACCGTAAATTATTGTACAAGTTGGATGGACTCTTTGCGTTTTACCATCGTCAATGGTGGTGTCATCGTCAGATGTTTTACCATTTCAAACGGTGTCACGGTTGTTTGAACGCGTTGGCTTTAATCGTAGTGGCAGCAGGCATCGTCGTGGGTTCTGTGTTGGAAAACAGTATCCTGATCGCTTGTTTGTCGGCGGCAGGTACCGTGGTCAAGGGATGGAACGATTTCAAAAAGTTTTCGTTCAAAGTCGACATGTGTCGTTTTGCCTACACCACCTACGACAAGACGTTAATCGAGTTGAGAACCTACGCACGAGGTCTCCCCATGGACGAGTTGGACGGATTCTTAATCAAGATGCAAACCTTGGACGACACCATCACCGATTTCACCCCGCCCGTGTCCAACAAGTGCATGCGAGACTACGAAAAAACATTTTGTTACGATCACGTGGATAAAGGCTAGAGCACGACGGTGTGAGAATCAGTTTCGGCAATGAAGGGGAGACGAACAGGTCGTGGTAGAAGAACAACGCGAAAGAGACAAAAAGGAGGACTCTTTCCCCTGGCGGCACTCATTCCAGCTTTGGTGGCCGGAGGAAAGGCCATAGCAGCGGGTGCTCTGTCCGGAGCTGCAGGGTACGGTGCGAAAAAAGGATTGGAAGCGTTCGAAAGAAAAAGAAAAAGAAAACGAAAAGCCCTCACGCAGTCCCAATTGAGTTCTGGAGCCAAGAAACAGGCCAAAGTCATCTCGCGCATCGTAAAAGGTTTTGTGAGATGAAAAGGAGGAGGACTAAGACACGACGCAGAAGACGACAACGAGGCGGTGCATTGCTCAGTATACTCAAGAACGCTGCGACGAACGGGTACAAACTCGGAAAGGACAAGAGGTATAAAAGAATGGGTGCCAAGGGTGTCACGGGTAGTTACAAAAGACGCCCTGCTCCATGGGAAGTATGATGAGACTGTTACGTAAGGAGAAACGTTTCCTGACGTCCATCCTGAACGAGGCGGACCGGTACAGGCGACAAGACATGTTGATGCATGCCAATGCCGATCAGATCAACGCCGTCAGCGAAATGGTCTTGAATCTGCTCAAGAGAAACATCCCGGTGAGCGAACGAGCGATACAGAAGTTACGACCTCATAAAACCAAACTACGCGAACTGGCCAAACGCAAACACTCGGTCAAACGACGACACAAACAACTGTTGAAGCAACAAGGCAGCGGGTTTTGGAACGGTCTACGCAACGTCTTCAAAGCATGTCACTGCAAGAGCGGTTAAAAGGGTGGAAGCAACGCGTGGCCTACCTATTGTCGGAAACGAGAGAGCTACGAGAACGTTTGGAACGCGTGGAAGAAAACAGAGACCATTGGTATAAAGCCTACCACGATCTACGCCGCCAACACACCTCCTGGAAGTACGCGGACGAACGTTTGTGTCCCGACTGCAGAGTCGTCGCCGAAGGTAAAACACGCGAGTTGTGCCAGGAGTGTGCCGATGACGCGAGAAGTGCTCATGATCCCGTCCTCGGAGTTCGACCGATTGACGAACCACTACAAAGGCAAGTTGACACAGAGCGCACTATTGAACAAGGCGGCTCGATTGTCTGCCGAGAAACAATTGTTGGAGAAACACTTACCTCCAGGTCTGGCCGTGAAGAAAACCAAACCGATTGCCAAGGAAGTGGGTAAACTCGGCCGACGCATCTGACGAGGACCCGTGACCATTCGCAGTGCACCCGATGATGACGACGACGACGACGACGTGCTCTTAAACGCCCCTTTGGAAAACATGCTGAAACAAATCGTCAAAGCCAACAAGGCGACAGCTGATGCAGCAGCAGCAGCAACAGCAACAACGCCCGCCGTCGTCGTTAAAAAGGAATCCTCGACGCAATCCAAATCAGTTCCACGCAAGAAAACGATCAAACGACAACCTGCCACACCGTCCACGTCCCACGCAGACCAAGGACCACCAAAAACGACTTTCAAAGAAAAACTGACAGGTCTGTTCAAGAGGAAGAGAAAAACAGAAGCCGAGCGATTGAAACCGGCACCCGAGTGGGAAGATTGGCACAAAGGCAAGAAACTGAGACGTCCTTTAGAGTCCGAGTATGACGACGAAGAAGAAGAGTCGTACGAGGAAGAGGAAAACGACGACTAGTGGAGGGGGATTCGACATCCAAAAATTACTGGCAAAAACCGGCATGGAATTTCATTGGCCCGGATATCAGTTCATGGGACCTGGCACTCATTTGAAAAAGAGACTCAAACGAGGCGACAAGGGCATCAATCGTCTTGATCGGATTGCAAGAACCCACGACATCGATTATTCTCTTGCCAAGAACCTACAAGACAAGTGGGTA
>OX393561.1:17043156-17068156 GCA_947652115.1 Blastomussa wellsi
TCTTTCAATGCGCGATGTGAAATGCTACACCTCATTCGTCACACCTCAACACACGATTTTTTTTTAATGCCGTGTGTTTACTCTCAACATCACCTCCATATTCTTCCTTTTTACAACATGGCCGCCATCTTGGAACTACGACCGCTAAAAAAGTTTGTCTCATGGGTAATTTTGTGAGACGCTTTCTGATTGGTCGAGACGCGTCATGTGTGCTGTCTCGACCAATCAGATGGCTAGGACTGCCATTGAGCGCCCTATACTACTTTGATGTTACACTTGTACTGGTTTTTTTATGGACACAGATTTGAATACAATACCAGTCCCTATTTTTTTCTCGGGGTTGGCTGAACATACAAGCACACAAAAATTTGATTAGGTATTTTTTTTGGCGGGGGAGGGGGTAGTGGGAGTCATCTCGTGTCCCGGCCAGGATCACTTTCCCTGAGCCCATACAAGATTAAATTTCAGGTCATATACAGCATAGAAAAGCAAATGAGACCTATCAACCACTCACTCAACTGAAATTGACATTGATCTGGATAAACTCCTGCCTATATGTAGTGCAACACAGCTAAAGCCTGGTTTTTGTATAATCGTCTGATAGATGTTTGAAAGTATGTTATCTTTGAATGATTGCCATGGTCACAGAAATATTATATGCAAACAATCAAATGGGAAATGCTCTTAACAAATTGGGGCAATTAGAACTTATCACAGCATTCAGTACACTAGAATGAACTAATGAGTGTGGGTCCCAACAATTTGTGTAGGTGACTGCATGCTCAGATGATAGAGGTTGAAAAAGAGACCAGTCAGAGTGAGCCGTATCAATTGCCTTGATCACCTAAACATATTTTAGGGTCACTCAGAAAACCTGGATGACTATAAGTAAACCAAGCTTAAATGCCCTCTACAGATTTATCACATATTTGTTGATTCCTGGTGGCTTTGATAAATGTATATTTACACCATTCTAAAGCTGGAACATAAGAAAAACACATTTGTAAATTTCCTTCAGTCTACTGAGGTAAACTACGTACAACTAACGTAAAACAACCAACATTTACTTCATGGTTCTTATGCGAAGGTGAACTGTGGTACTCCAAAGCGGTTGTAGTGCCCATACCTCACTGATATTCGCAACGTTTCAGTATTTTTAGAGTATTTAAAAACTGCCGGATGTTCTTCGTCCACAATGACTCTGCTGTAAGAGCCATCCTTTTCTTCCTTTACAAGAATGTACCTTTCATCCAGGATTTTTTCGTACTTGTTTGCCAAGGCAAAGAAGAAATATTGCAGCCTATCCATATTTACCACGTGGATCTGTTCAATGCAACGAGTGGTTTTAACAACATACCCACTGTTTTCTTCGCTTGAAATAGTAACCTTTAAGCAATCAAACACCTCTTTAGGAAAGTTCCAGGTAACCAGAATCGTCCAAGGTCTAGAGGTACATGGTTTTCGGCGCATTTTCCTCACAATAGCTTTGTTCCACTGCAATACTGTTCGAGACAACATTCTCGCTGGCTGCGCTAAATGGTATTTGAATGCCTTGTTTCTCTCCAGGGTGTGTTTTTTTACTACTGCCCGAGTTAATTCCAAAACTTCGCTACCAATTTCCGTAGCCAGGTTTCTATTTTCAGCACTATTTACGTACCCTTTCACGGTCTCGTGCATTGAAACAATAAGGGCCGCCATCTTGAAATCATCAAAATTGGAAAAACCGCTGGTTTAAAGCAATGTGCGCGCAACAAATTGAAATGGCGGGATTTTGCAAGCTGTCAGCCCGGCGTGTATTAAGGGACAGCATAGCTCGGACGACAAGTAAATGAGATCGAATACAAGCGCCGTAACAGACTGTAGTGGCACGAAATACATTTCACGCAATGTCAACAATTCTAATGTAAGGTTGTGTTACATTACAATATTTTTTTAGCTTACCAGTGCTCTACGTTTTTTTTAGTTTCCTCATTTACACGTTATCAAAAGAGAACAAGAGTGCTGATGGTGAAGGTGACGAGTTTCCTATAGCAGCTACCGTGAAGAAAATTTTGGAAGAATCAGGAGGACACAATGTGTTGGTCAACAAACGCATTCTAAATGTCTTTAAGAAGAAGATTTCAATCCTTCATACAGCGTTCAAGCGGGCCAGCAAATCAGGAGGAAACGCTCTGAAGAAAGTAGTTAACGGATGGAAATTTGGACCAAAGTATAAATTGAAAGTGTTCTACAACGAAGTTGACGTACTGAAATTAAAAAATGATTGCGATCGACTGAGAGGTGAGAAAAGAGCACTCGAGGAGTGCGTTACTGAGCAAGCAGCTAAACGGATTTGCCTGGAAGAGAAACTGAAAACTGTTTTGGAAAAGACGCAGAAGAAAGATGACGAGAATAAGAAACGATTTAAACGCTTGGCGAAAAAGGTTGCAGACATGTGTTCGAAAAAAAAGTCAAGAGGGCCAGCAAAGAAAAAATCTTTTCAGCACTACACCCAACAGCATCAGGCACGTGTCAAAAAACAATTGAAAGAACAATGTCACGCAACCCTGTCATTCCTTGGTTTATACAATTATGTTGCCACAAAGGTTGAAGTCTTCAATGAGGACACTGGTCAGTTAGAGACTTTTAATCTTCTTGAAGAAGGAGAACTTCCTTTCATTGATAACACAGAAAAGGAAATGACAGACAAAGAGTTGGATGATCTTAATATGTGGATGTACTTGAAAGACAAATTTAACATTTCTAATGAAGCCTGGCGTGAGTTTTCAGTAAAGACAAAAGATATACCAAAACTATCTCAGATAACGAAACGGATAAACGAGTTAAATGAGTCATGGGAATTGAGTTGCACTCCCGGTAATGCAGAGGGCGTTCAAGTGAAATTTGAAGAGAGCCTTCGAAAACAGCTAACAAGACTAGACTTGAAAGAAGGCACAGTTAAAGTGAAGCTCAGTGGGGACGAGACACAGATTGGAAAAAGGTTGAAGATAGTGAACTTCACTTACACCATATTAAATGAAAAAGATGTGGCCATGGGTGAAAAAGGGAATTACATTTTAGCAATAATTAAAACAACTGAAAGCTATGAAAATTTACAAGAGAGTCTCTCTGACCTCAGGAATGAGATGCAATTGCTTAAAACAATTACTGTAAATAATCATAACTATAATATTGAGTATTTCCTTGGGGGAAGTTTTTGGCTTGTGTTTGTGGCCTAGGTGCTGCAAACCAAGACTATGCTTGCATATGGTGCAAGTGCCCCAGGCTACAGAGGTGGGATATAAACAAACAATGGTCTATAACTGATCTTAATCATGGGGCAAGAACCCTGAAAGAAATATGCCGGTGTGCAAAATCAAAACAGTTTAATTGTAAAAAGAATCCTCTTTTCCCATTTGTTCCTCTTGATCATGTAGTCATTGATACTCTACATCTTTTCCTAAGAATTTCTGACAATTTAATTCAACTTTTGATCAGACAATTAAGGCAGCTAGACAGCATCGAGAAAAGGGTAACATTTGCAGATGGATTTCCAAGGGATAAATATATACATATGGCAGGTTATGAAGCCTTCCTCAGCAATCTGGGAATTTCATTTCAATGGCATATTGGGAAAGAAAGCAAGAAATTAGAGTACAGAGACCTGACTGGCCCTGAGAAGCTGAAACTATTTGAACATATAAAAATATCAACAATCCTTCCTACTTGTGAAAACAGTGCCCAAATTCAAAAGTTATGGGCTGATTTCATAGATATTATTGGTGATTTAAAGCTTGATTTTAGTTTAAGTTTAAGTTTAATAATGCTTTTTACCACTGTACAAGATAATAAACTGATAGTAATGATAAAATTATGCATTTAAAAGGTAAGATTAGGGACTGGTTAGGTAACTTCCTTGAGTTATATCAAACTAAGGATGTCACCCCTTACATACATGCCCTTTTTGCCCACGTTCCTGAATTCCTTAATCTATACACAAACATATCCCACTACACTCAGCAAGGTATGGAAAAATATAATGATAGGGCATCAAAGGATTACTTTCGATCTACCAACCACAGGGGAATTGCTGCACTCAAACAACTATTTCAGAAGAAAAATAGGATACAGTATCTAGAGGCAGCTGGGTATGCCAGGGTCAAAAACACCTACAAGTGTTCAAACTGTTCAAACATTGGGCACACAGTTAAGACATGTACATCTCATTGTATACATTGTGTACATCCTACATGTTGCTCACATCTTGTTAAAATTAATGGGAAATGGACCCCAAAATGTATGCAGACTTCAAGTGACTAGCAAAGCCTTTTAGCACTCCTAACAATGTAATTTGAGCTTATGTCTAATTTGTGTAATGTTCATTTAAGATCATATAACAGTAAAACTATACTGTTTGCCTAATAGAGTAATATACGCTTTTGACAAATTGTGCCTTAATCTGGTGTGCCAACTATGCAGACATAAACAATGCAGGATATATTTTGTAGATTACCTTATTAAAATCAAATTAAAAATTTCTACTGAGATACTGTTTCTTGTTGCCATCCCCCCTGACAAAGGTAAAAACTAAAGCATGCATGCCTTCTATCTCTGACCGTACAAATTTTCCTCCTATTAGTTTATACTCCACAATATTGCTTTTCTCTTGGTCAACCAGTATGTTACTGTTCCATTGACAACATAGGCAAAGTCACCATTTTCATTGAAAATCCTCTCATTCCACTTTGAACCCAGTAAATGATCCAAGTCAACATTATTCTTGATTGTATGCACCTTTCTCCCTCTGTTCTGAATTCCTTTCACAACCTTACCAAGTCCTCTATCAAAAACATCATAGTCAACATTAATTTCGATCCTGATGTCAGGATCATCACGCCGCCCTGACCACAGCTTGCGCTTTATTTCTTGATACACACGCTCGTGAAAGATGTTCGTCCTGTCCTCAACAGACATTTCTCCGGGAATAAACACTTTCTCCAGCCGTTCAAATGGAAACATATTCTCCTCACGACAGTCACTCCATTCATCATCTTCTTCACCATAACCTTGATAGTGAATTTTAACCTTTTTTCCTGTTTATCGATCGCGACTACTTCGATTTCGTAAAGTTGATTTTGTATAGCCGATTTCCTCTTCTTCTTCTTCATACCTACAACTGGGAAATGTTCGTTTAAAAGCCGTTTCGGAGGTTGCGACGTGCGCCTCAGACTAGCGGCTAAATACAGGAATGGCTCCGACCCGTAAAATAGTAATTAATTAATAAAAATAGTAATTAATTAATAAGTTAAAGCTTTACTCAAGCTGACACTTGCAAGTCATTCGAGCTTCTCGTAGACTTGTTATTTTTAGATAAGTCGATCACATTGCTCTTTTGTTCTATTCTATGCTGCCAAAACTGCAATATGTTTAAATATCCATATTGAATCAGCTAATAAATTACTTAAAAAGCAATCCAGGCAGGTGAATCCTACTACTTACATCGCGAAAAGTGATTTGTTTGCGTGGAGAGCGACAGAATCGTTTCAAGCAACACACAGACAATGGACAAGAGCAGAACTGGAGCGATTCCTGTATTTAACCGCTGTGCAGGAATAGCTCCGATAATGTTTCGTCACGCACATCTGTAAACACAACTAAACAAGACCACATGGCATGAAAATCAGTTTATTTGTCCAGAAAGAATCTTATAAAGGTATTTTTAAATCGATTTTAAATCGCCTTTTATTTGAGTTATAATTTTCACTATCTGGAGGTACATTATCTTTGTTTGTAAGTGTTTATCAGTAAGCTTAAATGTAGAAGTTGACGGGAGGGGTCGCACAGCACTAAAAATTAAAAAATTTTTCTTTTTTGTCGTCTACTTTATTATGGAATGATTCTCAGCTGGAGTTTGCCAGTAAACTGTGGAAAATTGATAAAACATAGACCTGCTAAATGAGTCTTCAAAAGAGAAAGAAAACAAAAAAAAATTACAACTATTAACAATTGATCAGCTTCTCAATAGCTGAGGAAGGTAATCCCAAGTACCGAGGTTTATTTCTTTTAATAGTTCTTTATTTATTAATCAAATCATTCATTCACTCACACACTTTCTCACTCACTCACTCCCTCATTCATCCATAGTTTTCATTCATTTTTTCATTCAGTCAGTCATTCAGTCAATCATATAATCATTCATTTATTTATTCATTGATTCGTCAATCGATTGATTGTTTCATTGATCAATTTCTTCTCAATCAGGCTTTCAATTGTTCTGCATGGATGGACTCATTTTTCAGTCATTTAAAAACAAGCTATATGTACACTTGGTAAATGGCATGCATTCATATTATCTCAACTGAATGAGTTCTTTAGTTGTGGTTCAGCCATTCAATTTTCAGAATGCAATTTAGGAGACTTCTTAGGTGGAATCAGGCAACCTTCGATGTCGTTGACAATAGTGAGTAATTTTGCCTTGAGGGAACGTTTTCGTTTTTCCCTATCCATTTCTCCATCGTTATTTGGGGCATTCCTTAAGCACTCTTTCAGGAATTCCATCTCTGCAAATGTCTCAGCAATTTCCTCTTTACCTTGTTGAGCGCGATGTGTTTTGCCCGTTGTTTCGCCCTGGTCTGTTCCCTGTTCACACCACTGATGTGCATGGTTTTCACTCTGTGAAGAGATGCTGCATCTGCGAACAAGATGAATGTGTTTGCAAATTGTAGTCGTGATTAGGCTGTCAGGGCAATTACAGACATACATATGCACACAAATGCAGCACTCCTGGCACTGCAGCTGACAGCTGTGCTTATCGCTACAGGTTTCTAACAGTTTCGAAACGTTATAAACGCTTCTCCCGTCCTCGCCAAGTACTCTCCACGTAGTTGGGCCATCGGCAGTAACAGTGCTAGTCGGGATGGTTAAACTGCGCAGATGTTGTTCGTGAATCATATTTAAATGCATTGTAAGCTTTCCCTTCGTCAGCTTGATAAGTCGATCAAAAGTTTTATCCCTGACAAACTTCATTAGATTGAGGAGCAGGTTATCCATACGCTTGTTCGTTTTCCCTTTTAAGTAATTGTACTTGAATACGTGGTGGAAGGCTTCAACGAACATGTTGGTATTGATTCCAAGGCCCACTCGGAAGCAATAGGCCCACTGTTGTTTGCGAGGAACCCAATCTCGTTCAAAGTAGGTCTTAAATGACGCTGTTTTTGCGGAGAGACTCAGGCGATTAAGGAAACCTTGCAAACATTCGTCAAACAGTGTTTCGTTGGTTTGTTCGAGAACAGTCCGAAACATTTTGTAGACCTCGCCTTCCGTTGGTTGATCACCGATTTTTTTCCTTAATTCTGTGGTAATAGCTCTGTCCACGTGCCAAGTGCAATGTAATTTCTGCGGACGTGGACAGTCATCCATTACTCCTATCCAAGCGTTGTAAAACTGAGCGGCAATTTCGCTCATGAACCAAGAACTGGAAATGGTTCCCGAGTTCTTCTTAACCTCCCTGAAGAAGGTACACATTGTTGTAAAGTCTTCGTGGTTTGAAATGCACCACGCAACTGGAAAACCCTCACCAAATTCATCAATTACTAGCAGAGTCGTGAGAAGAAAATCGTAACCATTTGTTCCGTGTGTACTGTCACAACACACACCATTAGGCCCCAATTTTTTCAACAGCCTTTTCTGAAATGGGCTCTGAATTACCATTACGAAATCATCTTGGGCCAAGTCGTACCCCTCAAGAATTTCGCCTTGCATTTTGTGTAAAAGGACGGGGTTAGCGTCTGGATGACTTTCCCACTCGGTTAACCACGCCAAGACACTTTCCAGATCATTCGGGTGCCGTTGAAAGTCTTTCTTGGCACCTGTAGATAAAAAAATCTCATTCTAACTGCTGTTTTCGGTGCATTCCTGCAGTCTAATTGGTAGAGAGTTTCTTCAATGAAACACACCTGTTACTTTCACAAACGAACAGCCCTCTTTCTCTTCCATTTCTCCTTTCCACCTTTCAAATTCTATAATGATAGAATTGTATTAAGTTATTGTTATGACTTAAAACGCTTCTTTTTGTTCACTGTGACAACGGATCATGGGATGCGGGCATGATAGTGAGATTTACAAAGATCAGTCAACACTCTAACGTATATAAATCGGGTCTTCTTCTTTGGGAATCGTTACTTTCCTTATATCTTAACCAAAAAGAGTGGTAGTTTTTTGTTACTCATATATGATGGAATAAAATTTTCTTAAGGTATCTAATATAGATCAAGGGGAATATAAGACGTTTTTTTTTTTTTGGAACTCAAGTAATTAAAATATGTATTGGTCTTAAAATGTATAATGAATGATCACATTACCTTTAACATTCTGCATGGAAAGAGTTTCCGTTCTAAAAGTAAACCCATGTTCCTTGGCCAGATGTTCCCGAAGGTCTTTAATCCGGTACGCTTTCTAGCCGCATTCAAGGCAAACGCATTTGCCTTTTTCAAATGTTAGATTTTCAGCAACCATGGCGTGCTGTCTCCTTATGTGCCCTTTTACGTTGAAGACCTTGGGGCTGGTGTAATCGCACTCGGGGCACTTGTTTTTTCTTCCATGCGGATATATTCCGTTCCCCTTGGGCGCTGGTTCTTTTTCCAGCTGTTCGGGTCCTTCCTCTCCTTCTTCTGCCTGTTCGGGTACTTCGTCTTCCTCTTCCGCCTGTTCTGGTAGTTTCTCTCCTTCCTTCGCCCGTTCGGATACTTCCTCTACTTCTTCTGCCTGTTCGGGTACTTCGTCTTCCTCTTCTGCCTGTTCTGGTAGTTTCTCTCCTTCCTTCGCCCGTTCGGGTACTTCCTCTCCTTCATCCGCCGGTTCGTGTACTATGTCTCCTTCCTCCGCCCGTACAGGTACTTGCTCTCCTTCCTCTGCCCGTTCGAATACTTCCCCTCCTTCCTCTGCCCATTCGGCTACTTCCTCTCCTTCATCTCCCTGTTCGGGTACTTCCTCTACTTCCTCTGCCCGTTTCGATACTTGCTCTCCTTCCTCCACCCGTTCGGGTACTTCCTCTCCTTCCTCCGCCTGTTTGTGAACTTGCTGTCCTTCCTCCGCCCGTTCGGGTAATTCCTCTCCCTCTTCCGCCTGCTCGGGTACTTCCTCTCCTTTGTCCGCCTGCTCGGGTACTTCCTCTCCTCCCTCCAGCCGTTCGGGTACTTCCTCTCCTTCCTACGCCTGTTCGGGCACTTGCTCGCGTTCTTCCAGGTGTTCGGGACTTTCCTCTCTCTCTTCCAGCTGTTCGGATACTACCATTCCATCCTTCGCTTGTTCGGGTAGTTCCTCTCCTTTTTCAGGCAGTTCAGGTACTTCCTCTCCTTTTTCCGGCTTTTCGGGTACTTGTATTGAGGTGGACTGCCCAGGCGATATGGATGGCTGGATTCCAAGTAATTGTAGATCAATATCTTTTGCAGTAGCCCAGTGAATGAGGACTCTACGCAGGTATCTTGAATAGACTGTGGGATTCCTTACCCAGGAAATTTCTTCAGGAAGGGACTTCTTGTTGTCCAGGAAGCCAGACCTCCACAAAGTGGGATTTAGGCAACATATGGCCCCCATTACAACAGCAATTGCTCCACAAATGCTTCCACACGTTTGCAATGGGATGTTTGTAAAACAACTTTCAGTGCATCGGTGAACACCACTACTGTTGCCCCCTGGTTTGTGAGCAATAAATCTCCCATGTGCAGGTGTGCGGAAGACAAGGAACTCTCTTGAAAAAACTTCGAGGATGTTGTCAACAATACAATTAAGCTTTGTTGGAGGAGCCCAACCTAGCGTGTCACAGTAAAACCATTTGTTTGTGACTGTATCAACATACAGCAGACTCCAGTGGCACCCAGGCTTCGCAGGTGTGGCCACGCACGTTTCTCTGCTATTACCCGCCACATTAATGATAAACGCGATGCTCCTGATCTGCTTTCTGCAACGAATGGTATATGCACACTGCTGTAGCTCCGCTTTGTTCAACAGCATCAAGTCATTAAGAATGAATGCTGCAGTTTCGGTGTTATAGCTATGAGCATTAATAAGATCAACAAAACATTGTATCGTAGCAATGTTTAGCCAGTTGTTGCACGTAAGGGTTGCCAAATCTGATGAAAGAGTTGTTTTACCAAGGACTACTTTGCTGTCGTTGTTGGAAAATAAAAGCCTCTTATATCCGTCTAGGAATCCTGGAGGAGTACACTGCTTGTTTGGTTGACGGGGTGTAACTGCAAGCCACTGCATCTCTTGATTTACCCGACTTGAGATATCTTTGAGCGAATGGATTTTCAACAACATCTCCAATGCAGACCTGTTGTATGTACCCACAGAACAAGTGATAGCACTGTACTTAGCGTTGTTGAGGGTGTGCAACATATTTTCACAAACAGACTTGGAAGGAATACGTGTAGCCGTAGTGATGTCCGTGACGTGATTTGGAGTCTTAAAATGAAAGGTTTGGGCTCCAGGGGGGACTACTGTCGGGAAGATGATGTTGGCTAAGTCACCCGTGTTTACTGAGTAAAATTTGTTGTTGATAATGATGTTTTAAAAGAGAAAACCATCATCATCATCATCGTCGTCGTCTTTGTCGTCGTTATAGTAATAACAATAACAACAACAACAACAATAATAATAGATAATAATATGACTTTACTGAAAGCAACTAATACTAAGCTATACAATTGTAATAATATGTCTAAAAAACCATTTACATTAATATTTTATAACAGCAACAATAATAATTAAAATAACATTTCTTTTTATAATAATATTTTTAATTTACAACGATAATATTAAAATTCCGATTATTATAATTATCATTACTATTATTATTATTACAATGATATTATATTAATATTATTACTATTATTATTAATACTTTGATATTATATTGATATTATTATTATTACTATTATTATTATTATTATTATTAGTATCATCAATATTCATTTCAACGGACAAAACAAAATGTGATCTTTTGACATTAGCTTAAACAACAACCTAACCATTCTCCACTCTCTCCCATGCAATCTCCCTTCCCCTGAAGCACTCCTTCCATCATTTATATATTCACCTGAAGGACTGGATCTATTTCTAATTTTACGAGGGGGGCTCTCCATTTACCAACAGATCTCTTTCTTCCTTTGGAAACTATTAGAAAAACATTATAAACGCGAATGACATAGCTCCGGCACTTACACGTGGAAACAAAAGACGGTCAGAAAACAACAATTGAAGAAGAGTTGAGGTCGGTTGAAAGATGATCTTACCTTTGGGTTTTCTCAAGTTCATCTTCTGCATTTAAGTTCAAAAATACAAATCAATAGAGGACAAAGCGAAACGAAATACGTCAAAGCCTGTACAGTACTTGTATTTCCCGCCTTTCTGAGCTTTGCATCCACGCTGACCTCATGCCAGTTGGGGGTTGCGTGACGGAAATACACAAGATTCTGACTTTGACAGATTCTTTTCCCGGGATTCTTTTATGATCGGAGCTATTCCTGCCGTATGAACAAGACGTACCCTATTTGCAGGAATGGCTCCTAAATATAATCCAGCCAAGGACCGACATACCACGAATTTGATTTAATTAGATTTGGAGCGAGATGCCATTTCCTGTTTATTTTTCTGATCTCGATGTTTCGCTGAAGGAAATAAAATTTGGCAGAATTCAGTTTAATAATAAACTATAGGTTTGTTTGTTTTGTCATACTCTGGCGACAGAACTTTGTACCGCGACGGCTGCCGTGACCTATTCCAGCCGGCTACCATCGGAGCTATTCCTGCACAGCGGTTAAATACAGGAATAGCTCCAGTTCTGCTCCTGTTCATTGTCTGTGTGTTGTGTCGCTCTCCACGCAAACAAATCACTTTTCGCGATGTAAGTAGTCGGATTCACCTGCCTGGATTGCTTTTTAAGTAATTTATTAGCTGATTCAACATGGATATTTAAACATATTGCAGTTTTGGCAGCATAGAATAGAACAAAAGAGCAATGTGATCGACTTATCTAAAAATAACAAGTCTACGAGAAGCTCGAATGACTTGCAAGTGTCAGCTTGAGTAAAGCTTTAACTTATTAATTAATTACTATTTTTAACATCCAATTACAGGTCGGAGCCATTCCTGTATTTAGCCGCTAGTGCGCCTCAGTCTTTCCGCCATTTTGAAATTTTCGATTCGCGCATGCGTTACTGACAATTTTACTAAATCCTTCAAGTAAGATCACTCAAAATCAAATGTTCCACGTTCTGGGGAAAGAGTTTGATATGTTTCCATTTCGCCATTAAATTCTACTTTTATTGTAAACTAAAAGCACTTTAAAGTGCTGTAAGCTCTTAGCAACGAGTCTTGGGGAATAAATTCGTAACATTTTGGGTTTATGGGCCCCTAAAAGAGTAATTCATCATATACATTTGACCGGCCAGAAACGATACGTGACCGAGCAAAAATGAATTTGGCCGGTCATCGTGACCGGGGACTATCCGAAAATTATTTCGAGGCTTGCAATCCCATTGTGAGTATCTTTGTGCAAATGATAAAGCGCAACTCGATGAAGAGATAGGAACATTCATCGGCTTTCTAAATATTGGACAGGACTTGTCAACCATTGATGTTTATGGAATCTTTAGCTCATTACCCAACAATACAAGGGAGAGGTGCCCACTTCTTTTTGATATTCTGGACACTTTGTTCCTTCACAAAGCTGGTGGAAGAGAGGTTTCAGACATGCGAGTTAAAAGCGATGTTCACTCTCTTGCCATTCTGGTCAGTTTGTGAAGTCAAAAAATTCAGAATGATCTTAAAGTTATGTTTACCTGCCTGTGTACTTCTTTTGGAGCTGGCATGAGATTTATCAGCATGCTGAATCACCTGGGCCTTACTGTTAGCTGGGATAAGGCTATGAAGGTCTTTGATAGCCGTAAAGCTAGACAGGAAGAAGAGATTTCTAAGCAAAGTCCTATTGATTCACCAGTCATCTTGATGTTTGACAACATCAACATGTATAGGGGCAAACACAAACACTTACGATTGTTTAAGTATATTGGGCCTACAATGTGGAACTTTACTGGACAAGCCATGCTTATCCCAAATCATGAAGGATTAGAAGATATCTTACAGGATGAGAATTCCTCACTTAGATGTCAAAAGAATGTGCTTCAGTTGGATCCTAATGATATCTTCTTTGAGAATGATCAAGGAAAGGCTGATATTTTTGGAAAAGGTATCGATTTGTTCCTGTTGGAATCCCTTGACAGTGCCTTAAACAAAATCCCCACAGGTCCAAAAAAACTGAAGGACATAACAGAAACTGAACTGAATTCTTATATTTCTAGTGCTAAATTTAATACTCAGCCAACATACAAGATCCAAAGGAAAGCAAACTTGCGAGCCCACCAACCAGAGACCCAGTTACAAGGAGCAATGTTCACATCCTGCCATTATCACTGGAAGACAATAGTACTGTTATTGGAACAATGAACATTCTCGACCAACTTGCCTTGGACTTTAAGTTACCAAATGAGAAAAAAGGTCCAGAGTATCTTCCATTTGACACAGTGCCTGGAAAATTTGATGTTCAATCAGCCAGGGCCCACTTTGAGTCAGCACAGTCACCAAAGTCACATGGGAGAACTAGAAAGGCAGTTGTGGAGCAGGGAAAGAGAGCTTGATGGAGTAACTGATGAGGAGTTGGAGATGCATGTAGAAGATTCACAGGACGAGTGTGGTCAACAAGAAGCTGAATCTGCCTCCTGGTCTACTACCCTTGAGAGTGAGCGTCGACGCTTTGAATCAGATGACAAGCCTTTCTGGGATGTCTACAACTTGGTTTCTTCAAAACTGTCTGACATCCTCTCCACAAAGAGTGAGGAAAGCTACCTGAACTTTGTCAATAATCCTGACCACATGCTGAAGGTGTCTGTGAAAGACCATTTGAGAAGGTCTCTTCTCCATGTTGCTGTGGAACAGCATCATGAAAATTTTGCAAAGTGTTTAGTTGACATGGGAGTTGATGTAAACTGTAGAGAGGGTTGTGGCATTACCCCATTGAGTCTTGCTGTCTTGAACAAGGACATTGTATTGTGTAAATTTCTGGTAGAATCAGGAGCAAGATATTCTGGTCCCTTGTTCACTAGTATTCCTTCACCTCTGTGTATGGCTGAACGGCTGCAGCATTGCGAAGTTCTGCAAATCTTTGCTGAAGATCAAGGAGAGTCAGAGGAGAAAATGAACTGATTCGTGAGATTGATAGTACATTTTTAAAAGGGAGCATCAATTCAATTAATGCCATTGAGACTTTGCAGAAACACCAGTGAATCGTTCATCCCCTGGATTTGTCACCCCTGTGGTGGGAGATGTTGGAACATGCAAAACCAACAATGCTGCCATGTCAAGGTCAGGATCTTACCGGTGGGTTGGTCTTTGTCCTGGTGACCTCCATAATAAAGGGTACTTTTGTGAAGCGGTCTTCAAAGTTCATGGATCATCTGGTCTCCATTACATTATTTTAGAAGTGATGAAAAGAAAGAAACTTACATCTGAGGTGTTCAAAAACAAGAAGTTCCAGGAAAGTAATCTCATTCAAGTAAGGGAGGCAGTTCGTGATGTCTGCAAGGCATATGGAATAGCAGCAGCTTTGGAATTCTATGAGAGTGATTCCTTTCCGAGTCAACAGGAGTTGCAGGTTGCTGAGGATGAAAGTGCCTTCCTTCTGGATAAGTTCAAGGACTGGATCACACATTCATCTGAAGCTGATGTTGCTTTCCAACATAGATCTACTGCATTTCTTGTTTATGGTCCAATCCAGAAGTTGTACGATGCTTCAACTGCATATGGTGATGGGTATGCATGCGAAATGGTGTACCAGGCGCAATTACCAATCTATGCCCAACTTGGATTTAGAAATTACTACACTGAGGTTTTCTGCCATGTTGTCAATCTGCTTGCTAAATGGCCTTTAGCTACAAGAAGACTGTTGCAGCAGAACTGTTGTGTTAACCTTAGTGGAAAGAAAGGTTGTGGCATCGAGCTTGACGGTTTTGTTGAATCTGAAGTTGTTCAGCCTCTAAAGAAATATGTGAGTGGCCATACCACTGTTACAATGTGTGAAAGATTGATGGTAAACATTGACATGTTAAAGCTGTTGAGAGGTGCTTACATGGGGAAAGATGGGTTTGATGTACATCACACGTCACGACACTGTGAGCAAACATCCTTTCCCGATCAGCTGAAAGGAGCATGGTTCTGTCTCCAAAGGGGTTTTTTCAGAAGTGCCAACCGCCAGGAAGTAGAATGCTACCCAGTGGATAAGAAAGGGAGTGCAGAAGGAAAGGTTCCCAAGAACTTAATCAATGTTGTGGAGAAAGGCCAAAAAAATCAAAGAGAACTTTAAAGCTAAGTTGTACGAAAGCTTTCCTGATTTAAGGTATGAGATATTATCATCTTAAACTGTTCAATCAAAAATACTGTGTTGTGAAAAAGAAGTGCAACTAGGCCAAATTAGATTGAGATTAAAATTTTTTAGTGGTTGGTTTTCCATTTTTTTAAACAAGCTTTCTTGGTTAATTTACAGTCTTTCCGATAAAACCGTGAACACCATAAAAAATTTCTGGAATGTTTATTGTGTAGTGACGAATCGCAGCAAAGTTCAGGACATGCGAACAAACCTCAAAACCACAAACTAATGACCGTTGCTGTTTGTGGTTTAGTTTTCTCACACCTGATTGGCTTTTTCTTTGTAACACAATAACATTCTATAAACATTTCTGGTGTTCACGGTTTTACGGGAACGACTAAAAGATTTCAGAGAAAGCAATAGAACAAACAACATATGCATTCAAAGTGTGCATGTGTTGTAGTTGTGCAAGGTAGTATATGCCTGCTATCTCCTGTACAATACAGATTAAAACAATTTTGTCTTTAAAACATGTTTCTTTATTTTTTGCATATGGCACTTGTTAAATGAACACTTCTGTTGATAAGGGTTCTTTTTCCATGGTTGTTATTCAAGTGCATCCAGATTGGTTTAGTAATGGTAATCTGATACCAGCCACTTAAAACTGGATGAATGGAACATACAGGGTTATGGGAGGTAGGGATGTTAATTACATGCACAATCAGATTTTGCAAATAAAAAGAAATATGCAGAAACTTAACTCGATTCATGAGAAAACAGACCTCAAGCAGTTAGAAGGAACAAATCTAAAATATAAATGAAAGAGACAACTTATATAGAAGCTTCTTCAGTGGACAGTGACAAAACAAAACATGAAAATGGGCAGTCTCTACATAATTTTCTCCCTTTTTACATGAATGAACACAACAGCCAGTGTACAACGCAAAACAAAAAGATCAATCTATATGAGAGAGATTGCAAAATAGTGCATGAATTTTTCTAGATATCTTAAGTTGGAAGACTCCCAACTATAAAATTGTTGCCATTGATGACTTCTAACTGTCATATCCTGGGCTTCCTTGGTTGCTTGGGTTTAGTTTTTTGACATGTTAGTTCTATTGGAGGTTACCTTTAGTTTTGGTACACCACATTTGGTAAGTCACATGACCAAATCACAAAAATCCTACAAACTTGCACAGCTAACATCTTTCAATGAAACAAGCCAAAGGATAGAATGCATTCAGATGCAAAATCTGTAGCATGGATTTGTTGAAAAAGCTATGACGTCACTAAGACTGTATGACATGGCTTTTTCAGTAATCTGAATCTTGACAAATCCATCCTACAGATTTTGCTTGTGAAGGCACCCTACCCTTTGGTGTTGGTTTCAACGAAGAAAGGTTTAAGCTTTCTGATTTTTAGGGTTTGTGTTCTAGCCACGTGACTTTACCAGATATGATCTTGATTACTGAAAGTGCAAGCAACCTACAATAAAACAAACATGGCCAAAACTACACTCCGAATACTGAGGAAGCCCGAGATATGATGGTCAGAAATCATCATAGCAACCATTTTGTAGTTAAGGGCCTCCACCCGTAAGTTTGTAGATTTCTTATCACAATACCATAACAAAACGGAAGACAGTCACAGAGTTAAAAACACTTGACATCTATTGTCAACTAACTCTGTCACATGTCCACAAGAGAAGTAGGTCACTGACATCCTCTCTTCAAGGCCTCTGATGTTTTCATTTATAAATCCTTTAAAAACGAAGAACTGGATAAATTTAGTTAAATTGTTGATGTTTAAAAAATGGTCTTTTCCCTTTCCATACTGTGAAACAGTGTGAAAACTTTGGCTGATAATAGTTTTGGCCTTTGAACCCATGTAGGTCATTGCCAAATCCGATAATTTCAGTTTTGGTTGAAGTGCCCTCAGTTGACTCAAGCACTCAACAATGTTCTTGGCATGAGCAGTTACATCTGTTTCTTCCCGAATGTTGTGCTCTTGACAAATGTCACAACATTTGCATGTATCTCCAAGCTCCTCCTCAAAATATTTGGCAATAAACTGCTGTCTGCAAATTGAGGTTTGCATACAGAAATCTGTGATAGAATTGAGAAGGGACAAATTTGATTCGTAAGATAAAAGGCCAGTTATGCTTCGTAGATGAAATGACCTGTCCCCAAAGCGGAAAAGTAATACACAGGAGCAATTATCACCATCACGCCCTCCTCTTCCAGATTCCTGGATGTAGTCTTCTAATGAAGATGGGAGGGTAAGGTGAATTACAAATCTGACATCCTTTTTGTCAATGCCCATCCCGAAAGCATCTGTGCAGCATATTACTTTCAGTTTATTGTCAAGCCATAAGTTCACCACCTTCCATTCCACCATGGTAATATGTGGCTAAAATGCCTTTCTCCTTTAACTCGAAGGCCATTTCAACAGTGTCAGCTTGATGAGCACAGTACACTATTCCGCATTGTCCATCAAATTCAGTCATCACAATCTGGGCCACCTGATCTTTTGCTTTTGCTTCTTTTTTAGAAACAACAGAAAAACAGAGATTGTTTCTGCGTCAAGGCATTCTGACCACTTCAGGGTTTTCCATCTGAAGAGCAGTGCAGATGGTTTGCACAGTCTGTTTTGTTGCTGTGCCAGTTAGTGCAACAAATGGCAAGCCATATCTTGGTAAAACACCTAACTGCTGATAGGCAGGTCTGAAATCTTTGTCCCAGGTATCCACACAATGTGCCTCATCCACAA
The DNA here is from genome assembly GCA_947652115.1 of Blastomussa wellsi. NCBI lineage: Eukaryota > Metazoa > Cnidaria > Anthozoa > Scleractinia > Plerogyridae > Blastomussa > Blastomussa wellsi. The sequence continues at coordinate 17,061,326 of OX393561.1, forward strand.
TGAACATATTGAGTCGATTTGCCTGTTTCAAAGAGTCCAGGCAGTTTTGAAAGTTCTCAGTGATTACAGCCTCTGGACTAACAAAAAGAAACTGATACTGACAGTCAGGCTGTCTTTAATTGTGTAGAATGTTTTGCCTTTCATTGTCAGATAACATGGTGTTGTAATAGCAGGTGTTGATACCATATCCTCTCAGTCTAGCCACCTGATCACACATGAGCATCATAAGTGGGGAAATCATAACTGCCAATCCAGGCATCATGATGCAAGGCAATGCGTAAACCACTGTCTTACCTCCACCAGTTGGTATGACAACAACCACATCTTGCCGTTTTAATATTTTGGAGATGGAAGTCCATTGACCTGGCTTGAACTCACTGTGCCCAAACATGCCATGCAAAATTTCCAAAGGGTTCCTGTGAGTTGAGTACACCCCAGCAAATGCATGGTGTTGTTCAGTCAACGGAGTGTTTCCCTGGGTCATTGATAGCATCTGCAGATAGAGAAAAGGACATTTTCACAAGTTCTCACATCTTGACTATTTATACATCATTCAAAACAAACATTAATAATAGTAATAATAATAACAATAATAAATTTTTGCCTATAGAACAATCAAAAGACAATATCAAATACTGTACTCTGTTTCACAAAAGAGATAGATATAGATAGTTTATTCAGATTAAAATCGCAGCCAAAAGCTGAATTAGATTAATCCTTACAATAATGAAATCTAATAAAAGTATGAGAAAAAGGGAGGAAATCTATCAAACAAGACAGACATGATTTAAATATGGCAGTGCATGGTATATTTACTCACCCTTCTACTCGGAATAAAACACTCAACATAAATTTTATCGCCTGCGTTCCACGCTTTAAAACTCTCTCCTTGCGAACCATCTGCATTGCTGGAGACCTGTATAATGCAAGGGCGATCCCCCAAACGCCTCAAAATGCCACGGTGATGGAGGACCAGTCCATACAATTTCGCTGCTTCCCTTCTGCTTTTTCCCAAAAACTTCATTTTTCCTGAACATTCACTTGGCGTTGTCAATCAATGGTTTCCGATAATCGATAAAATCAATAATAATCAATAACAATTAATCGATTGGTGTTGGAAATCGACAAAAATCGTTGACTTAAAGTTGTGTGAGTATCGACTTCTATTGATTTTCGTCGATTGTTATTGATTTTTATTGATTATGAAATTTGTCATTTTCTTAAATAAAACGCACCATATGAATGAACAAACCATTCAGTTATCTTTACTTGTTGTGTTTTATGTTACATTTGTAACATTTTTACCCCTTATTACTATTAAAAGCCACTTATATTACTAGACTCTGATCGTCTCGAAACAAGAACAAAATTGTCTTTAAGTCTCTTCAGTGTCACTCTCTTCCAGCTTGTTAATTAGTTGAGGAAATTGTTTTTGTCTGCGCTCACTGTCATGCTGCCTGAATATACGCATGCAGGCCAAGAACATACATCTTGAACATTCACCCGTGCAACCGAAAGGGAAGATAGCAGAATAATTGTTAAAAGGAAAATGTAATGCGCTTCCAGAGTAGCATAAAGAAGGCACTCTACAACGCTCAGAACACTTGCTTGGTATATTAGAGAGTGCAACAACACCATGATACAAAGAATCACAGATGCATCTAAGAAAAGCGAAAACAGCGCAAGAAGAAAAACAATGTGTAACATGATAATGATTTTTTCTTCGTATTGCTCGTCAAAGAAATACAATACACAGGGGATCATCCTTGACTTTGCCGAATGTGTTGGTTTCTTGTAGGCAGATTTCTGCTTTGTCTCAGACGGTTTATGAAAAACCTGATTAAATACTGGGGAAAAGGCAAAATCACAAATTGGCTCATCAAGATGTGTTACTGCAATTGTTTCATCTGCTGTTTCAGCCGGACCGTCATTTTCCATTGCAGTTGTTTCGTTTGCCTGTCGTTGCAGTTGTATTCTTAAGTCCATAACTTTGTTGATGAGTTCTATTTTAGTTGAACTTTTTTTGAATGTGATTCCATGCTCTGTCAAAATTTCCTTAAGGAGCTCTTTTGATAAATTCTCTGGTGCACCCTTTTTTGCTTCTTGTCTTTCTTCTTCTTTGGCCCTTCTTTGTTTCTGCAATCTTTCCTCTTCTATTTTTTCAAGTCTGGGGAGCATCAGTTTCAATTTGGAAGGATCGATACATTTCTCGCTGTCTGAACCTCCTACTGGGTATTTTTCTAACAACATTTTCGGATCACACCACTGAATAGCGTTCTGTGGGTGAAGTTTCCACTTCAACCCAACCTCTACGTGAGTCCAACATCTGATGCAAATGGATGTACTGCCCTTTTCCTGTGCGCTGTCTTTCCACTCGAACACTGGGTACAAAGACTTGTAGCTCGGACACTAAAGAATTCTGATAATTTGCCCTATGTTAAGGCCGCTGTTTGGAACCCAAAATGATGCAAAGTCGTCAAATACAGTCCGTCTGGTGTCTTTTCCGGGCTTATTAATTTGTCTATTTGCTCATAGAAGTCACTTTGAGAGCTTGCCATCCACCTGGAAATTCTAGACGTCTGAGGCCTATAGACTTTTCCCTCTTGCAAAGAAAGAAACTCTGCGATGTGAAAAAAACTACCCTCGAATTCAAGATAAGAAGGTAAACGAGAGTAATCTTTCACAGGGTTTGAAGAGCTTTTTTCCGTCTTACGTCGTTTCGGCAAAAGCTTCGGAGCATCATAATCGCTTTTTAATAGAATATCCACATCCGCGTTGCTTGCTTTAACTTTACTGTCGAATTGCCCTTTTGCTTGGGAATGTTTGTTACATACAAACGTGTAAGTGTCCTTCTCTCCTGCACTTAACTGGATACCAAGGCAAGACTCGTGGTACCAGTCATTGCAGTTGGGGAACTCACACCCTATCCAAGACGTTTCTTTCGGTCGACGGTAACCGTTAGTCAAATACAAACACTTGCCTTTTCCATACAAAGCACAGTTTCGAGGACTGTCGTCGTCGTCGTCGTCGTCCACGTGGGAAGTGCCTTTGTCCTCATTATTGTTATCACTAACTATAGAGGATGTTGCTGCCAGGTCACTTAAGATGTTATGGTGATTATTTTCATTCTGTTCGTCAAGGGACTGGAACAGGACTTCATTATCGAGACTCAACAATTCTTCTACTTCTACAACCTTTGTTTCGTCTGGTTGAAAATCTTCGGAATCAATCCACGTTTCTACCGCTCGGTTTAAGTACACAAGGTTGTCTCCTTCCTTTCTGATTACGTTTCCTTGTATAAGTTTTGGTAGCATTCCCAATAACTCAATGGTTTTTAGAACTTCTTTGTCTGCCATTCGCATTCCCTCTATTATTTCATTTTCAAAGTTGTTCCAGTCGGGCGCAATAGATGGACTTTGCACGCCCTGTTTTTTTTTATTTTCAATTCCTTTAGTTTCTGTATACGACCAGACAATTCAATCATGTCCAACATACATAGGTTCGATCTTCCTCTACAAAATCCCCGTAAACAAGTCCTCGCATTCATTCGAGCCAAACATCCATGGCTGGTATACACTTTCGGGAAAATAAATGGAATATATTTTCATTGATAAAATAATGCTGTGTCCAGCTAGAATGAAGTTGCGATAAGTTTGATCTGAGATAAAAGAGGTCTCATTCTTAAATCCGGATATGTTTATCCACACTTTCCATAGTCGAAGGAAGGACACTGCTGACCATGCCAATCGGGCGCGTTCTCTTATGGAAATATTTGGCTCAGTAAATGCTGTCAACATGTTTTGACCAATTTTTAAGTATGTTTGTGTGCTTATTGTTCTCTCATAATTCCATGTCGCCAGACATTGTTGAACAGAAGTTGATAAAATACGGGTTGCTGCTTTTACGTTCTGTTTGTCTTTAACAAACACGTCACTTTTCCATAAACCTGATTCCAGCCTGTAAGCCTCGTAGGTTTTTATTATATGCTCCAATTGCACTACTTGATTTCCATGAAATAGGATTCTTTTCACGTTAAGAAGTTGATTCCTCCACTTCTTAATTAAATGCCTCCAGTCTGGAAACATAACGCTCGGTGTTTGTACGTTGTCGTGTTCTTCTATAACAGAAACATAGTCAAATGATTCATAAGGAATCATGACCAGATTGCCTCTTCTTTGCTGTTCTAGCGTTTTTAGGAAACGCTGAGTGAAATATTTGCGAAACTTAGAATCTCCATCCGCACCGACGCGGATCAATTTAATGGATTTCGCTGAACACCATCATAACACATCATTGTACCAAGTGTCGACTGTCAAGTAGTCCTGACCTTTGAGAGATTTTACAATTGCAAAGTTTGCATTTATGTCACTTTATAGAGACAAATGAAATTTAGCAAAAATGTCTCTCTGTACATATTACAGAAGCGAAGGACTTTGCAGTTAGTTGACTGTGAAATGTTCGTCTACATATACAAGAGAATCAGGGACTTCGCGATTAATTAACTGCGAAATGTTTGTCTACATAAAAAAGGAAATCAGGGATTTCGCGATTAAATAACTGCGAAATGTTCGTCTGAATATATGAGGGAATCAGGGACTTCGCGATTAATTAACTGCGAAATGTACATCTTCACATATAAGGAAATCAATGATTTCGCGATTTATTAACTGCAAAATGTTTGTCAAAATATATAAGGAAATCAGGGACTTCGCGATTAATTAACTGCGAAATGTTTGTCTACATAAAAAAGGAAATCAGGGACTTCGCGATTAATTAACTGCGAAATGTACATCTTCACATATAAGGAAATCAATGATTTTGCGATTTATTAACTGCAAAATGTTCGTCTACATATATGAGGAAATCAGGGACTTCGCGATTAATTAACTGCAAAATATTCGTTAGAATATATCAGGGCATCAGTGACTTCGCCATTAATTAAATGTGAAATGTTCGTCTGAATATATGCGGGCATCAGTGACTTCGCGATTAATTAAATGCCAAATGTTCATGTTGGGAATTTCTACTCACCTTGGCTGGGACCTCCATGATTTGTAATTAAGCCATTCTAACAAAGTTTCCGTTTGAAGATCACTATTTGTTTTAGTTGTCGCAGTGGTATGCTTATACAATATGTCTAGAATTCTCGGTATTTCCACGATCGGTAAATCCAAAAAGGCTGCAGATTTATTTCTAAAAGTGAACGATCAAGCTTCTACTCAGTTGATGTTAATCTTAGTGTGTGCAAGGGTGACATACTTTAGAGAGAGAACTTAGGGATACCATCAGCGATAAGGGAACAAACAATGTTAAAGCTTGGTTGAAAAAGTAAATACGACATGTAGCAGTTGCAATAACAGTGCAGAGCCTTGGTATCTCTACGCTAGGGCGAGTCAGCCTATCGTTTGAGCAAAATTAAACAAATTGATCAACTGAAAAAGGAGGTTACAACGGGGGTGACAACTCTAACAAGACCTGTTTCGGGAGAAAAACAAAAGAATCGAGAAGACTCTGGATTTTTGATGGGAAATATGACATAGTTCTGGAAAACTGCAGAAAAAAAGAGAAAAGTTTGACATTTTACAAGAATGTCAAAAAACACTCGGAATGATGTTCAAAATAGCTGGGAGGACTCAAAGTTCCACATGGTGTTGCTCAAACAACGTTTGTTAGAGTTGTCACTCCCATGATTAAACTCTTTTGGCACAGTGCCCCATTATGTTAAAAAGAAAAAAAAAACACTACTCTAAAATTCGTACGTCCTTGCTTCTGAGACTAGGTATCCAGTCCACATCATCTGGAAACTGAACAAGATAGCCCTTAAATTTGTCATATTGCATAACAGTTCCACGTATCCATCCAAGATACTTTGTTTCCCCATCAACTTTCTCCTCATATTCCACTTCAACTCTCTTGCCAATCATTGGCTCTCCCAACTTTTTCCTGGATGACCGTGCCTCGAGTCTTGCCCTTTTATCAGGTGGTGTTTGGTCCAAATGCACTTTAGGGTCATTTTGCGAGTCAGAGGTTCCTCTCAAACTAAGGTGAGATTGCTTCCTCTTCTTCTGCTTCCTCTCTCTCTCTTCCTGGCTGCTGGTTTCGTAACTGATATTAATGTTTTGTTCGTAAGCTACAATCTTCACGGCATGTAGCCGGTCTTCCAAGTAGATATTCTTCATCAATACTGAGATATTGCTACATCCCTCACCGATGGACTGGCGGTTTAAAGACTCAACGGGATTGTTGGTATTCCCTGTAGATTCCCAGTCTTCAGTATCACGTAGAGTGAATGCCTTACAAAACATCTTAAGAATTCGGTCCCTAGACCACCAGTTGACCCAGTGAGCAGATTTCGACCAGTGACAGTTATTAATTTGATTGGAGATTGCAGCTAGTTGTGGGGAGAGCAGATGTTTAGCATGAATCACGCTCTTCTTGCCACAAAGAACGTCAAATGCTAGCCTAACATCAGCCTGTTGATTAACGTCCTGGATGGCATGACCTAAGTGGCGAAAGATGCTATGCTCTTCTTTGCTTTTCGTCACGATATCGCTGACACGGTTCACTGAAGTTTTCCAATGAACCGTGCAACCACGCATGATCTTCTCTGTTACTTCCGTTCCCATGCTTCTTTCAAAACCATTGTACTCGGCCTGGTCAAAATCCACCATTATCTGGCGAAGGTTATGACCATTTTTAAAGGAAGGGTGAATTTTTGTGACATGGCCAAATACTTCGGATATAGCTGTTGCATAAGCATCGCCATCCTGCTTATTCAGAAGAACTCTGGCCACTGCGTTGTAACTCAACGTTATTTCGTTGAATGCTACC
>OX393561.1:17075656-17095656 GCA_947652115.1 Blastomussa wellsi
TCAGGTTAAAAACCTGGTTGTCGCGACATACCAATTAACATTATAATGACTGATTTTGAACAGCCCCTGCATGGATAAATTTACTCTTAAAGAATTTCACGTTGACTTTTTTTTTCTCTTTCAGGGAAAAACAAAAGGAGTCCATTAACTAAGAATGGTAGCAAGGAGACTAAACCCAGACCTTCCAATAATGAATTATTAATCAATGATTTTCTATAGTAATCAATGCTAATCAATAGCAATTAAGACTCCGAGTGTGAGTATCGATTTTTATCGATTGGTTGCACCAATCAATAACAATCAATGGATTGCTATTGATTATTATTGATTGCATTGATTGCAATCAATCGATCGGAAACCATTGATTGACAACGCCGGGACATTCATTATCGACCAGCTTGGCAGTAAACTCCACATACAGTATGGGGCCCAGTTCTCAGCCACAAAAAACGTAAACTTGTATTTCTTACCTTGGAAGAGCCATACTAACCTAAAACAAGGCTTTATTACCATTTTTTGTTCTTAAATCACTTATCAAGGCTTGTGTTTTAATATTTTTATCACAAATTATACTTTAAGAGCTTTGTTTCATGTTAGAAAAGGACGGTTTTTGTACACGTAGTTATTCTCTTAGGTGAAGTCAAGCGAGGCTAAAAACGGGGTTAAGTCAGAGCTCATAGTTCTAACTTAAATTCATATCTACTGCCAGAACACTTCTTTTGTTCATTCTTTCCACGGCGGATGAAATTGTGTTTAAAACTTCGGTTCCTCTTCCATCAAAAACCTCCGCCTGGGGTGCTGGCCATGGCGGAAAGCTCTGGCATGGATCTCCTGTCTGTTGACTACAAAACAAAATTACGTGGTCAAATTTTGTGATTAGTGATACAAAACTTTTTGATTTAGAAATTAGTGTTTAAGTGCGAAAAATAAACAGGAAACGTCTTTCTCGTTATGTTTTTAAAGTTTTAGTGATCGGCAAGGCAAAAAAGAGATGGATCGGCCTCAACTGAATGCTATGGAGAGGAACAAAGATGACCTGCTGTGACAAAGAACAACTAAGAAAATGAAAAATGTGAAAGGGACTGTGTTGCACAACAAGTGAAACATAATTCTAGAAAAATAAAATATTTCACTTCCTTTTCTAGTTACTCTACTGGAAGGAATTAAGATATTTTATTATAAACAAAAACGAGCAATGTCAGTAGATGTTCCTCATCTTATTCTTACCATTCAATTTTCTTGACATCAGGAGAACTAAGTAGGTCCCAAAAGCATGAAGAAAGCCCAATCGGCACTCGTCCGATTGGAAGCCCGGCAATAGTTCTCACCCTTTCCCCCCGTTTATCATCTGTAACGGTATTCCACATCGACTGCGGAATTGACGTCAGCTCTGGGACCCATACAAGACACGCATTAGGGTCATACTTGTTCCCATATTCTTTAGTTACTGACAATGACAGGGCTGGCGGTGGTCTTATCTGAAACTCGTGATATCCCTTCACTACTGCATTGTATATGTGCACTTTAACCATGTCTCAGGGATATCTGAAAAATTAATTACAATCGCCTGAACACCCTGCTGTGGCGGTAGCACGCGCGTTGCATGGAAAGATATTTGAGCTATGTAGAGACAAAAAAGACTACTAAAATAGGGTCCGTGACCTGTCTACAATCCTACAACGTATTTAGTTTAGGTACACTTCACAGTTAACTCAGGGGTTTCAATAAAATTTGAAGTAGGCAGCTGGTTAGGGAAGAATAACCGACTGTATGAACAAGGGGCCGTCCCTTAACCTAGGGGGGATCTGGGGGCATGCCCACCTAGAAAATTTTGAAATCTGGATGCTCTGAAATGCCATTTCCAGCATTCTGGGCACCAAATTGAGTGCAAAAGATAAAGGAAGACCACTTATCAACTGGACTGGCACAATCAACTCCTCAACACGATAAACAAATAACGGTAATTAGATTACGTTCATCTGGTACATTTGCACGCACGCTAAGTTTACGTAAACCTCTTGCGTTTATCGGCAAAACTTTAAAGAAATACGTGAACAATTCACTAAAATTCCGCACTTTCATGAAACACATTTTGATTACGTTTTCATTCAGATTAAACGGCTTATTTACAATGTCTGTGCATTTGTAAATTTTCGTAATTGCGGCAGAACAACTCGATACTAATGGGACGAGTTTTTAAGCGGCAAAAAATGTACTATTACTACTTAATTTCAAAGAATCTTTCTTTAATTACTGAAATTTAGGGCAAAAAGTAGCCGACTTCTCTGAGCGAAGTAGCCAACGCTTTTCGTCGGCCGTCGGTTCTTATTGAAAGCACTGTTAACTGATCTAAAGTACAGCTGTACCCAGCTTTAAACAAGGCGAAAAATTTCATGTTCTCATTCTGCACATTCGTGACAAAAAAACGGCTCGTCATTTTCAATTGCAGTGGTATCAGCACTAGTAGGGACGCAACAGATGTGCATCCATCCCTTACATAGTCCGGCAGATTGGTGCAAGAATTGTGGGATTTATGGTAAAAGCACCAAATTTGGCACACTGATAGTACTCGACGAGCTGATTAATTTAAGCTATGGACCCAACCGGGATTCTTCCGGGGGGCGCATTCTAGACCCAGGGGGTGGGGGTGGGTACAATTTTAGCTTTATGGAAGAATTACGACATCTATTAGGTCAAAAGTACCAAATTTGACATAAAACTAATACTTGATGAGCTTATCAATTTAAAATATTTATACATTTAGGTTTTTCGGGGGGGGGGGCACATATTTAAGACTCGGGGGGAGGGGGTGAGTGGGACGATTTGAGCTTTTGCGGAAAGATAATTTATTCTTTGGGCGAAAAGCATGAACTTTGGCACAAAAATCACTCGATATGCTGATTAATGTGAGCTATGGACCAATCCGGAATTCAAGAAGGGACAATTTTAAACCCAGGGCCAAATATGCAAAAACGATGTTACGATTTTTTGCAAAATCGATTTTAATACTACAGCACTGCTCAATACAAAACCTTTGGTCATTTACTACTGGTTTTTTCAAAGTTTACAATATGCTGTGCAACCACTAAACCACCAAACTGTGCCTCCAATCACTACACTGTACTTTCAACCAAGAAACTGTACCTTCAACCACTACACTTTACCGTAGCCAAGCTTTTGAGTCTACTATTACTCGATAGAAAGTCGAAAATCCGTTTTTTTAAAACATGACAGCAAAAAAGGAACAAAATGTCATAAACACATCAGCTAAATACCATTTGGGCAATAATGCAAGGGATAAAATGACTTCTTTTTTGCATTTTTATGTTCACTCTCGTTCGCAATGTCCACCACAATTGCACAGAGCTGTGCACGGAAGTTCCGCCTTTACACATTTGCACCGTCCTGTACATCCCTTCTCGCTCCTGCAGTTGCACTTTAGTAGCTCTTGATAGCTTTGTGATGCTTCAGGGATTGTCATCCACAAGGGCGTCCACATGCTGCTAGCGACTTTCTGCCATCCCCATTCACTTGGACACGGGAACGTTGGAGACGGCACCAAGGAATTTCCCCAGCAGTGGCCAGCCTGGTACGTTGATCTCTTTGTGTGCTGAAGTAATGCATCTGACGTAGGTGGAATGGCTTCAATATCTCTGCCTTTACGTGTAAATAGATTTCTCCGTGCATCATTTACTTTTGTACATGTGGTGGTGCGGTCATACAAGATGGCAACGTATCGCTCTAAAATAGGCATCACCCCGTCCACGTCATCAACAGTTGGAGTACCGCTGAGGATTTGAAAAGCTTCTGTAGCCTCACCGAATGCTTGCCATGAATCCCAGGCTGTCTTTTTTCCATGGTGCGCAAAAGACGACGTTTGATCACAGCCTGTAAAGGCATGAAATGCAAGGAGAGCTTGTTACTTCTCTGTCCAATAGAACGGGATATCTCATGTGCTGGCAAATATCTTCGGTGTTTGCCAACACCAAAATCAATCCATAGCTCTGATAAGGAAATGCGTTGGAATGTTGCAACAGCAATGACAACAACATCAGTGTCTACAGTGCGTACCATGACTTTAGTGTAACCACGTTTTGCAGCATCAGCGGCGTGTAGTATGGGCCTGGTATCCGCTTCTTCGTGTGTGCATGGTGCTAGATCCGCGGTGTTTTCTCTGTCATTTTTGAAGACTACTGTCTCGTCTTTAGTAGAAACTACTTCTCCATGTTCAGTTCCAATTGTGGTTAGCTGGTCAGCGAGGTAATGGAATAACTCCTCCTTGTTTTCGTCTACCCTCAAGAAGGTCGCCCAATTTCCTGGAATCCGGGTGTCGGGCCTGACTTGTCTTCGTACACCCTTTCCTCTCTTGCTTCTTGCAGAATCCTTAAGACTCCCAGGGAAATATCGGTCCCACACTACATCCACCCTGTCTACATTCCTGAGCTGACTTGTTACGTATGTAACAAAGACGAGGTTACAGTATTCTTGGAACGTCTTGGAAGCTCCAGGCTTAAGCATATTGACAACGGCTGCACCATCCAGTAGCAGAGCTTGAACAGTGGGAGTTTCTGCTTGCGCTGGTGTTATCTTCTCTAGACACGTTAACAAATCCGACTTGGTACCAGTTCTGAGCTTTCCATACTGGGACAAAGAAGGAGGAAAACTCTGATTCTCATGGGCAAAAAATCCGTCTAAGTTACCGTCCCTGACCTGACATGAAACGTAAAGACGTGAAAACAATGAGCAATTGCTCTTCAGTGTTGCGATCTTCAATTTATCGTTGGACTTCTCCTTTGTTGAAGGCTTTCTATTGAACAGAGGCAGTTGGTTCTTTTGAATAGTATTCAACAGTGACGTTGTTTTCTCCTACAACCTCTGTTGAACAAACTGGTGATACTGTTCCTTGCCAAGTTCCTCCACACCTCTGATCGTTTCAACAACTTTGGTATCCATCACGTCACGGGTGTCCAATACAAACAAGTCCCCGGTCTGGTCTGTAAACGGGTTGCCCATTTCTTCAAGAGTGCCACAAACCGCATTCACCTGGCTTTGAAAGGTTTTCTGGGTCCCTCTCATTTGCTCGTGGTGGCGAAAATCTTCTTCATGTATTTCTTGATCTTCTTGTTGGGATGTATCCGTCGCTAATTCCTGACACAATTCGAACTCGTTTACTATTCTTGAAATTTCCGGCCCAGATACCATCCAGCGCAGTAACTGTGTTGGACTTTCCGTTAAACCAATGGCCCCTCCATCACCTTTGACGGTCTTGTTATTTTGCTCATGCGCCTGATCAATGGGAACTGCGGAAAACGCATTGTTGGTTTTGTTTACCACAAAATGACCTTTCTGAAACTCTGCAGCCGTTGCTGGAAGTTCTTGTGCAAGAGATTCCATATCGCGAATGTGGACCGGCAGCCATCTTGCATAGTGGGTCCGATCCATAGCAAAAAACCACGGCGCTAACGATTTACAGGCATCTATGTACAGCTGAAAGTTTCCTTCCCGCAATGAGCGCACGAATATCAATATGGTGAGCTGGAAATGAAGGGTAAGCGACCAGTAATGGAACTGTGGACTTTCTAGCTCTGCTTGCTTGCGCCAGTCACTGAACGACTTTGGTTCTTCTCCTTCGTCGACGCTCTCACGGTAGATGTTGTATGCCCTGTCCATGAGAATAAACAATGCAGCAGCAGTGACTTGATGGGCGTGTCTGGTTCGTGAAACGTGCGATGCTATGAGAAAGGAATCAGCTGTACCTGGAGTTGTCACGCCAGCTTGCACTAAAACATTTGTCCAGCCACTGTCCTCAATCCAACTTCCTAAGGCCTTGCGAGCATTACGTTCGGTATGGAATCCACCAAACATTACTACCAGCTTTCTCTCGCCATATGTGGTCGGAAAATTTCACTGAATCCTCTTAGCGATAGCATAAAGGGGCTGGTCACAGGCGACAACTGGAATCTGTCCTGGATTGAGGAAGTTCACTGCTTTGGTGATTACGTTGATAGCATGGCAAATCATAGCGACTGAGTCAGCCTCTTCTGGAAATAAAGGTAGCAGTGAACTTCTGCTTAACTGCTTTTCACGGTCTGGAAGTAGCTGGTTTGTGTGGAATGCTGCCCATGATATTTGCAAAATGTTTTATGAAATTTCCTTGTTCAGCTCATCTCTTACGTGCTCTAGCCACTTAAACTCCAAACTGAAAGCTTCTTTCATTCCAGGACAGTTTATAACAAACGCTCCTTGTAGGCGAGAAACTTCTGGCTTTTCTTTGGGAAAGATAACAGGTCGCACGGTTGTGTAAGAATCAGGAAGTTGAGCGAGACGCTTTGTCCTTGAAGGCTGATTTAAGATGCTCACCACCTCTCGCTCTTCGCCTTGGGCATCGGAAGTTGGATGTTGAAATAGAGATATACCAGTTCCGTGGAAAGAACCTTTTGCAGTTACAGAACTTGGGTTATGGTCAATATTGTCCATAGCTGCAGTTGTGAACACCCCTTTACAAAGCTTCGGAGGGCATACAACTCCTTCAGACTCAAAGCGCGCGCACACGCTGTTCCCCAGGTCAGTCGATAGTTCCAAACCCTGTCATACGAGATGGACAATCCCAGGTTGTAGAGCTTGTCAACAAGTGTACGCTTTCTCGTTTCCGCGTGTCATGAGGCCTAAATAAATTGGCAGTGGTGGTTCGCGATCTCGAGAATGATAATTTGAAACACCTGTTGAATTGCTACTACGACGCCTGACACTTGCGTTGAAAAGCATAAGTTGAGATATACTTAACGTATTCTGGGCTTCACTCATGCTGCTTGACTGGGTTCTGATATTTGTTCCCCCCAAAATCATTCCTATCAAAGTTTTCAGAGTTTCTGGGACAGAGTCTTGCTGGCAAGTCTTATTAAATGTGCCATCGAAAATTGATTTCCTTTCCATCATGTCCCTTCGAATTATCGTGGTTGCTTTAACGAGAGTCATTGCTTCACTGTCAAAATCGCTTTCTTCGCATGCCCGTTGAAGAGCTGTTGCGATTTCTGTTTCAAACGCTAGAAATATGTCTCGTCCTCTCTTGTGTGCCTGTAAGCCTGGGACATTCGCCAAAATCCTTTCTTTCAGATCAGTAGAGTGAACTCGGCCAGATACATCAACTCCAAGTTGTGAGAGACGTGAACCATACATTTCTGTAAGTTCTGCCAGCCTAAAGACTGTGGGGACAGTGCTATCCTTTGTCTCGGTGCGCGTTTCTTCTATCTACGTAACCAGCTGTGCCAAGGCAATACCATGAACTCTCTTTTCGTCTCTGTTGACTGCACTATCCTTAGACCTTTCCGCTTTGTTATATAATGATACCAGGCACTTTGCATGATACACGGCTTCTTGGGAAATCATATCGCCGGCACTTAATTTCGCAATTAATACCTTATCTTCCAACTGGTGCGCGCACTCACGAACTCTTGTGTCTACATTAAAAGTTGAAGCTTCGTGAAGTGTTTCAGTAGCCGAAGAACTTTCACAAAAAAAGCAGGTCTTCTCATCTTTGGAAGTGCTGGCGCCAGAGCTTGCTCTTGTGAATTTGGAATTTTGAGGAGAGCCCGGTTCTTCCTGACTTTTTCTTTTCTCCGCTCTTTTCAGTTTCATAGAACTGAACTTATTCCTACAGGATTTGTGCCATTTTGCGCTTCTCTTCAGAAGGGTTTCCACAATACCATCACCCTCTTGTGGGAGGCGCAGTGGCCTAATGGTTAGTGCGCTGGACTCCGGATCGGACGGTCCGGGTTCGAGCCCTGGCCGGGGCACTGCGTTGTGTTCTTGGGCAAGACACTTTACTCTCACAGTGCCTCTCTTCACCCAGGTGTATAAATGGGTACCGGCGAATTTACTGCTGGGGGGTAACCCTGCGATGGACTAGCATCCCATCCAGGGGGGAGTAGAAATACTCTCTGTCGCTTCATGCTACAGAAACCGGGATAAGCTCCGGCCTGATGGGCCACTAGGCCCGACTGCAGACTTACCATCTAACTTCTCAATATCGATAGGTATCGGCAAACTACTAATTCCACTAAATTGAATAATGTTAGCGGCCAGGGTATGATAACCGGTTCCATGCTCGATATCCGATCTCCGGGAGCTTGCTGGACATTGCAGCGGCTCTGAGGTACTTTCCTGGCATAAAATACACTTTTCCCAGTCCAATGAAGTATCGTTGTCTTTTTCGCTCATAGCAGCTGTGTGTGTTTCATTGAGTGCAAGAATTATTGCAATTAACCTCAGAAACATCACATGACGCCGGGCTGTATGGGTAAAAAAAAACGGAGAATGGTCAAATTCTGGCTTTCGGTCGAATACTCAGTTTTATATCAAGGGCCGCGTACTTAATAGGTGTGTGATTGAATCATTTCACTGCATCAAAATATCTGTTTTGTCAGTTTTTGTAGTGAATTTTAATACGCAATAAACAACCGCCAGTTTTGAATAGAAATAAACTGTGTTTCTGTTTTAATCACGGACAACGAGGCCCGTATAATTTATACTCGTGAAACAAAGCATTCTTCTTCGAATCTGCAAACCAAACGATGAATGAAAGTGCAACGTTGCACGGTCGGTAAGCTAACAAAACTCACCTGCTTTGGAAGCGAGTCAGTTAATGGGTAAAAAAATATTCTCCGTACCTTATCTTGTTGTTTTAACCTTCGAAAGAATAAATGTTCTGTCTTAGACTATAAGTAGATGTAATATTATTGCTGGAAATCGTTCTTAACACAAGAGCAAGAAACCGTGGACACACGTATTTCCACTCTGGCGCAAAATAATTTAATCGCAGCGTTTGTTTTTGCTACAAATGACAAACACCCCACAGATTTTGTGAATGGGAATCTTAAATTAAAATCTCACCTTTTTGTGGAACTTTTGTCAAGTAATAACGGCAATAAGCAATGCAGAAGGAGAACATTAACTGAGCCTTGCTGGATTGACTGACTTAAATTTTGCGTACTGCCGGTACACGTGCGCGCATTGGGAATGGTAACCTGGCAAACCTGTGACATTTTGTTGGTTTCCCAGCTGACGTTAAGAATGAAAACTCAAGATTTGTTCCAGATTTACCGTGTTATGGTTATTTTCTGTACAAAAACAACAACAAAAAATACCAATAATTGCTTGAAACAAATTATAGATAAAAATGTTTAATGTCGATTTTATGTTTTATTCATTTCGTTTCACTGGTAATCACGTGATTGGTCACGTGAGCAATTTTTTATAGCCCAAAAACCTAGAAAAACAAATATGTTCAATAATCCTTGACTGTAAAAGGACTGTAACACTTTGGATAAAGACCTGTGTCCACTCAACTAACTCTATGTTATCTAGGCTTGTTTCCATGCTAAAAATTGAGTGAGCGATTTTAAAACCGCAATTACTACAATTATGGGATAGATCCGAGGTGGGTCCATAGCTAAAATTGTTCAGTAGGTAATTCCCTTTCATTGTGCCAAATTTGGTGCTTTTACCATAAATCCCACAATTCGGCCATATTTTTGCACCAATCTGCCGGACTAACAGTCATCGCACTGGACCCACGGCATATTCACGTCGTCCGACGGCTCGTAGTTAACTAAGCACAATTTACACATGTTCTCATTTTCCTGGTCTAGAGTGACCGATAATTTCTCTCTCCATTGCCGGCCATCCTTCTTTGCTTTTGCGACTTTTCTTTTCTTTGCGGCGGGCGTCTTGTTTTTCTTGTTTTTCTTTTTTTGTTTTTCTTGTTTTTCTTTTCCGCAATTCTTCGGCTATTTTTCTCTTTCTTTCTTCCTGTTCACGTTTCTTATCTTCTTTTTTTTCTTCTTTTTCTCTCAGTTTTTTCTGTTTAGCCGCAACTTCTCTAGCCTTTTTCAGTTTTTCGTCAAGCAAAAGTTTCATGGCAGCATCGCTGTTCATAAAACAAGGAATTGTCCTTTTTACATTCTTGCGCTTGGTGTTATTGTTTACACCTTCTTCGGCTGTTGGGTAAGTCAGAATTTCCTTAATTTCTGGGGATACTGTTGTGGATGGTGAAGTCGTAAGACAGCACGGTGTTGGAGGAGATGATGTTGCCTGCGGCGTTTGATGATGAGCCATAGATTTGGTTGGAGGAAGGTCGTGTGTATGGGTTGTAAGAGATGGTGTTGTTTGTGCTTGATTATGAGCCACAGATTTAGCGTTATTCAAAATTTTCCACGCTTGATAGGTCGGACTTCCTTGTAAATCATAACCTTCTTGATCCCGTCGCCTATACTTTGACTTTACTGGGGTTGGTAGAACAGCCTCGATCGCATGGAATGCGGTTGTTGCAGCGTCAATAGAACTACTTTCTAGGGAATCTGAAGAGGATGGCTCTAAGGAGATGTTTTGTCCAGTTTGCGATAAATACCCGCTATCTTCCAATAATGGGATAGGCCCCTCGTCAAAAGTGCTTTCCACTCTTACGTGAGACAAAGGGGCGGGAGGTACCCTGCAAGACCCTCTTTTATTGCATTGTAACAAACACCTACTTTCTGCTAATGGTGGGGAGGAATTTGCGTCTAAGGACAAACTTTGTGCGCTTTCTTGCGCCAAGGGGGTGGGGGGTGCGTCGTAAGACACTGTGTGGTCACTTTGAAGCAACGATGTGGTCTCTTCAGGTACATGCGCTTGTCTTGCATCATAATTTGACCCCACAACTTCCAATGTTACAGTTGGACTGGAAGACCTGTATATAAGAGAAGATCTTGTCTGATCATCAGTGATCTGTTCCCTTCTCAGGGGATAAACTCCTGACTTTCTAAAAGCATCGCACAGGATGGACGGACGCATTATTTCCTGCCACGTGGTTTGAAATACCGAACTAAAGTTCTTCTTGGTAATGTCGGTATTAGGGTTCTGCCGAGTAAATCTCCTCACGGTCTTATACCAAGCCTGCTTTAATGGACCAAAGAGTCCAACATCTGCTGGTTGCAGCAAATGAGTAGCGTTTTTCAACAGCGCAAAAATAAAGATTTTATTGTTCTTTGCCAACTCAAATATATGGAGGTCAATGTGGGCCTCCGCACTGTCTACTAAAAGGACAACTGGCCTTGTAGGAGGCAAATGGGGAATGAAATGATTGGCGAGCCATAGGTAAAACGTGGGTGCATCCACATATCCTTTCTCGGTTACAGCGAAGGCACTACCAGGCGCGGCTCCCTCTAGCGGGTTGTAGCCAACAGGAGCGCGCTACACGGGGAAGAGAATAAATGGTGGGATAAACTGGCCAGCGGCATCAAAACAGGGCAGTACAGTAATATGTTCTTTTGTACCAGTTACAACCCGGTATGGTTGAGCTTTCGGCGCGGACGGTCCCAAAACTTTGCCAGCTTTGCCTTGAAGATCGAAGCCGGATTCATCACAGTTCCAAATCTGAGCTGGTTTGTTGGACAATCCGTTTTCCACGATAAATTTCTCGTAATCAGTAAACCACTGATCGACATCTTCCCCTGAAATGTTAGCACGTTTCTTATCCAGAGGGCGGGCATTCCTTAATCGGACCTGGGGGTTTCTCTTTATAAAACTGCAGAACCATTTCCGTCCCGGCCTGTTCTCCTTGAAAGGAGTTTCCCTGTTGTCCTTGTCCAGAAATATTTTCACAGAATCTAGGAACTCGGCCACAGTCAGGCCAAAGCCACGTTTGGCCCTTTCTATTAGCCAAGTCGCTAGTCGTTCTTCTTCCGCCTTTGTAATGAAGGGGAGTGGGCCGCATCTCATTCGTTTTGTCCGTCCATTGCACTTATCTTGTACGGTACTTCGGGGCACACCCCACTTGCTAGCGGCTTTCCGTATGCTTGATCCTTCTTCTACATCCTTTATCGCATTTTCGATGCGCTCGTCCCTCTCCAAAGCTGGGTTGATGTCTGCCATAACAAAACCTAAAAGGTGTATTCATTTTTGATTCTATGTGACCACTTATCTATTTTAACTGTATTCTTAAGTAAATAGTGAAGATGATTTCGGACAACGTTCCAAAAGCATCTGACACTTAATTAAATTCGGGATCACCATGATCACCGCTTTTTATTCTAATTTACCCTTTACCCTTCCAAGTCTCATTTAATCATGATCTCGTAAGTGATCGCTTTCCATCAGGCTGTCTCAAACATTACATGTAAACTACACTGAATGTGTCTGGCTAATGCCAAAAAGTGAATTAGCTAATTTATAAACGAGATTAAACAAGAAGAAGTTTTTCGGTCTGACCCGACTAAATGTAACGCAACACTCAAAACAGCGTGACATTTGACATCACGCTGATAAATAAATAAACAAAATAAATAAATAAATAAATAAATAAATGAATAAATGAATAAAAAAAAGCTTAAATCACTCTTATAGTCTGTTCACGGAAATCAATTTTTGCGTCTTTTTACAAACATCTTGGGAAAGACGGATGTCATACTAGAGTTACCTTTAAATATAATTTTTTTTTTCTCGGAAATCTTGCCGTGAGTAATTTATCTACTTTACCTACATAATGATCAATTCCTTTACCGGACTGGACTTTGATAAAATGCACATCATGCCACCCCATTACAGCGGCTTTATTTTTGCAACTGACTTGACACGAATACACACAAGACTATGAGCGCTTTTAGTGTTGACGGCGAACAGGGTGGCCGAGAATAGGCAAATACGCAAAACTACTAAGGAAATATTGAGGAGTGAATTTAGGTCAAACAATTAAACAGGCCAGAAAAAGTTTATATTTAACAGATAGCTTTATCACTCTACGTTCTTTATGCCAAGAATTGGCTCATTTGGGCTTTCTATACGGGGAAAATATAAACTTGAATTAAACCATGTAATTCGAGTAGCCGTAAACAAACACGTTTTCGGGGAAACCAAATTCACCTACCTTCGCGTCACCTCGATGTGCTCACAGAAAAACTCGGCAGGACGAAACAAAACTTGGCCGAACGAAAGACAAGGGAGCAAGCTAACTTTGGAAACGATTGCTTTTTATTCAGATTCATTTGTGGCGCGAAAAATAAACGTTGAACAAAAAGTGGCCGAGAACTGGGCCCGGCCGAGAACTGGGCCCCATACTGTAACCTGACGACTGAAGAAAATATTGAAAGGTGACAGAATATATTTATCTTAAATCCAAAAAAAACTTAACCATTAATAGTCGCCTGGATGTACCACAAAAGAATCGAACTTACCATTTGCGATCGCAGGTTGCTCAACTGTTTTATAACTTCGGCAGTTTCAGCGCCATGGAGCTCTTGGAAACGTGCCTTGCATTTGCCAAGTACACGATCATCGACACACGACACGTCGGGCAAACGAGGACGTCAATAGTGCCACAAGATTCAAAGTTGCGGTCAGCGGAGAAGACCAAAAAAATTGTCGCGTGAGGTTTGGAAATACAAAATGGCGGCTAAGTATTTTACTGTGGACGAGGTTCGTGAACTTGTTATTGAAGACACAACTGACGATAATTTGGACGAAGACGGGGAATACGAAGAATCGGATGGTTTTGAAGAAGTAATGAGGCAGATATTAGAGGAACTGGCTGAATTTGCTGCCGAAATACAACCAGAATTTGATGAAGACACTTTCAAAACATCTACACTTCGATTTGGTTTGGCATGCTTTACCATATGTTCAACACCTTATGGTAATGCAATGAAAAGGGTCCTTGAAACAACTATAAATTGTGGATCAATTCTCTGCAGTGAAAGCCGATTGTGGTTGGAGATTCATTATCCATGGGTGTATAGATGGCTACAGCAGAGCAATTGTATATCTTTATAAGTGCTGTACAGATAATAAAGCAGATACTGTTCTCAAATATTTTGACAATGGAGTACAATTGTTTGGTCTTCCATCAAGGGTTCGAGGTGATCAGGGCATGGAAAATATGTTTGCGTAGCAGTGTCTGGTCAGAGACTCCCAGGCACACTGATATGCTTTTCCAGTTCATTCCAGTCTCGCGGAGCTGCTCGATCAGTTCTTTTGTAAGATTATAGGCTGGTCTTCCTCCTGTGCTTGCAAGAAATGCCACAGGCATGCCTTCCTTTTTATAACAGCTTGATGGACGAAGAAAATCAGAGACACGTCTTAACAATACAGCTAGGGAATCTACCAACACCCCTAACAAATCTTCCAGTGACGGATCAATTTGTGACACAGACATCAATGAGACAGCGACAAGTACCCTTGTATGTTCCTCAAGCCTTCTATCACATATCTCCAAACCTATAAGGTCAGAATCGTGAAAAACGGCAGCAGTTCTGTTGATGATGTTGCTCAGAGAAACCAAAAAGTCGTCCAACTCTTCACAGCTCAACTGATCCGCCATATTGCTAGTTGCACCAGGCATGTACGTTGTGTATGGGGTCATATAATGTACCGAAACACGTGTGCCGCTGACCAATTATAGGTCGCCGGCTCAAAACCAATTAATCGATATTCTCGAATGGTGATTTCGTATTCTCACATGGTGATTACTCATTCTCAGTTAACGATGTAGATTTCTTGGTATCTTGTTGCACGGATATTTTTCTCGATTAATGGTCACTTATTCTCGTCTGGCGATTTGGAATTCTCGTATGGTAGTTTTTCATTCTCGTGTTGTGCTTTCTAAATCTCGCATGGTGATTTTCATTTCTCGTATAGTGGTTTGCATTTCTCGTATGGTGATTTACTAATCTCACACATCGATTACTTAAACTCGAAGGGTGATTTTGAACTCAACCTACTTTTGTCATGTTTGGCTTGCCATAATGGCAGTGTAGGTTACGAAAGGTACCTAAAATAGCTTGAAATTGTAATCTAAAAAAAAAACTTCTAATCTTACCTGACAAAGAATGCCATTCTGGCTTTCCAGGTGATGCACAAAGCTCGTTGCACTTTCAAGTGTTGTCTTGGAGATTTCACACGGTGGCGAAGAGGCGGGAACACCTGCCAGCAGTTCTTCCATGGTGTGATTAAAGACATGGAGGGCTGAGGCGACTCTTGGGATGAGCTCTGGCATTTTTGATTTGGGAGGTACTTGTCCCTGTCGGATGGCTGTGTTAACTTCAGCAACAAAATCATCAATAGTTTCCCGCAATAGCAACTTGGTGTCCTCCGCAAAAGTGAAATGCAGCTGGTCAACCGTTTCGTTGACATTAGCGAAATATTCTTCAAAGGTGTCCACAACTTCTGTAGAGAGCTGATCTGCCGCGGTTTCCATTTCGGAAAGAGTTGGCCTGTAGGCTAGGGGAGTTGCAATGAGCATGCGATCGACTAAGCCATGGCCATGGTCCATTTTGGCTACGAGTTTTGCGGCGTTAAGGAGTTGTGTTGATCCCAGGATGCTGAACGGAGTATTTGGCGGGATCACTCTAGTTTCCTCAGTGGAATAAGAGTAGGAACTTCGTTCACCGGAAAACAATTTGCAAAGCAATTGCACATCGCCAGTTGCATTGTCCTCGTCCGACTTCATCAGTTTATTCAAGATATCGAAAACTTCTGGGGAGAGGATGATTCCTTTTTTTTGCGTTGATAGCAACTTCACCAAACCCGAGGATGTGGTCTTGCAAATGATCGATGCGGTGTAATCTAGTTGTTCGAGGTGATCTTGGGACGCATGCTGGATTGCCGATGATTTGCCTGTGAAAAAATTATAGAAAGAGTATTAATCATGAGAAATTGTAGCAAACACTGCTAAAGAGTGCTCGATACACGTTTGTGTAGAGCGATGTATAGAATTAAATGATTAAATGAAAGTAAGTCGCAGGGAATCTTGTGTACTTTCATTTAATCATTTAATTCTAGAAAGAGTATTAATCATCATAGATTAAAATTTAACCGTTCCGCATGTAACAAATACTGTTGAAAGTGCACAATCTTTAAAGTCCAATAGTGCGCGTTAAACGTACCTGTTCCAGGATATCCCACAAATATGGTGTAGATGTTTAGGGGCTGATCGTGCGTTAAGGCCTGCACTCGTGCGTGGTTACAGGCCAGAATATACGCAGTTGAGGTCAGGAGTGAAGGGACGAAATATCCTTCGCAACTTCCAACGGACACCGCTTTGTTTTTGATAAACTCGTAGACTTCAGGTTTAGGGAATAATTTTCGGTATGAAAATTGTACTTCATTTAAACGCTTCTGGAGATTCACCCAGGTTTGTTCGTGTTGTTTGTTCAGTTTTGACAAGGCGTACATACTGATTTTGCTCTTGATGACCGTTTAGAAGAGACTGCAGTGAAGACTGATAGCGCTCTGTTAAGGGAAACACTAAAAAACTTCTTTTGAATACATCGGCTTGCAAGCTAATTTTAACCAGTGGGAGTTCAGGCGCTTAATTCAAAGTTTTGTTTGCTTTGTTTATCTTCCGAAAAGTGAATGGGTGCGAAATCAGTCTATTCAAAAGCAGGATGTGTGAGAATTTGTCATAGGTGAGATGATTAAAGTCGACAAAATGCGAGGAGTATTAGTGTAATGAATGGGAAATCGTTCAACAGAAAAAATAAAAAAAGATATTTGGAACGTGAAACGTGAAATGGAACACAACATGTTTCGAGAAAAATTAATTTGGAAGTTAGTTCGTGAGGAATACCGCGGAAATATTAAGTTTTCCTTCACATTCATTAACGGCTTTTATTGGTTTGTACGTATACGGTTTTTGAACAACACGTTTGAGTAAGTTGTGACGTGTTTTTTATATCCAGTTTTTATGTTAATTTGGTCATGGTGGGAAAGCGGGAGCAGTATTTGAAGTTGCACATTAAGTGACCTGTACTACAATGTGTAATGAAACCGATAGAGTTTATCCTCCTCACTGAATTAACTCTTCTAATGCTAAGAAGGAACATATATGGCTGATAAGGGAATCCAAGTTGCCGTAGGTCTTAAAAGACCACGGTTATGTAGTCAGGCAACACAAACTCCCTCAACTGAAACGAAAGACAGCGGGAGTCAATGTGGTTTTGGACGAGGGAGTTATGGGCGCAAGAAGGACAGCAGGCAGTGGACATATGATGACCTATTTCATCTAATGCTGGACAAACAAATTCTAATTGAGTGGCTGATGTCCGAAGGCTTAATGAGAAAGTCACAACTGTGTCCTCAATGCAACAATGAAATGAAAACAGTGACATGCAACGACCGATCCGATGGTTTAAAATGGGAGTGCAGAGTACAGTCAAGCGCTAAAAGACACAGGACGGAGTTATCAATAAGAACAGGAAGCTGGTTTGCACAAAGCAACATGACATTAGAAGAAATACTTAAGTTCACTTATTGGTGGTGTCAAGATCTTGAACAGAGTCAGATCACGCGTGAACTACGACTAGCACGTGGTACAGGCGTAGATTGGGACAGCTTTTGTCGAGAAGTTTGTGAAATTACAATGTTCGACAATAGTGAAAAAATAGGCGGGGAAGGAAAGATTGTCCAGATTGACGAAAGCAAATTTGGCAAGCGAAAATATCATCGAGGACATCACGTCGAAGGACAATGGGTATTTGGAGGGATCGAGCAGGACAGCAGAAAATGTTTTATGATGGCAGTGGACAAAAGAGACGAGGCAACTTTGTTGCCGCTGATAGAAAGGTGGATTGAACCAGGAACAGTCATAATATCCGACTGTTGGAAAGCGTACCGCAATCTTGAAAAGCATGGGTATACACACAGAACAGTGAATCACTCGAAGGAATTTGTAAACGAACAGGGAGACAGTACGAATAAAATAGAAGGTCATTGGAGACAAGCGAAGGTGAAGCTACCCCCATTCGGTGTGAGAAAGCAACACTTCTCCTCTTACTTAGCCGAGTTCATGTGGAGATACAAGAACAGGGAAGACGATTTATTTGAAATCTTCCTAAGAGATGTGAAGAAATTATATAGTGTGTAATTTAAACAAATTTCGTTCCTTTTCTTGTGGTATTGGAACAGTGTTGTAGTTATAAGAACTGGATATGCGATGCGCGCATTAGTTCTACTTTTAAATGAAACCGATCGAGATTACGCGATGTAAGTTTACAAATTTCGTATCTTTTCTTGTGGCGCGCATTAGTTCTTGCTTAGAATAAAACTGATAGAGATTACGCGGTGTAAATTTTGTTGTTAACGCTTTTAGCTTTTTTCGTGGATGAGTGGTTTAATGAATCACCTGTACATACTATAACAGCTGTTCTGATTCTTCTATGGAGGCACATAAATAGTGAAAGATGCATGCAAGTTAGTTCTGGTTTTGAATAAAATATAAAGAGATTATTCTAAAAACGTGTTGAAAGATCTTTAAGAATTTGAAGAGTGCAGGAGTAGCTCTATGATCGCTCTATGAGATAACTGTGGGAATGCGGGAGCGCGGGAGTAACTCTTCAACACTGTGATGAAAACCATATGCAAATAAGATGACTGCGGGACTGCAGGAGCGCGGGAGCAACTCTTAAACAGTTTGGCGAAAAACGTATGCAAATTAGATGACTACGGGACTGCGGGAGCAAGTTTTTAAGCTCTAGGTTTTAGGAGCGGGGTATTCTAGAATCTAGCCTACACATGCAAACTCTCCAGACTTTCATCGACTTGTGGTCACAGCTCAAAGACCTGATAAAGAGTATATACCATTTGCTTTTGTTCAATATCGATTTGATGGTAATGAACATTTCGTAAGAAACAAGCCACATGGAAATTCCAAGTCTAATGATCCATTCATTCCAACCAAGAAAAGCACCCTTGAGAAGCTAACCGTGGCAGTGAAGTCACAGGGTGTGAAGAGAGCAGTTCATGAAGTGGAAAGAGCCGTGGGAGGTTTAGGTGCAGAATCAGCTTCTGCATTGCCACGCAATGAAAGGCAAGCAAGGTACATAAAGTCCAAAAACAAGGAATCCTGCAAGACGGATCCCATATCTGCACTGCTGGACATGCAGCTGGAAGAAGAAACGCCCTTTATCCGATCTGTTACAGTGGATAAAAATTCGCCTGTCATCGTATTGTTCTCAGATGAGCAGATCAAGGACATCAGGAAATTCTGTTGCAATGAGGAGGGACCAAATTCACCATTCTGTGTTGATATGACATTTAACCTTGGAAACTTTTATGATTACAAACCAGACGTAGTGGAAAAGAACCAGTGATCATGGGCCCAGTTATGATGTGCATGAAAAAAGACAGGGCAACCTACCAGTCGCTGTTCCAGAAAATAGCTGCTTATTGTCCTGAAATCAAACATCAACTAAAAGCTTATGGTACAGATTCTGAGTCTCCACTTCGACAAGCTCTTGAACTCGAATTTCCCTTTGCTCTGGGTTTCATCTGCAGGACGCATATTGTAAGAAATCTGGAACACAAGATGAAGTCTGAACTGAATTTGTCTGACAAATTCTTCAGGAAAGTAATTGAAGATGTATTTGGATGCAAAGCACATGAAGGATTGGTCCACTGCAAGACTCGGCAAGAGTATGACCTTCTTCTTTCAAAACTGTCTGTCAAGTGGGACAAAGAAGAGATCGAAGAACGAAAAAAGAAAGGAGATGCACGTGCACAAGAACCAATGGCATCAAGGTATTTCCTGAGAAACAAGGCAGACATTGTCTATCATCACTGTAGGTGTGAAGCACTCCATGAGGTTGGCATTGATGATGAATTGTTCGACAACAATGATCCTGAAAGCATAAATGCACTGCTCAAGAAATGGGAAAATAGAGAAAAGAATGACATTCCGAAGTTTGTAAGTGATATCAAAGAGTTACAGGAAAAGCAAAGGCATGACATTTCAAGAGCATTTTGTGGTGCTCCTGGCTTGTATACAGTCAAAGACGAGTATGCTGAGTTTGCTGCAGGTGCAGAGTTTTGGAAACTTGACCAGTGTGAAAGAAAAAAGTACCTTAACAAAGTCTCAGAACTACCTCTTATTTCACTTCACACAAGAAAGAATTTGCTTGAGGCAATTGGTCTCTTGTCCCAAGCATTTTTGCCAAGTCAAGTATCATCCATGAAAGCAAAGGTGGAAAGAATTCTAG
>OX393561.1:17100656-17130656 GCA_947652115.1 Blastomussa wellsi
TCGTCTGCTGGCTGTGTGGGCTGCCTGCCTTGAAGTAGCTCCGCAGTGACATTGTTAAAGATATGTAGTGCTGCTGCAACACGGAGGACGATGTCGATTTTTTTCGTCTTGGGCGGAGTTGTGCCTTCCAAGATGGCTTCATTTACCTCGGCTATAAATTGTTCGTTTATAGTGTTCACAGTTTCTGTGGCCTCTTGGTCTAGAGTGTAAGTAGAACGTGAAAGATGCAGGCGCGCAATCTCCAGGAATACGTCGTCGAGGCTGGAAAGGCCGCTCTCTTTTAAAGCTTCGATTGCCTGGCTTGTTTGCGTTGGCGTTGGTCGCAAGCACTTCGGGAATGTAATCAAAAATCGGTCTAAAACACCGTGTCCTTGATCTAATAGGGCGACTAGACGGGCGGCAAAGGGAATCTGTGTTGCCCCTAAGATGCAGAAAGGCGTGTTTGCTGATATTTCCCGCGTTTTTTCAGTGGCATACCGGTAGGAGGCCTCTTCTCCAGAGAACAGTTGACATAGCGCTTGTACATCGCCAGTGGCATTTTCTTCGTCAGACTTTAGCAATTTGAACAGGACGTCGTAAATCTCGGCTGACAAAAGGAACCCTCTGTTGTTGTCTGCGACTGTTTTTATCAGTCCCGACGAGGTGCATTTCTGGATTACAGGGCTTGCCGTATCTGCTTCTGCCGTTACAGTGGCCATGGGTGATATAGCGCATTCCTTGATTGCTTGTGATTTTCCGGTTGTTGGAGGGCCAACGAAGATTGAATAGATGTTAAGTGGCATTTCTTGTGTTGCAGTTTTCAGTGTAGTTGCAGTTCCAGCCATAAACGCAGTGGTAGTAATCAGAGTAGAAGAAACATAGCCAGGATTTGTGCTAATAGAGTGCGATTTGTTGAGAATAAAGTTCCAGACTTCAGCAGGGAAAAGCGTTTGAAATGGATCAGGAAGTGCGATTAGGCGTTTCTGAAGTTGGGCCCAAGTACTGTTTGGTTGTTTTCTAAGCTTCGTAAGGCGCGGGGTAGACATTCTGGAGCGATGCGTTTATCTCGAATGATACGCTGTTCATTGAGTTTAGCGGTAATGCAGCTAAAGGAATCCCCAAAGGGACTATTAAGTTTTTGTAAGGGGATGAATTGCACGGAAGGTAAGGTTGCACAGTCGATTGAAGTCTTTCGCGTGCCGCATATAAACAAAAGGTGTGAAGTAACCGGTGAACGGTTTAGTTGCAGTTACTATTGTTTGATTAGCTTGAAGTTGTTTTAATAATTTTCATTAATGTGGCGCCTGCGATGTTAAAAGCAAAATATATGGTTGTGCTGATCTGTGGGTTTTTACAATTTAAGATGTTAATTGTAGAATTGCGGAAGCAGCGTTTTGTAAAACTTAGAGAGATTGAAGGTATTGTTTGTACTTTGGTGTAATATGCGGCAGGAACAAAGGTTGTGTAAACTTCAAAGGAGGTGGGAAAATTTAAGAAATTAGCGTTTATATACTTTCTTTGTGTGAGTTCTTTTAATGAGGCTTAGTGAGGGCTAATACATACTGGTCAATGTTAAGATAGTTAGTTGCTAGCTCTGCAGTCGTTTATGCTGTTCTGGAAAATGTATACTGTTGTACGTCGTAACACAATTGGAGTGCAAACTGGGTGTTCGACAGCTGATTTAAAAAATCAAAGCACACAGTGCGGAAGCACTAAAGGAAGTTATCAAAGAAATGAGAAGCAAGAGAACTTCACATCATATGAAAATTTGCTAAGAGATTACCTGTGGGACAGAGAGTTCACGCTGTCATGGCTGAGAGAAGAAGGGCGGATTGCGTCGAGTAGAAATTGCACCATGTGTGGATCGGAAATGAATTGGGTTTGGCGGGGAGACCGATCCGATGGCTACATCTGGGAATGTAGAAGGCAGATTAATGGTAAGCGCCATAGATGTGAGAGGAGCATCAGAGAAGGAAGTTGGTTTGAAAACTCGAACATGACAATTGAAGAGGTGTTTAAATTTACGTACTGGTGGTGCCAGGACTTAAATCAGTGGCAAATTAAACAGAAGCTTGGACTTGGCTCGCACACAGCGGTTGACTGGGACATGTTTTGTCGTGAAGTATGTGAGGTGGCATTGTTCGATGGAAGGGAGAAAAGTGGAGGTCCAGGGAAACTGGTTCAGATTGATGAAAGCAAAATTGGAAAGAGAAAGTACCATCGTGGCCATGTAGTGGAGGGACAGTGGGTTTTTGGCGGCATCGAGGAAGATTCCCGAAAATGTTTTATTGCAACCGTAGAAGACAGGACGGAGGAAATGAAATTGCAAATTTATATTGCGCAGATTCCATGACGAGATGATCAACTGCGCATCACAACCTGTGGCCCTCGGATTCCCGATCGAATTGGAATTTAGAAGTGTTGGTTTTTTGTGGAGGGAGGAAAACCGGAGAACCCGGAGAAAAACCCTTGGAGCAAGGACGAGAACCAACAACAAACTCAACCCACATATGACGCCGGGTCCGGGAATCGAACCCGGGTCACATTGGTGGGAGGCGAGCGCCCTCACCACTGCGCCATCCCTGCTCCCCAAAAAAACTTTGGTAACTCTAATCAAAGAATGGATTGAACCAGGAACAATAATTGTGTCCGATTGCTGGAAGGGTTACGTGAACCTTTCGAAACATGGGTACGTCCATAAGACCGTAAACCACTCCGTGGAGTTTGTTAACAAGGAAGGTTTCCATACCAACAAGATAGAAGGGCATTGGCGGCAAATGAAAGCGAAGCTTCCGACGCACGGTCGTAAAAAAGAACACTATTCATCATACCTAGCTGAGTTCAAATGGCGATATGTCCACAGTGGAGAAGATTTGTGGAAGGGGTTTTTAAATGACATTAAGAGAATTTACAAATTTGAATAATTAGAAGAACGCAAGAATGTTATCGAATCGGCTCAAGCAGTGTAAGAGCAAATATGAACACGTTTAACTTTGAGTTGTGTTAGTTAAAATTATTGTAGATTATATGAGACAGTTTTGCTGGATGATGCTTCGTGTTGCAAGAAAGTTTATCTGCAGAAAGAGTTTGAAATCGAAGTAAAGGAGTTTGGATATACTGTAGGAAAATTTATCATGTTCAATAAAGTTTTTTGGTTGAATTGAAAATAATCTTGCGGTTATTGGTTGCTTAGGCGGCGAAATAATTTGATGTCATGGATTATAGAACGAGATATATTCATGTTTAGCGCGCTTGTTTCGGGTCATGGATTAAAGAACGAGAAATATTCTTGTCTAGCGCGCTTGTTTGGGGTCATGGATTATAGAACGAGAAATATTCGTGTTAAGCGCGCTTGTTTCGGGTCATGGATTATAGAACGAGATATATTCATGATTAGCGCGCTTGTTTCGGGTCATGGATTAAAGAACGAGAAATATTCGTGTTTAGTGCGCTTGTTTCGGATCATGGATTATAGAACGAGAAATATTCGTGTTAAGCGCGCTTGTTTCGGGTCATGGATTACAGAACAAGATATATTCATGATTAGCGCGCTTGTTTCGGGTCATGGATTAAAGAACGAGATATATTCGTGTTTAGCGCGCTTGTTTCGGGTCATGGATTAAAGAACGTGAAATATTTGTGTTTCGCGCGCTTGTTTCGGGTCATGGATTATAGAACGAGAAATATTCTTGTTTAGCGCGCTTGTTTCGGGTCATGGATTATAGAACGAGAAATATTCGTGTTAAGCGCGCTTGTTTCGGGTCATGGATTATAGAACGAGATATATTCATGATTAGCGCGCTTGTTTCGGGTCATGGATTAAAGAACGAGAAATATTCGTGTTTAGCGCGCTTGTTTCGGGTCATGGATTATAGAACGAGAAATATTCATGTTAAGCGCGCTTGTTTAGGGTCATGGATTACAGAACGAGATATATTCATGATTAGCGCGCTTGTTTCGGGTCATGGATTAAAGAACGAGATATATTCGTGTTTAGCGAGCTTGTTTCGGGTCATGGATTAAAGAACGTGAAATATTTGTGTTTCGCGCGCTTGTTTCGGGTCATGGATTATAGAACGAGATATATTCATGTTTAGCGGGCATGTTATGTTTAGCCCAGGTGGCCAGGCCGTCGCCAGGCTACTGAGCTGCGTAGCTGTGTAGCTCCGTAGCCACGTAGCCACTTAGCCACTTAACCACTTAGAATCCTAGCCGTGTAGCTCCGTAGCCGCGTAGCCACAGAATCTAGATGTCTTTTGGAGTGGCAGGGTATTCTGCAGTTAAGCCTGACTCAGTGTTTTTTTCCTGTAATTCTTTAAGAAGTTTCTTCAGATATCGTGCATTCCCAACCAGTCGATAGTCTACAGGAAGTTCTAGGCCATTTCCTCGGCCTTTGTTGAACCTGTTCCCAATACATTCCGCTCCTATTTTCCCATATTCTGATAAAAACTTGTTAAAGATTTTCGAAAGCTCAGCTGGCACATGACCAACAATACTGTCGTCTTCATTTTTTACCACAACTGCATATTTACTGTGCTGATTATCGGGCTCCAGTTCGCAGAAAAGGATTTCCCCAATGTAAACTGTGGCGTCCTTGAAGTAAGCATGATAGCCCCTTGTACTAGCCTCTAAGTAAAGTTCATATTCATTTGCCATCTCCTGAAAAGAAACAATTTTCATCAACGTCTTTCAAAAGTGATTCCAAGAATTCAAGATGGCTGACAGCTCAACGAGAGCTTGAATTGCCTTTCGGGTAAATTACGCAAAGAGACCGCTGAACGATTGTGTTCCTCGTGTTTCCCAAACTGCATCGCGTTGGAATTTTTATTAGAGCTGAACGAAGATGAATCGAACTTTGTTTGATTGTGGCGTTCGAAAATCAGTTGAATTGAAGAATGGTTCTTTGCTTGATATCACATCAACTATGAAGAAGACCGCTATGCTGACCAAAAGCTATGATGCTCAATGTAGCTGCTGTGGTAAAGCGTTCAATGGTCAACAATATCTTGACAGTCACATGAAATTTAAACACCCGAGCTACACAGCCGAGAACTCCCACGAGGGCACTAAGGTGCGGGATTGCAGAATATCAAAATATCACAAGTGATTGATATTTTGATATTATCGTGATAGCTTGATAATATCATGATATTCTGATATATTCTGATATTCTCATATATTGTGATATTTTGATATTATCATGATAGTTTGATAATATCATGATATTCTGATATTATCATGAGATTTTGATATTATCTTGATATTTTGATAATATCATGATATTCTGATATTTCAATATCTCCACGGTTTCTTGATATTTTGATATTATCATGATATGTTGATAACATCAAGATATTCTGATATATTCTAAAATCTCCACAGTATCTTGATATTTTGATATTATCATGATATTTTGATATTATCATGATATGTTGATAATATCAAGATATTCTGATATATTCTAAAATCTCCACGGTATCTTGATATTTTGATATTATCATGAGATTTTGATATTATCATGATATGTTGATAATATCAAGATATTCTGATATATTCTAAAATCTCCACGGGATCTTGATATTTTGACATTATCGTGAGATTTTGATATTATCATGAGATTTTGATAATCAAGTATACTTGAGGTCTACTTACTAAGTAAGTATAAACCCACCTAATGTTGTGATAATCTGATAATAATATGATATTGTGATATTCCAACACATGAATATACCGTAGTTATTTACCTATAAGCCGAACTTGGCTATAAGCCGAGACCCTTAACTTGAGAGAAATATGATGACCGAAGTCTTTCTTAAAAAAAATCGGAAAAATCTCGGCTATAAGCCGAGACCTAATTTTTTTCGCATTCTCAGAAACTTTTTTTCTAAATCATCATTAAACTAAAGCGCTCCTCTTAGGAAACAGTAAAACTACACCTTTTAAAAACAATGAAAAACGATTAATTTATTTTAAACAATTAGCCAACCAGCATGTTCGTGAATACTAATGTGATCCTAACCACAGTATAAAGTGAAAAAAACTTAAAGTGAATGCCAGTAGACTTGTAGTCACAAACAATACGCATCGCTTACCGAAGTTAATAGTCAATCGCTCACGATACGTTCATCATGCCAAAAGCACGCAGTGCATCATACAACATGTCCTTCAAACTTAAAGTTGTTGCTGAAGCCGAGGTTGTCGAAAACAACTCAGAGATCGCTCGAGAATATGGACTCAGTGAGTCCATGGTCCGTCGCTGGCGAAAAGATCAGGCGAAACTTTTCAACGGCGAACTAAAGATGTCGGCGAAGCGTACGACGTTAGGTCGCTTCACTCCAAAATTCCCGGAGATGGACCAGCAGATCCTGGAGTGGTTTACTGAACAAAGGGATCAAGGTGAGTAATTGTTTGAAAAAAGAAAGAGTGTTTGATCAACTTTTGTGTTAAAATCAAACCAAATAATTCGAGACACGAGCCGACACAGAAACACGCACGTGAGTTTGTTTTCAATGCGTGGGAACCAACGCTTCCTATTGGTCAGATTGAAATGTTGTCATAACAAATTAACAATGCCTGTCAAAGAACTGTCAAAGCACGTAAAAGCTTAGCGCTTTGAATCAAAAATGTAGTCGCTTCAATTTTATTTATTTACATGTGTTTTAATTTGTTTTGTAGGCTTTGCTGTCAGCGGATTGATGCTACCTAAGTATTAGGAAAAAATAGCTCGGCTTATAGGTAAATAACTACGGTAACCTCGTTCTTTAATCCATGGGCCGAAACAATCACGCTACACGTGAATATACTTCGTTTTGAATCCATGAGCCGAAACAATCACGCTACACATGAATATACTTCGTTCTATAATCCATGGGCCGCAACAATCACGCTACACATGAATATACCTCGTTCTTTTAATCCATGGGCCGAAACAATCACGCTACACGTGAATATACTTCGTTCTATAGTCCATGAGCGAAAACAATTACGCTACACATGAATATACCTCGTTCTTTTAATCCATGGGCCTAAACAATCACGCTACACGTGAATATACTTCGTTCTATAATCCACTAGCCGAAACAATCACGCTACACATGAATATACTTCGTTCTATAATCCATGGGCCGAAACAATCACACTACACATGAATATACTTCGTTCTATAATCCATGAGCCGAAACAATCACGCTACACATGAATATACCTCGTTCTTTAATCCCTGAGCCGAAACAATCACGCAACACATGAATATGACTCGTTCTTTTGTTAATTACATTTCATTACCAATCGATCACACTAAAAATATATACACTGCACTGAATAGTGAATAATAACCTTACATATGTTACATCAGTTTTTTCTTTTTCAACTAATCCTCCAAGTGCACGTTCTCTAATAACAGCTTTGCGCCCACTATGAAAAGTCCTTATAAATATTCATTTATGCAAATTAGCTCGTTTCAGTCTTCCATTGTTGTTATTTGACGCGCGGCCGAATTTCACCTTCGCTGCGTGGCTTGCGAGTCATTCATGCGCGAAGAGACTGGAAGCGAAATGGAACCTCCTAAGCGTGCGCAGTTGTTTCCAATCGATTCAGCGTGGCTTCTTTTGTGTAAAAAGTACCCCGCAACTGAACGCCTTCTTTAAAGCTACAGGTCCGCGGTACCGAAGTGAACAAATAAGTATTAAAGGGAATCTCGGCTGAAAAACAGTTTTGATGTCAAAACTTACTTGGTGCCTCACTTAAACAATTCCAGTGGTTTTGAGTTAATATTTCATTTCATGATTCGAATGCGAAGCGTCAGTTTTTGCAGGTTTTTGACTTTTGAATCTCCCGTTCGCCGCCATGCTTTCTTTCGCAAAGGTTTGTGGGAATTAGTGACGTCACTGCGTTGTCGGAGAGTGTTTCAATATGGCTTCCGCAGAGGAATTTGTTGTCACTCCGTATAATTTTGAGCCAGAATATGAAGAAGGCGAAGAAAGCAGTAACTCGAGTGAAAGCGAGTATTCCGATGGCAGCGATGAAGAAGTTTTCGGTTGGCTAGTCACCCTGGACTGGTGTAAATGTTCACACTGCACGGCAGCAACATTGAACCACCCGAGGGAATGTCTGTGCTGCAAAGAAGTTGCTCAAGCATCAGCTTTAACGGACGCAAACAGCAAGCCGATTACGTGTATAATTCAGCACGATGATTTCAGGGCAGTTTGTCTGAATCGAGCCGTGTTAAAAACAACCCTTGTTCGAATAAAACATCTGATGCAAGGCATGGATTTTTCCGCTTCAGAACTCCCCAATGAGTATGTATATTTATTCAGTTGGTATGAACTCAAGTAAATAAATTGTATTTTTTTTTCTTGTGACTCGAGTGTCAACTTATTAAAATATATTTTGAGTTTTTCACATCATCAAGTGTACATATTTTTAGGACTACTCTGCCTCTGATTATTGGGATAAACAAACTAGCGATAATTTTTTTATCTGCATAAACAATAATATTATCGATCCAGAAATTATTCAACTGTTTATAGTCGCTTGTTTAGCTCTACCATAAGCTTATTATAAATGTATTTTGCAGTCTGTGTATTGTGTGGCCCTGTCATTATTTTAACGAAAATTACTAAGAGTCATTCAAGTATTTTATTTCTAAATCTTTATTATTGTCTAAATGACATAAAGTAATTTAACAAGCAGGTTTTTTTTTCTCAGAGTAAAGTAAAAACTTAATCTTATGAAATACATTTTAACAAGCATACAAACTTTTTATCTACATTTGCAGAACTTGTCGTTGGTTGGCATACACCCAGTTTGTTTATTGGGTGCATGGAAAACTGGGAAGGGGGAACAGGAAGATAATACCAGCATGTGTTGTAAACGAGATCCGCAAGGCATTTCCATCTGCTGATGGAATATACACCGGCTTCAAATAGTCAACTCTGTACACAATACCAGAGTCCTAAACGGGAACATTGTGTAAAAGTGAAGTCCCCTTTATAAAAAACGGCTCCT
Source organism: Blastomussa wellsi (assembly GCA_947652115.1). Taxonomy (NCBI): domain Eukaryota; kingdom Metazoa; phylum Cnidaria; class Anthozoa; order Scleractinia; family Plerogyridae; genus Blastomussa; species Blastomussa wellsi. The sequence continues at coordinate 17,109,642 of OX393561.1, forward strand.
TTAGGAGCCACCAAGTTTACAAAAGTCAATGACCAACAGTAAAAAATGATTCCACTCTATCTGTGAAAAACAAAATTAAAACATGACAGCCATCGTCGGCCGACAGTCGGCTGACAGGTTTTTTGGGGAGCTCTTCTTCACAATTACCCATTTGAGTGCTGTCACTATACTTTCTGTCCACGGCGCTTGCAGAATTTACCCTGGTAGGACCTCATAGTTGGTTTGCAAATTTGAAACAACATAACATTATTCAAAGATGTTATATTTTGTTGATATTCTACTAGTAACAGTAAGAAAAACAGGAAAGAATTTTACTTCATTTCTTTTCTAAGGAATAAACAAAGACTTAAAGTGATAATGATAACCCACAGCTTAGACAGTCCTTTTTAATTACACAGCCCATCTGCCAGTTTACTTGTTTAGTTGATAAAGCAATTATGAGTCATCTTTTTTAGTTTTAAATCTAGAAAGGCGAATTCTCTCTTTGATAACATCTTGTCTGGGGGGTCTTTGTAGAGGTGCCATGATGTGTCTGGTGTCACTTGGTTTACTTGTGACACTTGGACGCTGTTCCCCCTCTTTGTGTGATGTAACTTTGCTTGCTGACTCAGTTTGCTCAATGACACCACACAGCATTTCCTGGAGGTAGCTGTAGTCTTTTGCCTCCAAAACAGGATCAGCGTCATATCTCTTTTTAACCTTGCTCTAGGCAAGTTTAAATCGGAGCTCCCCTCCCTCTCACCACTTTGGATTTGTGCCTGAAACATTACAAGCACTGATAATTGTAATACAGAATCTTATATCACCATATTTTGCATGATTTATTAGGGTGCTACACAGTGACAGCTCACTCAGGCCCAAGGTAACAGAAATTACATTTTGTACCAATGGTTTGTTTTTTCTATCACTTTTAAAGAACTGTGTACCTGTGATTTGCCCTGACTTGTAAAATAAGGTTAATATCTAAATGATAAAGGAAATTCAGCTTCAAGTCCTAATGTTGTAGTATTGAAAGGTTTGAATAAGCAACTATTTGTGATTTACATTAAAACCTTCAAGTTATGTTTCATCACAGGGGTAAGATAATTGGAAGCCAATTGGATAAACTATCAACATAAAAACATTTAATTCAAAAATTGAACACTACATTCTACTACTGTCTTACCTGTTGCCTTGAAGCATTGTTATTATGGTCAAGAGCAACAAGCTTTGTTGCTTCCTCCATCACCTTGTGAGAATAGTGTGTGTGTTTGGGAAGGTGTTTGAGGTAAAGGGAATGGTATGCTTCAAGTGCTGTGGTACGTACACAATCAGTCAGGTGAGGAAGAGTCTTCAGCAGCCTTGTGTCATGAACAATTTTTAGCAGTTCGTTGTGCGGTGGAGAACCTGGAGTGAGCCACTTTTTTCGACGCGTGCCTTCATCGAGAGCATCATGCTGACATTTTTTGAACACTTTGTTGGTTGGAAAGTCATGTCTATTTACTACATGGTTTGTTATTGACAACCATTTCTCTTTCAGGTTTTCTGCATCACCCTGGCAAGTCTCTATACTCCACCAAAAGTGATTGGTAACTGAAGGAACCCATTGAGCTAACTTTTCACAACCCTTCTTTTTTGAGGATGTCCACAGTTTTTTTTGGACATTCTTGCAGGCATGCCATGGATCAATATGATGTTTTTTATCTTTTTGTTCCTCCCTCATATATTTCTTAATTTGGGGATGGGAATCAGTTGAAACCCCTGCCACATCTACTCCAGCCTCCTCAATGGTGTTGAGAGTTTCTATAAAACCTTTCTTCTCCATGGCATTTGAGTTTTTCACCTCGCACACTGACACAACTTTGAAGTCAACGACTTTGTTACTTTTAACATCTAACATTGTATAAGTCCCATACTTAGCACTGTGACCAGGAGAGTCACAGCGCCCATCACCGGCTAGTGTCACTGACTCCCCCTTGTCTTTAAGACTGTTAAATACCCTGTTTTGTTCAGTCTGCCAGTGAGTGTCAATAACAGGGAATACATATTTTTCCCTCAAGGTATAGTAGCAATCAGCTCCAATAGACTTCAAATTAATTGCAGAAGCAAACTGCTGAAATTTGGCAAATTGTATTCCACTGAAAAATAAACCAGCAGATAGTGCTAAATTTCCTTCACCTTTCACTCCAGGAATGGAAGGTTGTGATTGCCAGGTAAAGTTACAACCATTCAAGCAAGCTACTTTAACAGAGTACTGGGTACCTTCGTTTTCTCTTTCCTCAATCTCCTCTGTGTTCACTGGAGAACCACATTTTGGACAGAATTTTAATAGTTCTCTAAGTCTGTCTTCATAAACAAGCAAAATTCTTTTAGCACTAGAAGTATTGAAGCATTCATCATTTTCATCTACACTTGGTGCTGTACTTGTTTGAGAGGACTGAGATGAGTATTCATAATCAGGATCATAGTCAATAGAAACACTTTCAATTTCTGGGGATGGTGGGCAGAAATCAAGCTCATCAGAATCAATAGAGACACTTTCAATTACTTGGTAGGGTGGTGGAGAGAAATTAAGCTCATTAGAGACTTCTTCTGCTTCTTTAGCTAGGGTTGCCTGTAAGGGAGCATTTTGTAAAGCCTCATTGCTGCGCTCTTGTTCCTTTAAAACTTTGAAGGAACAGTATGAATGCTCATTGAATATTTCTTGGGCAACATCTAATGGAAACTGCATGCCTACATTGACCATAGGGATCCCACTGTGACTTTCACTTTTATTATACTCAGTCTTTGAATTAGATGTTTCAGCTGAACTTGTTAAATCAGAACTGGTGGGTGTGCATTCCAAGTCACATGAAACAGTTTCACATATAACATCAGAAGAAACTGTCAAAAGAAGGAGTGTCAGAGGAAATAGCTGTTGGACTTGTGGTTACAGGACAAGGGCTTTCCCCTTGAGAAGTCCCAGGTGAAACATCAGCAAAAGAAACTGTGACAGAAGAAACAGTTGTTGAACTTGTACTAGGAGTGTGCTCTTGAAAAGTGACAGGTTGAAGCTCCAACTTGGTCCTTTTTTCTAAGGACTCAAGCTCATCTAGAATCTGTCATTAGCAACCAAAAGGAAATTTTATTTTAGATATTTTATATTGATATCGATTCTGTTTAAAATGTCAAATGCTTCAATACTTCCAGAAATAAAACACAAAAATAATAGACGCTGGCCTTCAGAAATATTTTCAGACGTTTCAAAACAGGCATAAGTGAATATAAAATAAGTGACCAGACAAAGGCACAAAGAAATTTGTAATAAGCTTATTTTATTAGAGTAAGTCATTACAAATAAGGTCATGCGAGCCTTTTTCATTGATCAAAAAGTTCTTTTTTACTTTAAATACATTATTTTTTACAAAATCGAATGTTATTCTCACCTCCTGACGTTTCCGTTTCGCAGCTCTGGCTACACTGGTAACACGTGCTTTCAGTTTGGATGCCGGTTTGTGTGAGAAAATGGTTGGAACGGCATCTTTTTTAAGCTTTCGCTTTGATCCTCCCATCAGCTGATTCTGTAGATCAACGCTTTCGTCAAAACAACTGGGATCAAAATGATCCGAGCAAAGATAAGGACACTTTGGCAAATTCTTAACCGGACGACCAATGGCAACTAGCCACTTCTTTCGTAGTTGTTTTTTATCATTACCGGGAATCCGATGGAACGTGAGGTGTTTTTCGGCCTGTCCTTTTTCGTTCTGTGTTTTTGATTCATTGTTACACCCAAACGCGCAACAATGCGGCATGTCAAGTCCTTTGTTTACAGTGTTTATCCTACTTTTCTTACAAACTGGAAGCCATGTTGAAAAGTCGACAACGCACTGACGTCATAATCTCCCAGCAAACTTTGCGATAAAAAAATGGCGCCCAGCGGGAAATTTGAAAGCAAAAAACTCGACAAATCGAAGGCGAAGAATTTGAATAAACAAGTGAATCCGTGACTTTTAACCGCCAAAATGGATTAAGACAAAGGTAAATTTACTATTTTGGGCAGAAGTGTTTTTTAGCCGAGGTTTCCTTTAAACTAAGTATTAAACTTAAGTGCTACCGTGGTCCGCAGTGTTTTACTAAAGTGCTACCGCGGTCCGCAGTCCCGAAGTCGATGAATAAGTTATTGGGTAAGTGTATAATATAAGTGCTACCGCGGTCCGCAGTCCCGATGTGGATGAATAAGTTATTGGGTAAGTGTATAATATAAGTGATACCGCGGTCCGCAGTCCCGATGTGGATGAATAAGGTATGGGGTAAGTGTTTAATTGAAGTGCTACCGCGGTCCGCAGTCCCGATGTGGATGAATAAGTTATGGGGTAATTGTATAATTTAAGTGCTACCGCGGTCCGCAGTCCCATAGTGGATGAATAAGTTATGAGGCATGGGTATAATTTAACTCCCCTTTGTTGTCACGCATACACAAGAATTGCAACAAAGGCGATATTTAATGCAATAAACTTGTTTTAATAGTACAAAAAAGATTGACATAACATGTTTGTGGAATTGCGATTCATCGCTCATTTAGTACAAGCTATTTGTAAAACTAGAGTTTTTTTACTATGAGTTAAAATGTTACAACGTTTCCTTATAATACTAATGTCATTACTATGAGTTAAAATGTTACAACGTCTCCTTATAATACTAATGGTGTTCTACCGGAATTAATTGATGAACAATGTAAAGAAAATGAATGAAAGTTATATGTCCATGTTCGTTTTCGTTATGAAACGGAGTTGTTACTGCTACAGTTAATTTGTTATGTAATTGTTCGTTTGCAGATAATCTCTCATTGGTGCCGAAATGTCATTATGCAATGGCTTTGCAAATGCCGTGTCGAATTCGGTTGAATTGACATTGGTACTGTTCGGCCAAGGATTTGGCTTGTTCTTTATAAATACCTTGCAGGTACTTCTTGCGCGCGGAACGCGGAACTCAACAATTCTTCCAAAACCATCCTGCATCAAAGACTCCATGGCGACATTGAATTCATCTTCAGCAATTGCTCGGACTGATCTTTTTCCATGTTTAAAGGAGCGATATGACACCACTGGACCTTGGGAGATTAAAACGTTGTCACGGACCATTTGTGTAGTGGGTTGTTCGATGGTTTTGTCACATGCTGAGTTGGTGACTTCTTTAAGAAACTGTAAAAAACAAAGAAAGAAACTAATTAAAAACCAAAATAACGGGGAAACAGGTAAATGTAGCTGTATAGCCGGTGAAATTTGCATGTGAAAAGTTGGCCAGCGATTTGTGATTCGTTTGGGTTTTGTTTTGCAGTAAAATAAAAATGGAACGCGCTTTGGCTCCGGCGCTTTAAAGCATTCGCTTAGCGGAAATAAATGCAACTCAAAACTGAAAACAGACCGAAATGTGTAAAGTTGTCAAAGTTATGACTAAATAGATTGTTGGTCTTTGCGCGCGCAATTTCTATCAGCGATTAGAACACGGCAAGTATCTGGTGCTAATAATTAGAACATAATTGTTATGTATGCGCAATAAAGGTAATAAATCCAGAAAGGAAGTTTGTTGGTTTTTACGAATGCGTACCTGACATAGTATTTCCTTTTGCGTCTCTAGGTGAGTTACGTAGGATGCAGCGTTCTCCAGGGTTGCTTTCGTAATGGTAGGGTCTGGTTGCGTCGCTGGAACACCGGCCAACAGCTCTGTCATGGCGTGGTTAAACACGTGCAGGGCGCAGGCTACTCTGGGAATGAGTTCCGGAGTCTTCGATTTAGGCGGCACTTTGCCCTCTCGTATGGCTTCGTTTACCTCCGCGACAAACAGGTCCATTATCTCCCTCAGAAGTCCTTTGCCTTCATCATCAAAGACGAATTCCACGTTCTCGTCCACTCCATTAATGTTTTCGAACAGTTCAGTGTAGTCAGACACTACTTCGGTTGATAGCTGATCGGTGGCGTTCTCCATTTGGGTAAGGGTCGGGCGAAGGGCAAGTGGGGTTGCGAGAAGAATTCTGTCGACCAGGCCGTGTCCTTGGTCCATGCGGGCGATCAATTTGGCCGCGTTCACCAGTTGCGTGGATCCAAGGAGGCAGAAAGGCGTATTCGAAGGGATCACCCTGCTTTCTTCGGTAGAGTAGTGGTAGCTGCAGCGTTCCCCTGAGAAGAGTTTGCAGAGTAGCTGCACGTCGCCAGATGCGGTCTCCTCATCGGATTTAAGTAACTTGTGCAAGATGTCAAACACCTCCGGTGAGAGAATCATGGCCTTTTTCTTGTTGGCCAGCAGTTTGACCAGGCCGGACGAGGTCGTCTTGCTGATAATGGCGTTTGTGACGTCTAGTTGCTCCAGTGGATCCTGGGCAGCATATTGGATTGCAGAAGACTTGCCTGTATTAGAGAAGAGTAAGATATTAAAATCCGAATTGAAGCGTATTAAATTGAAGGTTGTTTGCTTTTGTCTGTGAGTGAGTGTAAGTGCGGGAAGCACTGGCGCGCCTAATGCGAGGTACAAGGGGAAGTAAAAAGATAGTTTAAATTGATTTTGGTTGAACTTACCCGTCCCAGGATATCCAACAAATATAGTATATATATTAAGTGGCTGCTTGTGAGTTGTTACATTGACCTTTGCGTTGTTGCAGGCAAGTATGAAGCTCGTTGTAGTTAACAACGATGGTACAAAGTATCCTTCGCAGCTTCCAACCGAGATTGCCTTATTCTTAACAAAATCGTACACGTCTGAGTCGTGAAATAGCTTCTGATACTGAAACTGTACAGCGTTGAGTTGTTTTTGAAGGTTGATCCACGTTTGTTCGTGTTGTTTGTTGAGTTTTGTTACTGCATACATTTTGATGCTCACTGTTAGACCGATAAGTATCGACTGAAAGTAAACTGAAATGAGCAGGGAATAGTCGTTAGAGAGTAGTGTTGGTTGAAATACAGATTCAACCAATCAATGGCGGTGCGGCATTCATTTGTATTTAAAATTAGAGCAATTGTGGGAAAGGTGGTACTGGAAGTCTGGGCTTCTTTGTTTGCAAAATCAATTGTTTAGAAACAGGTTATTGTGTTCCAGTTACAGGGTAATTGACAGCACTATTGATGCATTACAGGGAAAGTGTGATACGAATGGTTGAAATTGTCATGTGAAGGCTATTGAAATAATCGTTGAAGAAGCGTGCCGATTTCAATGATGGCAACAAATTCGTGTTTTGATTTGTTGTGCAGGGCGGTATTTTTCCTATGAGAGGAAATTGAAAGGGCGGCGAAGTTTTTTATTGTTAACTGAAAGCGTTTTCGCATTTTCAATGTATGAGCTCTTTTAAGCTGACATGGCATTATTTTGAGCGATGTAATGTGTTAAAGCGAAAAAGGGCCTTACGAGTAGGGTTAAATTTTTTGCGCAGTCATGAACGATAAAGGGGTTCAAGTTGCAATTGGATCAAAACGTAGATAAACCAGTGCTGGTGGTGAAACCGAGAAAACATCACAAATAAAGACAGAGGATCGAGGGACGCAATGTGGAACGGCGTTAAGTGGCAGCTATGGACGCAACCGGGAACACCAAAAATGGCGTTATGACGACCTGGTAGCGCGTATGCAAGATAAAGAACTGTTTGTATATTGGCTAATGGAGGAAGGACTTTTGGCGAAGGAACGTTTGTGCCCGATTTGCGCTGGAGAAATGAGTTTGACTAGGTGCGAGGATCGATCGGATGGTTTCAAGTGGGAATGCAGAAAACAAGTTAACTTTAAGAAACACAGGGCAGAGTTGTCGATACGGAAAGATAGCTGGTTCGAAAAGAGCAGGATGACGTTAGAAGAAATTCTGAAGTTGACTTATTGGTGGTGCCAGGATCTCGATCAGAGACAAATTAAACATGAACTTGGACTTGGCGAAAGCACGGGGGTGGACTGGGACAGTTTCTGTCGCGAAGTATGCAAAATAACACTTCTTGAAAATAGCGAAAAACTAGGCGGAAAAGGAAAGGTTGTTCAGATAGATGAAAGTAAATTTGGCAAGAGAAAGTACCACAGAGGACATCACGTTGAAGGGCAGTGGGTGTTTGGAGGTATAGAGGAGGAAAGCAGGAAATGTTTTTTGGTGGCAGTCGAGAAGCGAGACGAAGACACACTGTTGCCCATTATTCAAGACTGGATTGAACCGGGAACAATTATAGTGTCGGACTGCTGGAAAGCGTACTCCAAACGAGGCGCATGGCTATGAACACCGAACAGTAAACCACTCTGTAGAATTCGTGAACGAAGACGGTGATTATACCAATAAAATTGAAGGACACTGGAGGCATGCAAAGTCGAATCTGCCTAAGTTTGGTGTTCGAAAGCACCTTTTCTCCACGTATTTGGCGGAATTCATTTGGCGATACATGCATCGCGATGAAGATTTGTTTAGGGTTTTTTTGAACGATGTAAAGAAAGTGTATGCCATCAATACAAGAGAGCATTAATTCTTTTAAGTGTAATAGACAATATTCGAAGAAGTGTAGAACATTATCTCCTTAAAGCGTAATAGACAATATTCGACAAAGTTTTGAAGCGTTAATCGTGCCTCGATGAGCGTCGTTATTATTCTTGCATCGGTTTCTGTTATAAATTTTGGTTGAAGTTAACCTGAATTAGATGATGTAATAAGGCCAAGAAGTTGTATAAATTTGTTGTTGTGAAATTTATGATGTTAATAAGGCAAAAGAAGTTGTAATATATTATTTTTCAAAGCATTGTTTCGGCTCATGGATAATAGAACAAGGTATATACATGTTTAACTTGCTTGTTTCGGCACATGGATGAAAGAACGAGGAATATTCGTGTTAAGGCCAAGCCTTTCCATCGAGTTGTCGTTTAGAATGCGTTGGGAGAGTAAAGTAGTACCGGTAATTTCCTCTTCCACAAATCTCTTTGCAATGCACTCTTCGTTGAAGATGCTCATGACCCACTCCTTGACTTCTTCGCACTTCCACTCTGAAGTTTTGAAAAAGCACCACTGTCAATCGGGAATTACAGAAGAGAATCATTTCGCATTAATTTCGAAATTGAAAACTAAACGACAACTTACCAGAGACATTTATATCTGAAACAATAACATCATCACTTTTTCCTTCCAGCAAACTGGCGGGAAAGGGAAGCTGTTTTGGTCTAACTTTTTGTTTCTGTGTATATGTTCGTTGGCTGTCGTTTTCACTTGATACATCATCAGTGTCTCCACTTTCAGGGCTGTCCATTTGGGATGAGAAACAATCGTCAGGAGAGGACATTCTTGGTGTTAGAAAAGCACGAGAACTACCCTCACTGTGTTCGCCTACCATTTTCTTCAACTGAAAGCTAAAAGCGCGCGAGAATGTTCTTTGTAATATTATTACCTCTCTTGAGTGGCTAATTTCCCCGCCTCTGTTCTTTGGACGTTTCTCATTGGTGCGTTTAGAGGTCACGTTTTCGGTAATTTGCATCTCTGCTGATATTTTCACCGTCGGCTCAATTTCAATATGGCGGATGAGCACGCACTATCGAGTGTTACAGGAAAAAGTTCTCTAATTCGCAATGTTCTTCATGCATCATTCGAAAGGCAAGGGAAACCCTCTTTTAACTTAAGAGGCAATCAAGGAAAAGTCGAGATTTGACAAATTATGGCGTTTTGTGAGGATTCCCAGTCAGAGCATGTTCACTGTGCTTGCAACGATTGCAACGGCATGCCTGTTTCAAGAGCGACCGCATTCAGATATCGCAAGCGTGAGCATAGCAGTTCAAGGGTAACTGGAAATTTAGGCTTACACGACGAAGAAATAGAAGGCTTTGAGGAGTCATCATCTAGTGAAGTTTTACAAGCCGTGGACCAAGATCAAGAGATGTTTGATTACTCAGACACATCCGTGGATAGGCTCGATTCTCGTACTCCTGAAGAAAACGGATCGAATGAATTACACGCTCATGCAGGTGATGTAGACCCAACCAGAACAATAACTGAGAAAATAATAGATGTAATTCTTGATGCTCTGCAATTGCAGCTTGAACTAAAATTATCAAACATTGGATTTGATCATATCTTGGACTGGGGAAAGAAACTATTCATGATGGGATTTAGTGAGCAGTATCAACATTTGTGGCCAAAATGTTGGAAGGATGCAGAGGTACTTTTGCATTCTGCCGGCTACAGGGATGCTAAAAAGTACATAATTTGCCTTGATGAGAGCCACAGATGTCACTTTGGTTTAATGTCATCAGAAGATGATTTATGTCCTCACTGTAACAAGAAGGGAACTATTCCTTACTACTATCTTGGCTTAGGTCATAAGATTAACCTCTGGGCAAGTGATCCTGTGTTTTGCAAAAAACTGCTGTCACACTGGTTTGAAAAGGATCATTGGCTTGGACAAGAAAATCAAGATGGTTGGGGTTTCACAAGCAAAAGTGAGATCTGGGATGGAAGACGTTTCTCAGAACTTCAGTGGTTTTGGAATCCTGAGGAAGAGTGGCAATTACCTGCCAAATGTGACAATTGTGGTGTTGTTGTCTCAGTCCAAGAAATCAATTCTTCTCCTGATGGAAGTGATGGACAAAAGCTGGTAACCTGTTCATCCTGTGCAGTCACTTTTCCCCATGTTATCCAGAAAGCAACTGGAGATCCAAGAAACTTAGCGTACATTCTTCATTGGGATGGATTTCAGCCATTTGATGGTAAATACAATCATGGCTCTGGAGCTATTGAAGTTCAGATAGCTAATATGTCCAAGGAGGACAGACAAAAACAATCTGAAATATTTGTTGTTGGTTTTGTGCCTGCGTATTTGCTGCCAGAAAGAAGGCCAATATCTCTGGATCCATTTTTGTCACCTCTTCTTGATGAAATTGAAGATGGATTTATCAATGGCATCGCAGTTGATAATTATAGCTTTACATTGTCTAACTTCCCTTCTGGGCCTGCAAAATTAAGGCATCTTATTTTGTGTGTTACTGGGGACCATGTTGCTATTTGTGAGGTTTGTAAGGGAATTTTCTGTGGAAAAAACCCTTGTCGACGCTGCAAATGTGGAAGTATCTTGGACCCTGGTAGTAATCACTATTACTATGGAAATTACCGAAAATCAGCAAGGTATCCATGGCCAAAACGAAACATTCATGATGAACTTGAAACATTGCAATTAATTGAACAGGAAGAAAGAAGAACTGTAGCTCAGGAAATGGCAAAAGAATCAGGATTTACTGGTTTGTCTGTGCTTCATCGTCTCCATGCATTATATGGTTTTGATTACCGCAAACACTGTGTTTTTGATGTTATGCACACCGTTGCTCTTGGAGTTGTAAGAAATAACCTTAATTTCCTTCTTTATAATCAACTTTTGGATCAGAAAGTTCTTCAAGAAAGACTAGTTAAAGTGCCCTGGACTGCAGAATTTCTTTCTTCTCGATATCCAAGCAGGCTTTCAAGAATAGGGTACTGGAAAGCTGAAGACTTTCAAAAGTTTGCATTCCCCATCTCTGAAGTGGTTTTGGGAGGCCTTATTTCGGAAGAACATTTTCAAACCTGGGAATGTTTAGCAAGAATTGTTGAGTATCTGTATTGTCAGGGAAGAAATGGGTGGACCATTGACTCCACAGCAATTTTTCACGAAACTGTTTTAAGATATAATATTTTACTTGAAGAAAGCCAGGGATTAACTTACTGTCATGCTGTCAATCATAACCTGACACACATTAAAGAGGATGTGATAAACTTTGGTCCTCCAGATAACTTTTGGTGCTACAACTTTGAACGCGCAGTTGGTCGCTATATTGCAATATCAACCAACTTCAAAAATATTGAAATAACTTTTGCGAGGGCAGAGTTGCGCAGAGAAGTTCTTAAGGTGCGTTCCTCCTTGAAAGCGCAAGGAAACTCTTCTGCAGAAACTGTTTCTTATCCAAAGGAGGCACACTATGGATCTCTAGCTAAATTGGAAAATGCCAAACAGCATTTCAGTGATGAAGCAAATCACATGGCCAAAATTAACGGTATACTTGTTGGAGCATCAAAACCTGTTCATTTGTTTGAAGAAGTGCAAAGGAATTCCATCCTTGCTCAATTTGGCCAGGATCAAGGTATAACAGGTGAAAGCCTTAGTGATGTGGCACAAGAATGTTGTAGTATCTATTTTACCAGTGTTAATGGCAACAAAGGAATGCTTTATAGAGTAGGTGAAAACATAATTGTTTCTGCTGAAGATGGCGATGAATGTGTTTTAACTATTACTCAGCTGCTAAGGACAAACGTAAGCCATGAATATCATTTATTTGTTGTTGGAGATTGCTTCCAGGCAGTGATCTATAACTCTGAAAAGCAACTTCACCAATGGAGCAAGGGAGCCTTAGTAAGGCCATCAAGTACTGAAAAGATTGTCCATTCTTCTAAAATCCAGCGGAAGGTTATGCTTTTTCCAGATCCAGAAAATCTTAATGATCCAAGCATTTACATTTGCATCAACTTTCAGAGACAGTGCTTTCCACTCTCCAGTGTTATTGTTCCCTGTTATCCTGAAGTGGGTGATATGTTACTCATAAAGGGTGATGACCCTGAGCCATGGAGAGCAGTGGTGTTAGCAGTTCAGGAAAGGACTCAAACTGTCCAGGTGCAGTTTTATATACCCCATCCTCGTTGGGGTAGGCAATCAGGTCTCTGGGTTCGTGAAGGCACACGCCCTCAGCAAGTACACTTCAATAGTATACTTGGCAGATCTGCAGGAAATTGGCAGAGTAATGGACGAATGTTTAAAGAACTCTAAGGGACATTGCTGCTGTTTCCTTGAAAGGACTCATGTTCAGGCAATCAGTCATAATCTAGGCACAGGTATTAACTTTTAATAACTGATGATTAAGAATGCTGATCTGGGTAAAAATGTTTTACAGTTTACACAGCAAAAAATGTATTGGAAAATGACTTGACCATGATTTTAATATTCCCAAGACATTCTTCAATAGTTCAAAGTCAACATATCATTGTTTCATGGTTTTAAATTTAAACAATATTATAATTTGGAACTCTCTTGATTTTTATGTCATAGGGTCAAGTCAAGTTCCAAACATGCAAACACATTGTAATTGCAATGCATTTCTGTACAAGTACTGATGCTCTTCAGTTAATAAAATGTATATGCAATGGGAAAACTAGAATACTTGACACCATGTCACATTCCATAATTTCGTTACAAACAGTGGGAATTTCTTCAAAACAATTCCCAGCCTTAGGACATACACCTCTTAGAGGGAAGTATAGAAATTGTGCATTTTAACATTGAATGATACATAACTCACTGGCAGTATCCCTAGTATGGTGCTCAGGCGCTTTGGATGTCCTCTTCTCCACTATTGCTTTTTATTGTTGGAGTAAAGTGTAATAAAATAGAAGCAGTCCAACAACCTATAATAGCATTTGGGGAGGTTGTCTTGAAACCTAATGCTTCACATACCCATATTTATTTCAAATCAATATCATTTTAGCAAAGTTGCTTTTTTACAAGTTTGAGAAATTGCCAGTTTTGGAATTTTGATATAATTCTTCCTTTTTTACCTTTTGAGAAGTTCCCAATTTGAAATTGATCTTGTGGGCAGAACTTTCCGCCAATTACCCAAGGTCTGCAACACTATTCCCAATGTTGGGTTTTAACAATGGGAAATTTATTGAAATTCTTGTGAATCACCCAGGATTGGGTTTTCAGTTTGGGAAATAGTCTTAAAAGTCCCACTAAATTCCCAAGATTGGTACACTGCTTTTCATGTAATAACCAGTATTGGGTTCTACGTTGGGAGTTTCTTTATTATTCCCCATTTTGGGAATTTGTGCTTCGTCCTGTAACAAAATCCTAACTGATTCCCAATCTTGGCATATACTTTCCCATGTAATACCCAATGCAGGGTTTTTACTTTGGGAATTTTCTGCAAATTCCCATGTAATACCCATTATTGGGTTTTAACTTTGGGAATTTCTTAGAAATTCCCAATTTGGGAATCGGATATTTTTTCCTGTGGACTGGATCTAGTCTGGGACGGGTCTACTTTGGTCAAAATGGCTGATCTATCGAGCGTCGTGCAAGCTATCAATGACCTTGTTGTCAGAATTGAAAGACTCAACGATCAAAGCAAAATTGGATCAGTAGTTTTAAGGTTAGACTACATCACCAGGATGCTGGTCAATCTCGGTGTGGCGGATGACATTGTAAATACAATGAGTTGCTTGCGTGAGACTGTCCTGGCTATCGAGGCAGACTGCAGCTCTACAGTTGGCCAAGGATATCAGGCGCAGTTAAATCGTACTGGACGTCGAGGGCGACCCTCGTTTGATATAACAAGGGAACAGTTATCTTTTTTATTGGAGCAAGGCTTTAAAGTGAACGAGTGCAGTAATCTGTTGGGCGTTGGACAATGAACTGTCGAAAGGAGAATGTCCTCGTTCGGTCTAAGTGTCTCTGGTGAGAAGGTTTCTTTTCTGTGTAATAGTTTTGATTGTATGGAGATGTTTTTTTTGATGTTGCCGCCCTGTCTTCTGACGCTACATGTTAATTGTAATTTCTTAAAATAAACGATGCTAAATTTGCGATGACATCACAAAGCAAAACAAGAAATCAAGAATGGGGTTCAATTTGGGTTGACTTTTCCTATCCTGTACCTGCACTGAAGAACCTTTGAACAACCTCTAAAAAAACTCGCCCAGGAGGTAATCTGTATCCAACCTCATTCCTCCACCTTGCTAATTAGCACATTGGAATACTTTGTTATTTTAGGTATGTTTAGTCAGATAAGTGATGGAGAACTGGATGATTTTGTGACATCTGCACAACAATCTCACCCAAATATTGGTATTAGAATGGTGAAAGGATTACTGCAAAGTAAAGGACATCGTGTGCAGAAAGAGAGAATCAGGCAGTCACTTTTGAGGACAGATCCCATTGGAGTAATGCAGCGTTGGAGTGTTGCAGTTAGAAGAAGACGGTACAATGTCCACTCTCCCCTGGCTCTTTGGCATATTGATGGCCACCATAAATTAATAAGGTAAATATCTGAATTACCTTCTACCCTGGCACTACTAATCAATCAGAAAAAAAATCAAATTAAATAATAATAATAATAATAATAATAGTAATGGCATGTAATTAAGTCATTGTTATTGGTAATCAGTGAAAATTGATACTCACAAAGCAAGCATCCTTGATTATGAGAATTCTTGAGTGGAATTTTTTAACATTTGAGCATGACATGGTGGACTAGAGTCCAATGACAATTTCTTTAACCTTTCCACTACCTTACATTTTCGAAATGTTTACAGATGGAGAATAGTTGTGCATGGAGGAATTGATGGTTATTCCAGAATACCTGTATACCTTCATGCATCAGATAACAACAAGGCAGCAACTGTTCTTGGTCTTTTTGTTGATGCAGTTAGTGAATATGGGTTACCATCGCGTGTACGATCGGATACGGGTGGAGAGAATGTAGACATTTCATGGTACATGCTGACACATCCACAAAGAGGTCCCGGAAGAGGGAGTATGATAACAGGTAATAAAAAGAATTCTCAAATTGATAGTAAAGGACTTCACACCTTTTGTGTACATTCTGAACAATCTTTATGTTTTATATTTTTATAGGGAAAAGCACACATAATCAACGGATTGAGAGACTGTGGAGGGATGTGTTTGCTGGCTGCTTAACTTTGTTCTACAATTTGTTTTATGAGTTAGAAAGGTCTGGAACACTGAATCCAAATGATGACATTCATCTGTGGTGCCTGCATTACACATTCCTACCAGTTATTAATAGGCACTTGAAAAACTGGAAGAATGCATGGGTTCATCATCCTTTAAGATCCGAGAGAAATGCAACTCCCATGCAGTTATGGATCAGGGGACTCAACAGCATTTGGGGAAGTGAATCAACTCTTGATAGGGAGGTCTTTCAGGTGAATGAACATAGTTTTTTTGTATTATGTATAATTTTAGTACATCAAACAATTACTATTAAATGGATCTGGCAAACAAAACTGGAGTGTGCTAATAAATGTACTGCACTTCAATGTACTGGAAAGTACTTAAATTTATTTATCCCACATAAAAAGTCTACATAATACTGGTGGGCAGAAAACTCATTTCTTGTATATAAATTAAGCATACATATTAGCCATCAATATCTAATGCATTTTTTCCTGCAGACTGACATTTCTACTTATGGAATTGATTGGGTTGGACCAGTGCCATCACCAACCGATGATGAAGTTGAAGTTCCTGAAACTAGATGCCCCATTGACCCAGACAGACTGCAATCCTTATCAAGATTTTACCCGCCACAAGATGCACCAATCAGTGATGTTATAGACTTATTTATTCGTTCTGTTGAACATGTTAACGAGCTGTTGAGTCTTCAGCATCCCATGTAGAAACAGAGTGTTAGTGTGGGTAATAAAATGGTAACGAGTGAAATTGGGAAATAATTGATCACATGCATATTGTCAAAATTCTAATAATTTCTTGAGTCTTTAATGAGGGAAATTTTTTAGCATTTTGACAAAACACAAGTGAAATTATATCCTAATTTCACAAGTATACCATTTGATTACCTTTTAATATCATGGGTGACAAATTATGCTAACAATTGTGGTTTTTGGCTTGTTTATTGTCTCGAGAAATTTCCGCCAAACGTGCATTACAAATGAACACGGACCATCAGCAGTGTTTATTTATTAATTAACTGAATAGCAGTCTCATTGTAGCTTGTCAGAGGCAAATGACAAGCTAATTAATGCAATGCTAGCTTGTCGAACTGCAACTTTTTTATAATAATAACCTGCCCAACTGCCTAATATCGGTGTGCACAATTTGGGAGTTTACTGATGCGCAACACACCAAATGACTGTTTTAACATATGATCTATAACAAACGTTAGTACCAATGTACTAAATATTTCTAAATATGTCTACCTTCCGCATAGCCAACTGCAGAAACGTGGGAGTACTGGGGCGAGTTTCTTATATTGATTAGATTGAAAATCTAAACATTTAAACTGAAATTTTAATGAATAAAAAGCTACCCAACCAAGTTTAAAAGTTTTCAGTGGAAAATTGTCCAAATGGGAGCCTTCCAAAAGTTGCAAAATTCCATACAAACCCTTATAATTTTGTGGCCTGTCTACCCAATCCATACAAACTCTCTATTTTGGGTGATATTTGAAGAGCTACCATTTTGCCATTTTCCACCTCCAGATACTTTTATTGGTGTTCAAGAATCTGAAATTTAGTTGCTCTTTCATTTGAATATCTTAGTTTTTCAAACAAAAGGAGAACAACTATACTCTTTCCCATTCCTCTCACGTTTCTGCAATGGCCTATAGAAACTATTATTAATATTGTAGTTAACGCTCACTCATCAATCTGGTTAACACTAGCTGATTATTGACTGATAAAAAAAGCCAAGAAACAATGGGTCTACAAATTTCCAACAAGTTCCAGGGGCACCCAACGGAAGTGTTTGCAAAATATGTGTTCTGCAAGGGTTTCTTGCTGAGTGGGAAAATTGAAAAATGGGCTGATATATTTGTTGGAAAATGTTTTTTTTAATCTCCTGGGAAAATATTTGTCCTGGGAATGGTTCTCTTGCTGGTTAGCTATCTCTATTTTTGCCCACCCCCCATGTTAGGCTTAGTGAGTTGGTTACATGAGCTGTGGGTAATTATTTTTTTCTATAAACCCCCCCCCCCCCCCCTCAATGAAGGGGTAAATTTAAACCTCTGGCATCATGTAATTGTAAGGGTTTTTTTTCGTCCTAGCTGGGAGATTCTTCAAGACCTGGCTGGGAAACAGAACTTAACTTTTGTTAATCCTGGGAATCCGAACAGATATCATTTTAGCAGAAACTGTAATAACTGTTTGAAAAGTGTTGATTTGTTCTTTTCTTTGTAGCTAATATTTTTCCCGCTTGCTGGGTTCCCCTGAAGTCCTACTACAAGTGCTTTTTGTCATGGCAGCCTCGTAACTTCCAGACTTGGGCATTTCATCACAGCTTGCACAATACTTATCATAAAAAACGTTAACTATGTTTCACTTCTCTTAGCATTGCTATCGTGACAAAGAATTGTCTGTCAATAATATTTTTTGTCCCTTTGTAAATGCTATACTCATTTGTGCAATAAGTTAGTGGTCAACGTTATTCATGAAGCTGTGATAGAATGTCAAATATGGAAAAGCGCCACATTATGTGAAGCTAAACCCTTGGGAACCATACTTTAGAGCAATGTCACAAATTCTTCAAAACACTGATACTTCGTTGGAATAGTAAGACTGTGGAAACAAGTTTCTGCTACTGGAAAGTCAGTGTTGGCGTCAAATTTCACTAACAGAACGTCTCTTGCGGGCAGGATGTTAGTTCCTGTCCAGAAACTACACAGGTCGATGAGTTCTGCTCCCTCTGAAAAAAAAATCAATGTAGTACTTAATTTTCAATTCTCCAAGACACTGGTATGAGAAAGGTCGTTTCTTGGTCGTTATTAAGTTTTAAAATTAAAAATTGTCATTGTTGTTACACAAACAGCGAGTTCTCAAACTGGGGAGATACACTGTACTGGTTGTCAAAATGTATTATGTGATTTTTTTTTACACATTCACCGTCAACCTCAACGTACCTTCTTTTCTTGATTCAATTAGGGTGATGTATTCTGTAAAGAAGTCTGCTGCCTTTGAATTGTTATGGTTAGCCTCTTTTTCCTCAAAAGTAACCTTTCCTTTGAACTCGTCTCCTAGTATAGTTCGTTCTTTTTCTTCTGGAAAGATGATATCCCGAAGACAGGGCCACTTAGCTAAGGCAGTGTGTAGACCAACCTCCTCCATTCCTAATGAGGAAAAACAAAAAGCTCTGTTGAGAAGTCTAGTTGCCCATTGTCAGTAGTAATCAGTTATTGTCCTACCTTTGGCAATGTCATCCAGCTCAAGCTTACGTTTCAGGATGACGTTGTAGAGCATGAGTCCTTGGGTTAGTTGTCCCGGCTCCTCAATCAGCTTATCGATATCAAGGCCAGCTTCACTTAAATATGGCTCAATGTTTTGCCTTAGCTCAATAGTTGGATGGCCATCTTTCCCCAGCGCATCAATCTGAAAGTAAAAAAAGAGGTGGTTTAATACAACCACAAATGGCTCAAGCACTTTATAAGAGGTTGGATGGAGTGGTTTGTGGGTTGGCCCAAAATGACAAAGGGTATCCCTTGGAAGGACCCCACCCCCCCACCCCCAGGCCTTGCAGTTCTCTTTAAAGGAGGGAGGGAGGGAGGGAGGGGAGGTGCCGGTAGAAAATGTTACTCTGATGTCACTGTCATACTTACCTGACTTATCAACTGCCTGAGATCAATGTATGGAATATCTTCCACTGATACAGGCGGGGGTTCCTCGAATAAATCAACAGAGGGGTGTGATAAATAATATTTCACGGCTGGCGAAATACCATGCAACGCTGGGCCCTCATGGAGAGCACAATGCCCTATGATGCGACCAACTGCTTTGAATGCCCCCGTAAGTCTCAGCGATTGGTTGTGTAAAGGCAATCTATGGTCTCTCTCGCCTTCGAAAAAAATGACGGGCTTGCAGGTGTTGCCAATTCCTTCATCTGCAATTTTCATTGCGGTGAGGAGGAATTCTCGCACAGGTCCACTTCCGGCACCTTCCTCTTCCTCGAATCTCACCCTTGGTCGAGCTTTCAGATTTGCTTTTGATTTGTAAGCCACCAAAACATCTCGTTTAAGTTCCTCAATGCCTTCCATCCTACTGACGGAGAAGAGCTGCCTTGGTTTGTTCGTCTCCTTATTTGCATCCCGGAAGCGATTTAGGGCATCCATGGCATCTACTGGCTGCACTTCTTCATCTGTGGATTCAAGCACTGGTACGAGATGACTGTCATCCTCATTATCCTGCTGTGCACCTGAAATGTTTAATGGCAAGTGAGATCAGATTTACTGTGGTAAATACTTATGGGACGGTGGGGGGAGGTTAACCTTCACTACAGTCGTTCCTAGGGAACTACATGTATGAAAGTGAATACAAGGCCTCACTAAATTGACATTCACATGTGCAACTAGTGCTAGTCCCTAAGAATGAATGAAAGGTCACAAAACCTAAAAGGAAAAAGATAAAGAGCCATTTTTTTAAGAAAATCCTAATACACAAAATTGTAGCATGCATTTGTTATAATTCTCGTTATCGAAAAAAGCTGTGACATCAAAAAAATTCTATGCCACAGCTGTTGATTAACTGATTATGATTATTAACTGATTAACTGATTATGATTATATGATTTTACCGAGTAGGGCATCTGCTGCCTGGTTTGCATCACCTCCAGATGCTGACAGTGCTTCCTGGATCTGTACTGGCGTTGCGTCGGGACACATTTCCTCCAACAAAGAAGAAGCCACGCTCGTAGTTGACTGGGACCTACATTGAATCCGAGAGTTGTTTAGCTGGTTAAAACACTAACACTGAAACAAAAAATGCTCAACACTATAAAATAAATGAAACATAAATGTGAAAATAATTTAACAGACTTGAGGATTGCTTTTCTTTGTGTTCTATCTAGTATAAAATTTTTAAAAAATATTTTGTACTTTAATAACACGACAGATAACTTCAGACCCATTCCATGCCCCGATTTACATGGCTGTATTTTAAAATGCTTTAAATGTTTAATTTTACCTCGGCGAAGGCAAAGGAATGGCGCTCTCCTCAAGCACAGAGACTAGATCGTCTATTGTTCTTTGTCTCTATCAGCAAAGGATATGTGGTATTAGCACATAAATCAGTGGAATTTCGTATTGATCTTGCATGAATATCAAAACATTGAAGAAGACATTTGTTTGACATCATGGGGAACGGAGAATCTCTTTACCTTTGCCTGGGGGACATCACACTCATGGACATCTGCTATATGGTGGCTTAAACTTGTCATTGGAACACCAATCCCTCATTGTAAGCAATTTACCATAGGACCATCTTCAACCTAGGAGGGTGAGAAGTTAAATATTCATTTCATTT
>OX393561.1:17140656-17195656 GCA_947652115.1 Blastomussa wellsi
GAAAGTTTTAACTACTTGAATTTTACCAAACAGAGTGAGATTTCTCCACTTCCACCTTTTAGTGTATGTGGCTTTCTTGCGTTCATGGTGCTTTAGTTCCCACTGCCTACTTTCCGTGCAAAGTATGTCTCTGGCAGCATCCCATTTATTTGACTTATGAAAGTGGATTCTCTTAGCATCATCATTATTTTTTTCCACTCCTTGCCTGGTAAATTTTTTGAGACAACCATGCTTTTGCACAAAGAAAGGAAGGTGGTAGGGAATGAGGTGCATATAGGGGGTTACTCTGGGTCTGGTATACCCTAGGCGAACACCTCGTAAAGAACAGAAAAGTTCAATCCAAGCCTTTGCATCAACAAATATGTCACAAGCAGAAGTGTCAGTGAGGTTAAAATCAGAGATCTTATCATACAAGTGGCCAAAATCAACCCACAGTTGTTTAACTGTTGCACATGTATTTGGGTACAGGAATTCGTGAAGGCTAGAGGGCAATCCACTCAGGAGTTTCTTTTTCTGGGACCCAAGGAGACTTGTAAATTCCTTGACCTGGCTTTCAGAGCCATCAGCATTCTTTTTGTTCCAGACAGAAAAAGATATTCCCAGGTCATTTATAGCTTTCACTAGTCTTGTAAGGTATATCCCTTTAGGTTGGCCCCTAGGCTTATCAAAATCTTCCACCGCATCTCTCTCCAGTACCTCATCAATAATATTCTGTAGTAGTTTGTCGGTTATTCGTAACAATAAATGAAGTTCATCAGGAATTACATGTGTTAGTTGAATGTTTAGAAGTGGCTCATGAATGCATCCAAAGTTATCTTTAGAAGAACAGAGTGTTTTTATTTCTTTGAGAGTACGCCTCATTGGTTCCTCATTGTAATGGTGGATGGGCTTGCTTGTGTCCCACCTGTCATCTTTGTGAATTTTGCACCAGACACAAGCATAATCAGCTGTAGCGGAGCTTAACCCCAGGATCATGAGAAGGAACTTCATATCCCCACCTAGAAAAAATTCTAGTTCAACATCCTCTCCATCAATTGCTACCATACCTGTGCTAATTAGTTGATTCACCTCATTGAAAAAATTGGAGAGTGATGTTTTTAGGGTTTCATATTTCTCTGGCCCATTGATGATTGCTACTGTTCTGTTATGCTTAGGGGACATGACACTTTCATTTAGCTGTAGTAATGTGAAGGACATCATCATGAAGTTTGTTGTTCTTGACATACGAGCACCATCCCCACTCAATTTGACTTGAATTTTTCCTTCTTTTAGTTCAGGTGCCTTCATAAGGAGCTCCCTGACATGATCCTTTAAAGTAGACGTGAAATTTAAACATGATCCTGGATACTTCCCAGGTGTTCTTTCAATGTGATACATTTTGTTCATTGCACTTCTCGACTGTTTCACAAGATAGGATTTGGGTAGGCCTTCAGTGATCATGGAAAGTTCATGATACACTTCATCACCTACACAAAACTTATCAAGCAGGAACAAAACCTGTTCCACTTTGTTTTTCTCTTCTTCTTCCAAATTTGCAAACCCACGAGGAGTACAATTGGATGCAGAGCAATTTAAACTGTGAATTAAACCCTCTTCATCTTGCAGTTTTATCTCGGTCAGTTCTAGTCCAAAACTTTTGCAAAACCACAAGCCACATTGTGCTTTGCTTTTTAAAAGGCGAAGCTTCCTTCCTTGTTGTTTAGCTCCTAGCTGATTATATTTCTTACCCTGACATTGTAGGGATTCACTTTTTTCAAGGGCCTCCACATAATTTGCTAGGTCTTTGTTGACCTGTTTCAGATCTGTTATTTCTTCTTGCAGCTCATTGATCTCCTTTGTCATCTCATTATATAATTTCTCCTTTTCTGCTGCCAAATCATTGTACTTTCTTTTCCATTCATCTAGTTCATACTGAGATTTTTCAATTTCAGACTTCAAGGATTCAAAAGTCTCCACTTCCACTGGAAAAAATGCCCAATTTTCCACACAAGATTTCTTGTGGTTAATCATTGGATTTTGAAATATCCACAAAACCAGAAAAACCCTACATGGAAACTCCATGGATTTTGTATGGTTATTTGACTCTGACTTTTGATATCCATGGAATAACCATGTATGGTTAGCTATTTTCCATGTTATTTATGGAAAATTCAATTACCATGTGTGAATTTAAAATTTTCCATGTATGGATTGTGTTTCATAAACCATACATGGTTCTACAAATTACCATGCTTAGTTTGGTTATCAAATTTTCTACATTGTGACAACTTGGAAGACACAGAATCCAAACTGGGACTATTATTAGCTGGCCAATGAACAGAATGAAGGTATTTTAATTATCCCAGTTAACTTTGGTTTTTGAGAAGTCTACAAGTTTTCTTAATGTATACAATGTTTTTCAAACTTGGTTAATACTGATCAACGATATATTACCATTATCCCAGTTCACTTTAGTCTTCAGGTGTTACCAAGTTCCTTAATAGAAAACAACATTTTTCAAATTCAGACAATGTCCATTTTACCTATTAAGAACTACATATACAATCATATTAACGGTCCTTCCAGCAAGATCCATGCCACTGTCCTTCCACTAAACCAACAATGCTCTTATGCAGAATAGTATCCATGGCTCTCGCTAGTGACTCCCTCACCCACAGTTGATTGTTATTCCAATTGCGATGCTTTACAAAGAAATATCCTCTCACTGATTTCAACCTGTGATCAACAGCTCTAACTTCTGCTCTCCAAAGTTCATCATCATCGCCCTTTACCAATACCATGTCACCGATCTGTGGATAAACGGGAACTAAAACATGTGGCAGTGGCATTGTTTTTCGTGCAGGATCAATGACAGCAAATTTTCCTGGACGATAAGGGTAAAGCATAACTTTCCTTGTAATGTCTCTTAATAGCATACAAAAATTCGTCTCACAAGGTTGGACAATGAGACTGTCACTCAAGGGATGCCTCAATATGGCACCGTTGTCATCTTCGCTTGTTTTATATCTGTCACCAATTGCAATAGAAATGTGGTGATTTTCAACACAAAGAAGATAAAAGTGAATGATCTTCACAATGACTTCATCATCACCTCCTTGCAATAGTACACTGACTTCATTTCCACTCTTATACACTGTTCCCCCACATGAAACATTGTGCAATGGCAAAAGTGCACTCTTGTACATTGTTGCCATATGAGGTACTTCTCTAATGTGGATATTGTTAAGTGTTAAGTAGGTTTTAATGTTAGGCCCCTCCTCTTCGTTGATAACATGTGGGTGACCCTTGCCTATCAACACCCCATTGTTAGTTCTTGTTTCATTGCTACGAAATTCACACCTTTCAACAAGCTTTCTTGCCGCCTGTACAGAGGATGCAACCATCTGGAAGAGATTTAAAAACAAACAACAATATTAGCAGTGGACTGTTTATAATGATGGTGTTGCTGTTTTTATTCATTACCACTAAAACTATCACTAACATGATCATTATTATTATTATAACTTATTATAATTATTATTATTTTTACCTTTGTATATCGCGCAAGGCAGTACCCTCCAAACAGTTTGGTAGGCTTAACCGTACCGTACAAAATATTTCCCACTTGCTAAACTGTGTTCAAGGTTATCCCATTTAGTCCAGGCAACTTGGTCAAGAAATTAATTCATAAATTATGATACAATGAAATGAAAAATACCTTTTCTTGATCAAACTTTCCTCTTTGGTTTGAATTCTGAACATCTGACTTGTGTCGTTCTGACCAAACTTTGATAAACTCCCTTTGGGATTCCTTCCGAGCAAATGTTTTTTCAATTCCCTTTTTGTTGCTTGTTTGTTTTACATAGCGCCCAACTGCTCTCTCGTACTGAAAGCACCAGTAGTTGTCTGGTGATCCAAATCTCATTATGTCCTCTGGTACATGTGTCAAAGAGTGCAATGTTATGACACACTCAGATTCTCCATAAGCCTCCTCAACAAGTATGCAATACTTCCAACAGAGCCGCTTGAAGTTTTCAATCATTTCAGTTGTCCAGCCATTAAGTCCACAGTTGAATATGAACTCAACGATTCTGGGAAGAGGTGCCCAAACTTCAGCATCACTAGGACTTAAAAGCCCTTCCAAAACAAACTCAGAAGCAGGAAAACCTAACTTCTGGAATTCCTCAGCTGAAACAATAAAATTGATTATTGGTTCACAATGTTTCAAACCAGTTTGATTTTGTCTGTTAATCATTATAATAATAATTTGAAACAAAGGAAAATAAAAAATCAAACTGGTTTAAAAAAAATTTAACCAAAAATAAATTTAAACCACATCATATGCACCCATGCCAGGTGCATGCATGTGGGATGAGTGGTGGAAAAGATGGAAATTGTACTGTCTCGTACAAGAATTAAAATTCCTTTAAATCTATGGAGGAAGAACAAGAGGCAACTTTGACTGAAGAATAACTTTCCAATGTAAAGTAAGATTAGAATTGTGGAGTAAAAAGGCTGCATTTAATATTAATCATTATTTATAGTGACAAACGCGAACTTTCTGAATTGTTACCCCTCCCCCGGCTTATAAGCCCCTCCATTTATAGTCCATCTACCTGGAAACAAAAAATACATATGGTTGTAAGCCCTCCGGATACAAGCCCCCCTTTGCTGGTTGACAATACTGAACAGAGCTAAATGTTGTTGGCATAAGATCGTTTTTTGATCAACACTGCTGTGGCTTGTTTTGGGATGTTTCTTTTATTCTGCTTATGACCCCCCCCCCCCCAACCCCCAGATATAAGCCCCTCCATTATAAGCCCACACAAAACCTCTTACAAAGTTGCATTAGCCCAGTTTTTATAACCAGAACTTTACAGTATCATTATACATTAAGTACAGAATATTAAAAGGAACATTCCCTTTATTCTGTATCAATTAGAGTATAAGTACAGTGTAAACTATGGAAGCAATTTGAGTAACAATGTTATAACCTTTCCAGAATTTCCTTTCTGATATGTCCAGTGGCAGTCCACTTGCCTTGTACTCTGAAAATTATAAACAAGGAAATGCTTCTAAAACCAGAACTGAAAAAATCATTATCAAGTGGTAGTTTCAATTCACTTTAAACAACATACACAGAAATGCAGCTAAAAAAGATTAATTAGGAATGGAAACACTTGTAAATAAAAGGCACACTCCTTCCAGTCCCTTTATCAAGATAAGGACTACCAAGTGCATGGTAATAGCGGCTTCATTATATAATTAAGAACTAAATTATATTATGGTTTGCTGTACAATTGCTGGAAAATTAAAATTATTAAATAATATAATCTTATCTTGATGTAGTTTGGTGGGTAAGGAAGAATAAAATAGAGTTCAGGTGGTGAAAAATAATTTATAAATCAGCAAGTGCTTTATGTTACGAAAGGAAGAAGTGTGGCAGTGTACCTTGTGTCCATGGTACCTTTTCCAGGGCTGGTTGAAGCTGCTCTGTGTCCAGCAAGGAATTAGAAAGCAAATGCTCAAACCTCCTTTTTACCAAGTTTAAGGGAACCAAGTGCATCACATCAAACACTAGATCATTTATGACATCGAATTTGTAAAGCTTGTAGAGTCGGTGTAGTAGAGATACTCCCAAAAATCCAGCTTCTTTTGACTTCCTTTCCCTTACAGTCACTCGTTCTTCTTGTTCAATTTCATTCATGAGTGGAAGTTCCTCTGTAATGTCTCTTTTGGCAGGAGGAAATCTGAACTGTTCCCTTACACCTGGGTAGTAGTAATGTTTCTGAGCTTCCAAGTATTTTCCTATAATGAAGGTGACCATCTCAGTGTCAGTATTTTTTACAAAGCTTAAAGCAGTCATGATTGTTATCACTCTTCAGCAAGCCATAAAATGCCCAATGATAAGTTAACAAACAGCCAGAAAATAAACAAAATGCTAAATGCTCATATAAACTGTCTATATGTATTATGATGAGACAATAGGTAAGTCTGCTGTCGGGCCTAGTGGCCCATCAGGCCGGAGCTTATCCCCGGTTTCCGAAGCATTAAGCGACAGAGAGTATTTCTACTCCCCCCTGGATGGGATGCTAGTCCATCGCAGGGTTACCCCCCAGCAGTAAATTCGCCGGTACCCATTTGTACACCTGGGTGAAGAGAGGCACTGTGAGAGTAAAGTGTCTTGCCCAAGAACACAACGCAGTGCCCCGGCCAGGACTCGAACCCGGACCGTCCGATCCAGAGTCCAGCGCACTAACCATTAGGCCACTGCGCCTCCCACTGATGAGACAATAGCTATTTATTATTATTACATTGTTATCATCTAAAATTAATATTGTGCTAACTGGTGTGTCATGAAATATATTTTGAACCTAGCCTTTCTAATTTTTCTAGAAGCACAAAAAACAATGACAGCATGTACACCTGAAAAGTTTGAGTGTACAACTGAGATAACCGTGTTGTTTAATTTCATAGTAATGACAAGGGCAAGTGTTCTTAATATTATGATCTTTTACTGTACTGACCAATGAGCTTACATCTCCTGCAGCCTTTCTTCCCTCCAGCTCCTTTGGATTTGCAAACCTCGCACTGTGCTGGATGATCACCAGTCCATAGCAACAGAAGCAGTCGAATAGTAATGTTTCCAGGAGGAAAACTGTCAAGCATTCCCATGTAGTTTACATTGAAACCTCAAGCAAAAAAAATACTGTAAGATCACAGCGTACATATTACATCTTTTGTCTACTACATGTAGTACATCCAATATTATGTTTTTAAAAATTAATGCTACAAATGCACAGTGTCTTACATGTACAGTTGCATGTAAGATCAACCTGATGCACCTCATAAGTAATAACCTCTTATTAACCGAACACGAGGGCCCTACTGGGGAATATTGGCCTGAGGTTGTGGCAGTAGGGACCGAGCGTAGAGAGGTCCGCACACAAATGACCAAGGGTCAATGTTCCCCAGTACGGCTCGAGCAAGCTAGGTTAGTAATTAGTTTATTATATACATGTATGGCACTCGTTTTAGCTGCAAATTGAGAATTTACCAGCTTTCAAAAAGAGAAAATACAAGGCTTATGACTGTTTCCATGGAAATGTCTGTTGTGGCAAAATCCCGACCAAGAAAGCACCAACAACGATGCCTTGCCATTTAATAAAGGTGTATGTGTAAAATGATACATGTAAGAGGCCAGTCAGTCCTAGGTTTTATACATGAGCCCCTGGCTCGGACATTTAGGGCGACCTCCTCCCACGTTAGGACTTTAAAATTGTATTGTATTATTATTATTGTATTGTATACATAAAAATAATAGTAGGTAAAATGGTAGGTGTAAAATGATAAGTTGCAAACGTATTATGTAATGTTCTAGTTAACATGTTTTTTACGCACCTTCAATAAAGCCTTTTTCCAGATCTGCCACTAGAGGGTGAAGAAATGGATCCAAAGAATTTGGTCTTTTGTCTGGTAGTAAATTTGATGGAACAAAACCCACAGTGTAGGTTTCAGCTGCATTGGATCGATCAAGTTTGGACATTGTTGCAATGCTCACCTCTATAGCACCTATAAGTAAGCACAATGAATGAGTGAGATTTGTTCTAAAGAAAAAAAAATGTGTTTCCATTGGCATTCAAAACTAAATAACATGTACAATCACCAAAAATTATTCTTTACACATTCAAGTACACAAACTTACCATCCCTACTTAGTGAACATTTTGGTGATTTCTGTGCATAGGAGTACATGTAAGCTTTAATAATTTTTATGTATATGTTGCAGTTAATTTTTTCCTTCAGTTGAATTTTATGCTTCCTTTGTTTTTGAGTATGGTAATGTATGATAATGAGTTTAAAACAAATGACGAATAAAATTTAAGTGAAGAAAAAAAATAACTGCAACATATACACACCCCAATACAGTTAAATTCAGCATTTAAATGCTGGTGTAACTAACCAGTACTTCTGCTTTTTGAGCCAAATGGTTGGAAGCCATCCCAGTGCCCTAGTGAGCAGAAAAAATTAAAAATCATTTTCATTTAAAAACTATTTTTCGGAAGAGTATTCTCTACTGATGTATGGAATTGCAGTTGTACACAACCATGTAGCTACGAGCCTTATTAGCTACATGTACACAATAAAACTGAGTCACTCTTACCTATTAAGGCAATGTTCCTTGGATCTCCATTGGCATAACTTGGGGTGAAAGTAAAATAATGGTGACACTCCTGACAAGTAACCCCTTTTGTACCATCAGGAAGTTCTGGTAAAGATTCAATAGTTTCTCCACTTATGATGTTATTGCAGCCTTCCATTGCACATCTTACTGGTAAACACCAGCGAAATTCTGGGTCAAAAAACCACGAAATGGCACAAAACCGGTCACCATCCCACAGTTCCTTTTTAGTGTGCCATCCCTCATCTCTCCTGAACCAGTGCTCTTTTTCTCTCCAATGCGCAGTCATTTGCTTGCACACAGCCCAATCAGAGACCCAAAGTCTCACCTTTGTTTCCAGACCCAAATAATAGTAAGGAATTGTTCCTTTTTCACCACAATGTCAACATTCAGCATCACTGCTTTCTAAAATATCCCAGTGACAGGGATGATCATCATTTAAACAAATGAAGTATTCTTTTGCATCAGTGTAGCCAACATCAGCAAGAACTTTCTTTGCATCGCTCCAGCTCTTCGGCCACTGTCTAACAATTTCTTGATCATCTGGATCAAGTAGAGCCCCTTTGCAATACAGCACCCTGGCCATTGTCAAAAGGTCAGCAAAGCTGTTAAGTGAGCCACCCATCTTCTCAATGCAATCAAGGGAATGAAATATCGCATGAACAATAGCTTCTTTAGTTATCTGTTCTCTGGTTGGCTCATCCAGAACTAAACCTTCACTGCAATCTTCAGTAACAGGTGGAGCAGCATTCAGGGATTCCATATGTTCAGATGGATACTCTGTGTAGCTTGATGCAGCACAGTGGATGGACTCACTTGTTTGCAGACTTGACAGATCTTTATCTCTAATACATATTTCCATGCGATCTTCCTCAGCATTGCTAGTCTCCATCTCGTCACTTTTTAAACTACTTTCATCAGGGAAATGTCGTTCTTCGACTGCCAAACAGACAAAGAAAAAAAAACAAGACTATAAGTAAGTAATAATAAATGCTTTATTTAAACTGAAAAACCGATCAGCGAATTTAAAATAAAAACGCTGGTATAAACCGGTGATCAGTGTATAAAAAGTTTAAATAAGATTTGAATAACAAACATGTCATCATTCCTTCATTCCTTAATTCCTTCGTGGGATGAACCAGAGGATACATTTTTGTGCCACCGAAAAAAGGTTACCTTCCATTTCAACATCTTCATCTAGATCTTTAGCCCTCTTCTCGTGCTCGTGACTATCATCGCATTCAGGCGCAGAAAATTTCTTTATCTCCGTTTGCAAGCGAATATGATTCAATTGAGTTCTTCGATGAACTGCTTTTCCTTTGCAGTTACTGCAAGGGCAGTGTACATGGGCCGCAGACTTTTGCGAGCAATTACAAAGCGCTGAAGGAAAAGGTTCCTCTGAGTCCGCCATTTTGTGGCTTTTTATGAGCCAGTAATAAAAAGGCGTCAGCGGATTTCCACAGCCAGAATATAACGAAGCGGGAAAATATAGCCAATCCGGGGCCTTCATTCGCTCTGAGCCAATCAGAGTGCTGTTAGTGTATTTTATAGTCCAGCATCAGGAGAGCTGTTGTCCTTTCCCGCCGTTCGTGCCACAAGGACAAGTCGAGAAGATGTCGAGCAGCAAGGGGAAAGCGTTTCAGTCAAAAGCACCACAGCCATTAATATCACGTGAAGAGATATATTCAGTCGCGAAAAGTCAAGACACAGACTCTGTAAGCTCGGACGAGTCAATATCAATCTTATCGCAATCACTGAAACGAAAGTTGCCTGCTGCAGACGCAGAGCACGAGACGAGGCGTAAAGAAGATGCCCGCCAAACTTCTCCATCATCCAGTGAAACTGAAGAATACGGCCAAAGCGCGAGTCAAAAGAAGCCTGTAGCTGGTTAGTCATCGCATTTTACATGTTTATTTTCTGCTTATTTCTACTACAGTGGAACCCCGATTTCTCGAACCTCCAAGGGAAACGAAAATTGGTTCAAGAAATCGGAAAGTTCGAGAAATCGAGCGTAAAAATGTAGTGTTTGACTAAGGAAGGGAAACGACTTTTGGTTCGAGTTATCGGGAGTTTTGAAAAATCGAGGGTTCGAGAAATCGGGATTCTACTGTAATATCAGCACTTAATATATTACAATTTTATCGTCCTTTTTATAGAGTGGTCTGTTGACGAAGTTAAAAATTGGGCGTTTGATACCTTTGACGAAAAAATTGCGGAACACTTTGAAGACGAGGAAATTGACGGTCGAATACTGCTGTCGCCAACAGTTCGCACTGAAGAAGCCATGGAAAAATTGGGTCTACGGACAATAGGAAAAAAAGGCAAATTTTTGGCAAAAATAGAGGAACTTTCAGGTATTGTAAATCGCTTGATTGGTGCCAATCTTTGCTGAGTTGTTTACCTGCTTATCACGACCCATTTTAATTACTCTTCACAATTTACGCTACCTTCAATGGATGCAGATGGGCTGTGTACCTTTGGAAAGTACGGACATTTTATTTCCATATGGTGTAATAATATTCTTTCTGTAACAGGTTGATATCTTTAGTTAGAAAGAACACAAGTGATGCTATGTTTTTAGGGGTTTATACACGCTTGTAGGAGAGCTGTTGATTACAAAATTGAAGATGTAAGTGTCTTAATGGCAAGTGATGTTTCTATGTTCTTTTTAAGCCAACGAAAGTTTTATTATGATGTGTTTATTTTTCCCAGTGCATTTTGTGTGATTTTTGACAGTTTCATTGCATGTATTTATGTTAAAACAGGAGATCAGAGCCAACTCAGTCAAAGGCCTGCAAACCTGAGTGCGACACGTGACAGATTACTGACACACCAAGAAAAGAAATCCTTAACCTGTGAAGAAAAGCGCATTTACAACACAAAGAAAGGTGATAAATTAAAACTACATGCATACATGTTAAGTCATGATCAAGTGCTGTGTTGGGTGTATGTTTTTTAAGTTTTAATTGCACTAGCTAAACTTCATTTGATATTGGTCTTATGGTCAATGAAAGTTCGCTGTTTCACTGCTATCCTCACTGCTGCCGAACTAGCACATACTAGCTACACTGTATACACATACAAAATGTTGATCCTATAGCTGTTGCTGTGATTGGCTGCATAGCTATTTAAGATTTTAGACCAGCTGATAAAAACACAGGATGACATCATGCTATATTTTGTTGGCTTAGTTTCATAAA
The DNA here is from genome assembly GCA_947652115.1 of Blastomussa wellsi. Classification (NCBI taxonomy): domain Eukaryota; kingdom Metazoa; phylum Cnidaria; class Anthozoa; order Scleractinia; family Plerogyridae; genus Blastomussa; species Blastomussa wellsi. The sequence goes on from OX393561.1 coordinate 17,152,017, forward strand.
TTAAGGAATAGAAAGTGGCTGCTTTGTGCTCACATAATCTGATGCAAACACTTGAAGAAGTTTTGATGAATGCAACAGAAGTGATGTACCTTGCTTTAGCACATACACCATTTTCTATTTCTCAATATTGTTGTTCATAATCTGGATATATATTTACAATGTGGAGTCTAAAATGACATTGGAGAACATATTTATATTTTAACTACTTTCAACAGAAAGAAAATGGTGCTGGCAGAAATCAACAAAGAATGGCCACCTGACAAAGCCATCCCATCCTTCAGACAACGCAACATGGAAGAATTACTCAAACTTGGCGAGTTTGTAAGAAGATTATCTGAAGGTGAAGGATCCTCGAAGTTCCTGTTTGAGAAATGTGGATTTGGTCCAAATGCAATAAGGGAAACGGTAATGTCACATATGAGGGAAAGGAGGAGGAAAGAGAAAGATTCCAGCATAGTTGGCGTTCAATTATCTGGTGACGACATTGGTGGGGATACGGAAAGTGTGGAGTCGAGCAGCTCTAATGACTCCCCCCCAAGCACTCAAAGTGCTCAATCTGCTGCTGACCAGAGAAAAAAGGAATATGGAGATTACTTTCATCCTTGTAAGTTTTATGCTCATAACCAGTGGTTTTTCACTGTAGCAGTTTCATTTATTTTCATTTTTGATAGGTGTAACAGGGTAGGTGTGTGCAACCAAACTAGACAAAGTTGGTGACTGTAACCTGTAATATTTTTTACCATGTCAAATAGCTCCAGTAGTAAGGGCGTGGCCAGGACAACATCTGCAAAGCTCCACAGTCTTCTGTGTCATGATTCTTACTCATGCTACTAACATTTCACCCCACACATGCACAGTGACTACTGTACTCCTTCAATTTTATTATAATTTATTATTATTATTATTATTATTATTATTATTATTATTATTATTATTATTATTATTACAAGTGAAACCGGAAATAACAATATATAATTATATATCCCATAAAAAGGTAGATATAAGGCAAAGAAACAAAATGATGGCCGAAAAGGGTAACTTTTAATGCCATATATTACGGCGAGACATGACTAACCTTCTACAGGGGCGACACTGAAGCAAAGTAAAAATGGAGAAAATGGTTACAATACAGAAATATAAATAATAGATGTGTACTGAAGCGGCTACCAAAAAAAAAAAGAAATATAAATAGTTCTTAGTTTTTAGTTTTTGCATATTAATTCATTCATACCAAAAAATCACAAGTGTTAGTTGAGAGAGAGAGAGAGAGATGCTCTGAAAACACGCCTATCCGCTCTTTTTCTGACAGTTTTTTAGTTCACGATAAACCAAAAATTAAATGTTTTGCAATTTTTTTCTTTGGTTAAAATTACAAAGGAAGACATTGCCCGCTATGTTTTTCATCGAATCGTAGATTCTCCACACCTCGCGATTCACACGTCATTTTGTTTAACCAATCACAGAAAGCGAATCGACCTTCTGAAACGAAGCGACGGTTTTCTTGCGACAGCACTAAAGTGGTATTTGCGGTCAAGTTTAACAAAGTAATGGGAAATTTCTAGTCCGAAATTTGACTACATTCAAAACGGTGAAATGATTTTGAAATTTTGGTTGATCCTGTGTCATAAACCCTTAGACCAAGTCAGTGGATTAAAGACCACATGAAGGCTGTGCGATTCCTCGTTCGACTCTCTCGTTCCGCCACTTCGACTAGGTCACCTGAAGATGTGTTAGACTGTGAAAGATTTGTGTGGTGAAAGAGCTGTGGTGAAAAGCTGAAATGGTCGCCAAAATGGGAGATTTGCCGTCAAATTCAACTAAGTACTGGAAAATTTCTAGTCCGAAGCATAAAACTTGAGATCAAGTCAGTGGATTAACGACGTCCACGTCAACGCTGTGCTATACCTCGTTCGACTCGACTCTCCTTCCGCCACTTCGACTAGGTCACCGAAAGATGTGTTAGAGTGTGAAATTATTTTTAACTGGCCACTCTGGGAAGAATTATATCAAGGCTTGATGGACGGCTTTTTTGGATGTATCTAAAGCGTTATGAAAGGGATTGTATTCGCGCCGCGACTGCATTCGACAACATAAATTTTCCCGCCGTGCTTGAGCTTGAGCATGACTAAAGACGAAGTATGTGCCATTTGCGCAGTGGCCCGATGTAGCCTTTTCGACGATTGGAGAAGGTATTTACCGTTGACTTTTTATTTAGTCGTTTTCTTCAAAAAAGTTATGGTCAACCGATGAGCCAGATAAGCGTTGTCTTTGTTTATGTGCCCAACTTTTGTATGGCTCGGCAAGAAGTTAAGCCTATACTCAAGTTTATCGTCAGTTTGTTTGTGAAGAAGGTTTTCAGGATTTCTGTGTTGGACCCATTCTTATAGTAAATTACATTTTAATTTCCCCTCAATTTCAAAAATAGATTCAAATGAAATTTACCCGAAAGCTAGGCTTACAATTTAAACGTTGTAAAAAGGTTTTTTCTCAGACTACCATTGTAAACAGGGGCCACAAACCAGAAGCGTATAACACGTTGTAAAACTGCCAAATCTATTAAAACAGTTATTTGCTAATCTTTCTTTGTTTTTTTTTCCGACTGTTCTTCGGTCGGTTTTGACATAAACTTAAGTACTTCACGTCTTCAGAGTTATTAAGTTTAGGTACTTTCCGCGTTTAGCGCGCACGTACACGAACTCGCACAAACAGCCGTGATTTTAAAACTTTTCTCCGTTTCTGCCTAATCTTTGACATAAAATTGTTAGCTCTATAAAAATTGAATTAAATTATGTGAACCCCCATGCATTACAACCACTGTGAAAACGTTTTTTGTAGTACAGTAATTTTTCAGATACAACAAAATGTTTCGCCACTCAAATTAAACTTATGTGTCGGAATCGTGTAATTTCTAAGGGTAATCCATTTGAAAGCACGAACTGTTCCAGTATTTGTTTATGCGCAACTATTTTTCTTAGGCCAATACTTTGAATAATGGCTTTATTGTACACTTTGTTATGATTGTAATAGGGAATTTAGTTCATGGACAGTATAAAATAAAGTTTTGATGTCTGTGCGAATGAAGGTAACGTGTTAAGTTTTAAGTTCCGGTTGAAAATAAAGTAATCATTTATTCAGTCACTCTTTACGATACGTTTTTAACCTTCAAATATCGTATTTAGTAAAATTTCTGAGCTTGCATCGGTTGCCTTAAGCAACTTAAACTGATTCATTTAATGTTAGCATTAATTTGATTTCATTCGCATTGCTGCAACTTCTAGTTTAAGTTTTATAATTTCAAGAGTATTAAACAACACTTTTTAGGTGGGAGGGTGGGAAGTGCATTTAAGTGTACCACAAACGCGCTTATTTTTTTGTTTTGTTTTTTAACAAACAGCAATAACTATCTGTATCAACTTACCTCTCAAGTAAACATTGTCCCTGAGCAGACAGCAGCCATAAAAAAAAACAATAATAATTAAAAAATCTCGTCAAAAGTTCCGTTTGAAGAAAATGCAAGTCCAGTCCGTTGTCCAGTCCTTGGATTTTTTTTTCTGGCTAATCTTTGTGGCGCGGCGTCGCAGTGAACAAAAAGCGCGCGAAATTATAGCCTCGTTTTCGTTCTCTCCTCCAGGCCCTCTCCTCTGAAAAAAATCTTAAGAATCGATCACCTCCTAAACCAATCAAAATTTTAAAAAACTGACAACGCCTTCATTAAGAGCATACATTCAGGCCTTTGGCAAAATTTTCTTTCGTTGCTAGCTCAAATGGTCGTTGACCAGGAAGCTGACAAACTTTTCAGCTAGATTTTCTACTGCCGCACTTTTTTAGGAAAAAGTAACAATGGCCATTTTTTAAAACACTATTTATTAAACTCTAACTTCGCTTAAAAATATTCTTGGAGAAAGGTTCTAGTAAACTTTAAAAGCAAATATTAAACTTCGATCCGTTCTGGTCACGTGACCGATGACGTCACAGCATTAGAAAGGACAAAAATGTATATTTCATAAAAATATCTACCAATACCCAAATTTTTGTTTCCTCGCGTTTAACGCAACGCGAGATAGCACTTGTACCCAGACTCCCACTTTTTGAAAAATTGTGCATAGCCCCCTTAATATTTATATTTTGTTCGGTACCCGGGCAGTCCGAAATGGCTCACACCATTGTGCTTCAAACCACGTTGACTGCTTTTTCAATAACAAAATAATTTTGTCACAGTGAGCAAAAACGCACTTGTGAGCAAAGTCACGTGACCAATGACGTCATCGCCCTTAGTCTTGTACAATAATTAGTTTATGGTAAGACTTATTTCTAGACAACGTGGGGGTCTTGCTGCCCTCAAACTGACCAAGTTATTTGGGATTGACGATTTTCTAGCTGCAAAGGATTCTGGGAAGGTTCTTATTATAATTATATATTGTTATTTAATTATTATTAAAGAGCTAAAGGGACTCTACATAATATAGTAATGTACTTGTGTATTCTTGCTTGTAGCTTTGACCCAATCAAGCTGTGATGTCATTGTCCTGTCAATGCTAAAACAGAACAGCATTCGCGAGATTCAACTGGCCAAGCATCTGAAGCCCTTAAAAAAACTGTTTGGACTATATCTTCTGAGAGGTCAAGACAAAAATACTTTTATAAGAGCTGCAGCATCTGCTTTCTACAGCCACAAGTATGTAGAATTCAAAAAAGGTTCAGATCTGGCAAACCTAACAAGGGAAGACATTCTCATTTTAAAGTCACTGTAATCAAGTCAACTGTACAATAATTAATGTAATATGTTAAAGTAATTCATTTATGTTTGTAAGAATAATATTAATTTTAATGATTGATCACAGCTGGTTGTATGAATAGTGCATATCACTATAAATTATGCAATACATTGGAGAACAATTCACATGTATAAATTTAGTGGATTAAGGGTTATCCACTCTTTATACAACCAGTCCTTAATGCCCATTTTACAGATTGTTAAGGGTGAAAAGTAAGATGAAGCCAGCCTGGCCGTTCAGATTTGATTGTGATTAAAAGAGGAGTTCACGTTGAAGATTGTCCATGTTTTTTGCTGTTATTTAAGAAGTTAAATATTTGGGTATTCCAAATTTTCCTAGCACAGACATTCAAAATACTTTTCCCTCTTTGGAAAATGTTATTTCATTATGGAATGACTGGTAAATCAAGTAAGGAAATTTCAATTTCCACACAAGACTGTTTTATGAAAATAACGAATTATCCACTTTTGGGAATGTGAAATTCCACATACTTTTACATTTCAATGAAGACAATTTCCATTTTTGGAGAACTGTAATTCCATTTTTGGATTTTGCTTATCCTAGTATGGTAATCATTAGTAATCCACTTTTGGAAATGTGAAATTCCACATATTTTAACATTTCAATGAAGTCAATTTCCATTTTTGGAGAACTGTAATTCCATGTTTGGATTTTGCTTATCCTAGTATGGTAATTATTATTTTTTGTTTAATTAAAAATGTGATTTCCATCTTTGGAAAACAAGTTCCACGCAAGGAACAGTAGAAAACCAAATTTGGAAAAAAGGCACTTTTTCCAAAGAGGGATATTCTTTAAAAACCAAACGAAAACCATAAAAAAACCATGTGAATTTTATGTGGAAAATTGGGTATTTTTTCCAGTGTTCATTCCTTCTGATACTCAGTTTATATACTTTATCATCTTGTTGCTTCTTTTTTCTCCCACTTGTTTTCCTGTAGGTACTCTTTACCACAGCTGCTGTCTTGTATAAGAGTTTCTCTATACGTTCGCAGTCCCTCTTTACCATAAACCACCCATCAACCACGGTTGAATTGAGAAGGTCTATGTAAGTTGCTGTGATGGCAGTATCTTCCAAAATCTCACCCCATAAGCGAGCAATGGCCAAGGAATTTCCACACAAAAGAGAAATTCATGTTGTTGAGCAGCCTGCTGTTTAACATAACGAAGAGGGAACTCTGTGCTCAGGCTTAATTTCCATTCAAGCTCACGTTTTTTGTAATGATTCAATATCTCAGACATGATGTCAGAATTTTGATTTTGTTTTATTAAATTTTCGCGCCAAGACTACTGAATTTGCATTTAACGCCTGGCATATTTTTATTCCGAAAAGGACCTGAGAACTAATTTATTTCCCAGCAAGAACATAAACAAATATGGCCGACGATTCGAAGATCAGCGTTTCTCATGTTTAACTATTTCAGTCATAGTTTCCAAAATGGTGTCTCGTCACTTACTCAACATGGAAAATGAGGGATATTCTGGCGCGTTGGGAAGTTTTTTGATGGGAGGAAATGGCAATTTTACAGGATATTTGCACGCTTCGAACTCAGTAGCAGTCAATTCGATCGAGAGCAGCTGACTTCATTGATGCACTTTCCTGTAATAGGCGAGTGTTTGACATGGAGAACGACGGATTTTGAAGAACTGTATGGCGACTTAGGTCAGTGAACAGTGACAAAAAGAAGTGGCTCGGGAAGTAAGTGGTTTTTATGTATCGAGTCACTATGAGGTTTGATGAATAGCAGAATCACTACTGAATACGTCTCGATCGAGAGCAGACGGGTCCATGAGCTCCTGATTGTTATATTTAAGAAATTTTACAAATTTCCATACAGTTTCCTATGTTATTTGGACGCCATTATGGACGAAATGCGCAAGCGCGGCCGCCATCTTGTCCAATATTTCTGCCAATGGCTTTGAAACTGCTGCTGTTGTTGCAACTCAGCTGCTCGTAAATCCAGCTCTCTGCTTCTTATCTGCCCCTGCTCTTCCTGATATTTCTGCTTCATTGTCATGCTCTCCTTCATCATATCAACCATGCTTGTCTGACTCCTCCTCCTTTTTGGTGACACTTCCTCCTCTGGTTCGTCGCTAACAGCAGCATCATCTTTGCTCCGTCGTTTTTTGACACTTAATCTCTCAGTTGCCCTCTTCCTCATTTCTGCAGCCGTAGCCTTCTCCTGTGTCTCCTTATCTTGTCTTTCCTCTTCCAGTTCTAATACCCTCTCATGGATCTCTGTAAGTGCTCTGTGGTTGTCATCATACTCAACATCTATGCCACTGGCTTGTTTCTCCTCTCTTTCTCTTTCTTTGAAGTCACTGTAAAGTTTATCGAACCTTTCTCTGACTGATCTTTGGGTGACCTTCATTCCACGTTGAGTTAATGCATCTGCAATTTTGGACCACGAGGCACCTTTTTCTTTGGAGCCATTATTATGTTTGAATGGTTCTTCCAATACTACTTCTTTTAACAGAAGAAGATCATGTTGCTTTTTCCAGATGAACAATTCTCTTTTGCTGGTCATAATGTCTGGATTAAAAATAATGTCAAAACTACATTAATGTGAGAATTTTACAACAGCTCAATGTTCTATGCACTTGAAAAGTGGAAACTTAAACTGAATAATTTAATTTTAAACATGACAATTGAGATAGGCAAATACTGTACAGTATATTTAAAGCACGGAGCAGAGGAAACCCACACCAGCCAACCAGCCTGTATAATTTGTTTTCCAGGCAGTCTGAATTTAGTTTCTATATTTCTTTTCCTGTACGATTAGATTAGAAATGCTTTGATTGTGGACTGACAAAAATGTTGAATGAAGACATTTTTAAACAGTTCACTTAAAAGTAACAGGCTTGTAAACATATAAGTTTGAAAACACAGCACTGAACTCAAAGCGTTTTTAATATTTTAAAATAAGCTGAAATACACAGCAGCAAATAAGCGAAATTTCTTTTTCTTCATAATTGATATCATTCAAGTTGTTTTTCATGTAAGCTCATCGAGCGTTTTCAAAACTTCGGTTACCCCCCAAAAACATAGATTAACATCAGAAACCAAGTTTCTGAAATAAGAAAGAGCAGACCCTGAATAAATTAATCTATAAACGGTAGCCATTTGACGAAATTGGAACACTTCATGCTGATAAATCTATGTGTGAGGCAGCTCAATAATCCTGAATAATTCGGTCTTCAGATCGCCACATGCAAGTTTGTTTTCCCGTTAAAATTTCGCGCCAGAAACACTTATTTTTATCTAACATTATCCCTTATAGGTTACTTTTAACTCAATAAATTTATCAAAGAAATTGGGTTATTCTGAAAGCGATAAAACCTACCTTAGAAATCTCGTCCTCCGGCTACGACTTCTCTCAAAAATCTCGTCGTCAACGTAAGGAGGGCTACGAGTTTTCAGCTCTACGTGACAATCTTGTACCTCGAGTCTTCGTTCCTTACTGCGCAGGCTTGACGAAAGGAGCGACTCTCGAAAGTTCCGGTGGAGGGGCGGATTTGATTGGTTATTGGAAAACAATGCAAATTACTGGAAGTAACTCCAAAACAACAAGATGGTGGACAAAACGCCACAGAAGTTAGTTCAAGCCAAGTCAAGTGTGTGCAGGTGCTGCAACGGGAACTTAATAGAAGCCAGACACCCAATCAACCTTTATGGGCCAAAGGCCTCGAATGAAAGCATAACAGATGTACTGGAGAGGTTCACAGGCTACAAATTCAATAGCAACGATGGGCTGTCAACAAAATTATGCCGTACATGCTATGATAAAATACAGAAGGTTAAAAAATTCTGCGATGTTTTTGCAGAGTCCACAAGACAACAAGAGTCCATGAAAAGATTTAAGCGAGGGAAAACACAAAGCGAGAGTCCATCGCTTAAACCAACAGGTCACACGAGGAAGAGGGTAGCTGAGGCCGATAGCGAGTCATGTGTTCCAAGGGCGATTTTACCAGCCCCATCAGTTTCCGACACCAGTCAAAAAAAGAGATTACTACCGCGGGGAATATTCCCTCAACCCCCACCCAAATCGGTGGAGATTCTGGCCCAGTCTGGCCTTCGCAATCCATCAGTAAGTTAAAACTCTCTTTTTTTTATAATGGGAGTAAACACCGAGTAACTATAAGCCTTGGAAGGGGGTACTCCCATGTATAAGATATATAGGTATGTGCCGCTGTGAAGGGTAGGGGTTTTCAGCAGTTTAATCTAGGAAAGGGTATAAAAATCAAAGAACATTTGTCGAGATTAGGTTATCATTTAAATTGCCTACAATATAAACTACTTCACACAACAAGATGGCAAAAAGAACATTGACAGGAGACTTTGTGACTCCTCATAAGAGTTTCCTAGATTCCAAGAAGGGATAAAAAGTTTCCAAAACCCACAATTTTCTAGGAACCATTTGCCATCCCCAAAAGAGCATTTTACATCTTCTTCAATTGAACTGTGTACACTTAATTTAGTAGAAATGCATAATGTGTAGTTCCAGGAAGAATGTTTCCATACTTCTTCACAGAAGGAGGGATTTCCTTATTTCCTTGGGGTGGGGGGGGGGGGTCTCAAAGGTCAAAAAGTTAACAAAATGTAATTATTATTGTTTAATTGGAACGTCCAGAGTGGTGAGGGTCTTATTAAAAAAAATTCCTTCTGTGGAAGAGATAGAAACTTATAATGGAACTACATAAAGGAAAAAAGATGTTAGTAACAGTAAATTTTATACATCCTTTCTAGTGTACTGTTCAACAATTTTCCAGATGTGAATAGCATGGGTGTGGCTAAAGATGGGCAGGCTTTCCTCGATGTCTTCTGCCGAAGAAAATGAGTGTGCATTCTCAACAATCTTGGTAATGAGCTCTATCGTAACACCACTACTCAAGCTTGTACTTCCGACTGATGTTCTGCCATGACCTGATAGAGATTGTCTGAAGTTGACGAGGTCTTCATATAGTTTGTTTTTCTGGTCTAGAGTCAAGTTGGTGGAAGGTTCCTCATTGTGTGCCTGGGTGCTTACATCAGAGGGGGGCATTGGTGGATCCATTAAAGATGCAATACTGTAAAGCAAGCAGTCTTCACATGTACATAGTTTTTTGTGATAGTCACAGCATTCGTGTAACTCACCACTACGGGGCAAAGGTGTAAACCCGAAGTAACTGAGAATCATTCCTCTTTTGCATTTCTCAGATTTGACATATTCTCTCATAATTGGAGACAAATTTTTTTCCCTTTAGAAATATCATAGGAATTGTAGAAAATGTGTGCCCTTGATGGTAGACCATCCCTCCCAGCTCTTCCTGCTTCTTGAAAGTACTCCTCCATCGTGAAGGGTCCTATATGAATTATTTCTCTGATATTCTTTAAATCAATACCGACACCAAATGCCACAGTTGCAAAAATGATCCTGAGCTTAGAATTTCCCATGACGAGGGCATCAACAATTCGTTCTTTTTCTTTCACCGGATACTGGGCATGGAATTGTGTGAACAACCTGTTCTCAGCCTTTGGCAGAGCGCCTACAGGTTCATACTGATCTTTTCCCAGAGCATAGTTGAAATAAGCAAAACAAGAGGAAATGGTTTCCAAGTTACCAAAAACAACTGTAAGTGGGAACTGTAGTCTCTCTCTTTTTAATCCATCCATCAGGGGTCTCAAGATTTCATTTAACTTTTCATCTCCCCGATCAGGTCTTGTTGACGATGAGAAGTAAATGTTTGGCCGATCTGGGTTGGCAATAATTTCAACAGGGCTAAACATTCCTAGAGACTCAATGATCTCTGCCCTTACCTTTATAGTTGCAGTGGCAGTAAGAGCCAGCCAAGGTACTTTTGGGAAGATACTTGCTAGGGTACCAAGTTTCCCATAAGATGGTCTAAAATCTTTCCTGAAGAAAAAAAAACATACAGTCGACTCCCGATAACTCAAACCCTAGCTAACTTGAACCTTGTTTGCTCAAACCAACACAGATTTTGCAAGGATTTCTTTACTACTTGAAGTAAAATTGAACTTGAAGCAGTTTCATTTCCCTTTAAGTCATTTTCCATACAAATATTACTCACCTTTGATGACATGAAGCAGGTTTGTCAAGATGTGACCAATAGATGGAATTTAATTGAAGCAGTGAAGTTTTGCATTACCAAAAATATGGCAGTCTATGAATGAACAGAAATCCACATGGTTCCTGTTTTGTCTTATTTCTGGATATTTGTTCTTAACTTGCAGTAACTTCAACTTTAGAGAACTCAAACATATTTCTATTTCCCCTGAAGGTTTCGAGTATTCAGGAGGCTTGTAAAATAAGCTAGTGTTGATTCTGACTCACAAGTATAAACCTATGATTGTTGTTCTCTGATTGGTTGAGCCACTCACTATCTCATCTTTTGTTAGAAGTATGTGACTTTCAATTGTCATTCAAAATTGTGTTTTGTTTTCAGTGTCTATTAATGAGATTTGATTTGAGAAGTTTGTTGTAAATCTATTCTCTCACTACTGCTTGAAAGTTGATTCGGCTTTGCCCTCGTCAGCAATAAAGTGATACAGATGTTCTTTTCTTAATCTAATAATTTCCTAAACATAAATATAACACACCATAATATAATTTTCAGAAATCTTCTATAGCTACTCAAGGAAAGACAACTTTGATTTTCTTGACTAGATTTTGAAAGGGTGGATTTAGAGTTGGCCTGTAAATACAGACATAACTTACATAATTCTTTGCTTTTTTTCCTTCTTGTCAAATGCCACTCAGGGCCGGAAGCAAAGAAGGATTGTACTATTTGCAGGCCATTTATATTGTTAATGTGGTTAAACCAGTATATTATAATTTGCCATGGTAACCATTGTGTTATGTTTAGGGTGTAGAAAAGTAATAGATCACTTTTAACATAAATTAATGTGGAGTAATTTTTTGTTAATATACAGTCATATAATTGCAGATAAACAAATTTGAAAGACAATAAACAACACAAACATTTCAATCATATAATTCTTTAATAAACACTCCTCAAAGGGCTTTCCAGAGCTTACAATACAAAAATGACACCTAAAATAACAAAACAAAAACACGGTGACATCTTGTGGCAAAAAGATGAGATATGCCTTTCAATTGTTTTGAAAAAAAATACATTGTCAGCTGTTCTGCTGTATGGTTATGGAAAACTACTCATATTTCAGATCATGGTACTGTTCACAGAGTTCAATGGATTTGGGCCCTTCCATTTTATGTCTGCATCACCCCCCACATCTATTCAGGGTCAGGAAAGTCCTAGGGGGAGGATGGAGGTCTTCAGAAGATATTTCCAAGGGGTTCAACATGTCGTTTCATCTTTTTATTTTGCTGAAGAGAGTTGGGGGAATGTGCTTATCATTTTATCTGAAGGGGTTGTAACGATCAGTAAAGACGCGGTCAGGTACCAAAACATCAACTTATATTTAACACAAGAGCATATAGCTACAGTTCACGAAGATACAACATGGCCGACCACGAGGTACGTTTACCCAGGGTGCCTTGCGGCCAGATGAAGCTCGATACTTCATGTATGCGTACTCGTTACATCTCCTTCCCTAAGTTCCTTAGATTCGTAATCCAACAAACACAAACAATAATGTTCCGCAATGTTTCTATGCCTCAAGGTACTTATGTGCTAAACAACTGTGCATACAAGTAGGTAGAACTAACAATAAAAGAACAATAACAAACAAAGAGGCAAAATCAAAAGAGTGTCTCCTTAGCATTGATAATCTTGTAGCCACCGTGGTGGGTGACGTTCACGAGTTGGACGACTTGGTGGCTCTGGAACTACTTGGGTCGGCACAACCAACGGCTGCGGTAACTCCTCTGAGTTTGTCTCAGTCTGCTCGGTTAGCTCAGTTGGCTCACTTGTTTCGGATGGCTCCAACTTTTCAGGAGTGGCCCTTAACCATCGGCGGTTCCGTCGATACTGTTTCCCATTGACATCCACTAGATAGGAACGGTTGCCTGCATCTCCAATGACTTGCCCAAGGGACCATTCTTTCTCACCCGGTAGACGCATTCTTATGGCATCACCAATGTCGAACTTTGGCAATTCCCGTGTGTGTTGGTCATAATAATGCTTCTGCTTCTGCTTCCTCCTCTCAATCATCTCTGGTACGTTAGTAATCACATGAGGCTCTAACAAAGTCTTTGCTACAGGAAGACGAGTGCGTGTTCGCCTGCCATAGAATAGCTGAGAAGGTGATGCGTGCATTCCTTCAGTAGGTGTGTTGCGCCATTCGAGTAACGCCAACAAGGGATCACGCTTATCTGCACGGGCTTTCATCAACAACGACTTGCAGGACTTCACGGCATTTTCAACACGACCATTACTCTGTGGATGGCGAGGGCTTGAAGTAATGTGATGAAAATCCCATTCTCTACTGAAGGACTCAAACTCTCCACTGTTGAAAGGTGGTCCGTTGTCGCTAACAAGTGTCACAGGGATGCCATGTCTGGCAAACCAAGTCTTTAAGACAGTAATGACACGATTGCCTGTGGTGCTACTTAAATCTTGTACCTCAAAATAACCAGAGTAGTAGTCAACAGCTATCAGGAAAGTCTGTCTCTCAAGTATAAACAAATCAACCCCAACTTTCTCCCACGGGAGACTGGGCACAGCATGGGGCTGCAGTGGCTCTCTACACTGTTCAGGTCGATAGCTGTTACAAATACCACATTTTGATAGGTAATCCTTGAGCTGCGCCGTGATGCCTGGCCAGTAAACAATATCACGAGCACGACGCAGTGTCCCTTCGACCCCAATATGCGACTCATGCAGGCTCTTCACAATGTCAGAACGTTCACCAGCAGGTATGACTAAACGATGACCCTTGTATACCAAACCATCCTCTGTGGTCAACTCATCCCGGCTGTTCCAATACAGCTCAATCACTTGTTTACGACGCCTGTCATTTTCACGTGCATTTGCCAAGGTCTCTGGCCAACCATTGCGGATAACATCAGATAGGATCTGTAACTCTTCATCCTTAGCAGTCTCCTCGCACAGCCTCTGCAAACGAGTGGGAGATACGGTCAGTTCTTCATCGTGCTTGATCTGCTCTAACTCAAAGGCAAATAATCGTTCCTTAATTGAACGGACATCACTGGTTGGGACTGTTGACTGTTCGCCCTCGACGTATGCTCGGCTTAGGGTGTCAGCCAAGAACATCGTGGCGCCTTTCTTGTATTCCACTTGGATGTCATAATTCTGCAAACGGAGTCGCATTCGTTGGAGTCGCTTCGGGGAGCTGTGGATGGGTTTCTTGAATATTGTTTCCAGTGGCTTGTGGTCTGACTGGACAACTACATCACTTCTTCCAAAGATGTACTGATCAAACTTTTCACATGCAAAGACTATATCAAGACACTTTAAGTCCAGATCACCAGTCAGGCCCTTGTAGACATCCAAAGGCAGAAGGTTACACTCAGCTCCAGTGTCCATCAAGAAGGCAACTTCATGGCCTGTCATACTGTCAGCATCCTTTGACACGCTGAGGGTCACCACCTCACGTCCTTGCCCGCTTGCAACGCCTGCTGTACTCAAATAAAACCGCTCCTGGACAGTAGACACCTTACTTTTTGCTGGACACTTGGCTACAAAATGATTCTTCTTTTTACAATATGCACAGGTCTGGCCAAATGCAGGACAGTTGCGTCTTTCATGATTCCTGCCACAGAATCTGCAATCTCTAATCTTATCCTCTTTCCCTAATGGAATGTCATCAGGCTGCTCTTTCTCTTTCTGTTTGACAACATTCAAACCAGATTCCACAGTCATAACTTTAATTTGAGCAGCTGTGCTTTCTGAAGCGCGAGCAATATCTAAAGCTTTCTCTAAAGTCAACTTCTTCTCTTTAAGCAAATTTTCACGTACCTTGCCATTTCTGGTACCAGTTACTAAACGATCACGGAGAAGCTGCTCTGGTGTGAGTGATTCAAAATCACAGTTCCCTGCAATTTGGCGTAATTCCGTCATGTATTGATCAACTGTTTCAGACTCCCGCTGATCTCGAGTAAAGAATAGAAAACGTTCGTAAATAGTGTTCTCTCTAGGTATACAGTAATCTTCGAATTTCTTTAAGACGGGAGCAATCTTCTTCTCATCTCCATCCGTGGCCCAAGTGAAAGTACGAAACACCTTATTTGCTTCTTTTCCGATAACTGCCAACAACGTCGCCACTTGTCGCTTTTCATCTTCTTTATCCAACTTTGTAGCCAGCGTATAGTTCTTCCAGGCAGCGACCCAAACTCGCCAGTTCGATGCTGTTGAACCATCGTTGAGCTCAAGAATGTTGGGGGGTGGAATTTGAAAATTCGCCATTGTCGATCCTCGCTGCTTGTTTTTGGCACAAAATTTCCAGTTCTCGTGGCGTATAGGTCCGGTGGATTTCTGACACCATGTAACGATCAGTAAAGACGCGGTCAGGTACCAAAACATCAACTTATATTTAACACAAGAGCATATAGCTACAGTTCACGAAGATACAACATGGCCGACCACGAGGTACGTTTACCCAGGGTGCCTTGCGGCCAGATGAAGCTCGATACTTCATGTATGCGTACTCGTTACAGGGGTCTTTAAATGTTATTTATGAGGGGGGTAGAGAGTAATGCACACTTTTAAAATTGAATGGAATGGCCCATAATTTGCCATGAAGAACTAACTGCCAGTTTTCAAAAAATAATTGTCCTTGTAATAGAGTGAATACAAAGATTTGGTTATGTAATAATGATTGATACAAATTTAAGAACATGTTTCACCAATTGTTAGAACTTTGAAATTTCAGGTTAGTTCTGATGAACAAAAGCTTATACAAAATTATACATACCAGTCAACAACTAGATGGGCTTCGTCCACCACAAATGCCACTAACCAACTTTGAAATTGAGATGTCTTTAAGATTCTTCGTACGGCTCTGTTCTCTACCAGGGCTTCCGGGTGGGCAAATATTAACTGAAAATCCTGAAGACTTTCCAGACTTTCAATGCTTACCGAAACCTCCTCCTCGTCCACATCTCCTAACGCCACACGATCAGCCTTCAACATACACGTTTTAAGACCACTAGCCCTTAACTTTGTGACTTGATCCCTAATGAGTGCATTTAGCGGCGATATTACAATAACAATTTTTTTACTATCGGCAGTTGGGGTCATTCGGCAATAAGCTTACTTGCCTCTGTTAAAATGAAAGACAAAGAAACTACAAGTAACAAGAAAGTCCCTCTTGTCGTAAAAATTTATTTGGCAGCTTCAAGGCGGTAACAATAATAAGGCGATAACAAGAGTGTATTGCCATCGAATTGCGGTCAACTCGCCCGAAGTTAAAATCGCCCGGAACCAATTCGGCCGAAGTCAGGGACACTTCGCCCGAAGAAAAGTCAACTCGCCCGATCCAATTCGCCCGAAGTCAAGGTTTATTCGCCCGATATAAAATTGATTCGTTGAGAAGGAGTACAAGACGAACTTTGTCGCCACTTTACTGGTTTATTTCGAGCTTTAGACTTAGAAAAACTATAGCGAGCTTTGATCAATATGTAATGGATAAAAACTGTAACGATATTAACTAACCTAAGATGATCTTACAGGTCCATTTAAATGGCTGCACGCCTGGAGGAGTTGGAAACCAGATTTTTGGCTGGAAGCATACTCTTCCCATAACTCAAAAATTTTCGCTTGGCGACGGCGGTAGGCTTTGCGTTGTATTCTCTTCAGTTTTCGTTCTGATACAAGTCGTACCTGTAGGGCTGCCAGGGTTGCCTCTCGGTGTAAATGTTTCACCAGCAAGTAGAATGGTATGTGAACCCGTCCTCCAGCGCGTCTGTTAAGGCCGTGGTGCCACCCCTCTAAGTCATTGTTCGTTCGCACCGACTGTCCGTAAACGCTCCAGTCGCTCGGCGGGAATATTGTGCTGCTCACCCATTGTCTGTCGATGTAGGCGATGAGCTCTTCCATGTTATGTAGAGACCTTGCCTCGTTCTTTCACGTTGTACGTGTACCCCAAGCTGTCCACCAACTTCTCTCTACGTCTCTGTGTCCCGTCCTGGACGATTTCATAGGTAACAGGAAGAGCTGGGAGTGCGTGTGCATGCGTGGAGTGCGTCGGGTCTTCAATGGACGACTCTTGGATTGCCTCTGGAAGCTGGACGCGAGAACGATCTGTTGCATACTCAAAGTCGTCCAGAGGTGGTTCGTACATTATGCTTGACGGGAAGGCAGCTGCTTGCGATGGTTCTTCAGAGAACATTGTTACTTCCATCACAGTTCCGAGGGAGGCAGAGGGGTCTGTTAATCAAAATACAGACATGTCATATCGTAATCGAATAAGATACTGTAAGAGCATTCACTTAAAGGTGTTTGAATAATGAAGAATTGCTTAAGGACAATCAAAGTAGGTTCGCGTTAACACTTTCACAAAAGGCAGGTAAAATAGAAAAAAAGGATAGTTACCTTCAGCGCTGTTTCTGGTGCTCTCAAAATTCGGACATGGAGTAGCAGGTCTAGGGGTGGTACAAACTTGACACTGCCATGGAATGTCCATCTCCACTCTAACGGCGTCACGATACTGCTGGCGAGTCACACCAGTGTTACACTTACGGTGCTGCCACTTGTTGCAGCCATCGCACATCAGCGCCTCTTGACGAGATGTTACTATTAAATTGCACGAAATACAGAGGTCCATAATGGTCGAATCGATAGTAGTTTTCTTTTGTTTGCGAGAGCGTAGTTGTCTTAGTTCAATTGAACGAATAGCGAAAAAGCAAAATTGTTGCCTTTTTATAGGTTACCCCTAACGGATAAAGATCGAAATCTAACAATTTTCATTGGCTAATGCTAATGATGTTTACATGCTTTGTTTTAAAGAGAAATTATGAAACAAGGGAAAAAATCATAATTAACTTTCGCGTGGGTTGCTTTTGTTTCAGAGAGCAATTTTATAACAATGAAAAAAAATCGCACCTCCTTACTTTTGTTTAAGTGAGATACTTTTAAACAAAGGGAAAAACATCACACCTACTTTGTGCTTGCGACTAATTAGCTGTCATTGAAAACTAATTCAATATTCTATGGGAACTTTGCAAAACGGAAAAAATTTAATTGTCCGATGCGTGTGCGCTACTTATTTTATTTTTGTGTGTTCAGTTTTTCAAAAAGCAAGCATTCAATTGTGTAAAGACAGTATTCCCACCTAAGACGCAAGGTTAATATTCTCAATTCGATCGTGGAAACTGTGAACTTGTAGCCTTAAGTCATTCTATTGAAATAAAGTCAAGTTTTATCTGAAAAGTGTTTAATGAGTGATTGAAAGCGGGTTTTTCTGAGGGTTTCAGATGGATATGTGCAAGTCTGGGTACTACTACTGTATTCAAGATGGCGGAGACAACAGGTCATATTTATTTATTCTTTTAAAAAGGTAGGTATCGCGTATTGATTTAATACGTTTTTGCTTATTATGACATCGGGCGAATTAGCCATCACTTCGGGCGAAATGGATCGGGCGAGTTGACTTTTCTTCGGGCGAAGTGTCCCTGACTTCGGGCGAATTGGTTCCGGGCGATTTCAATTTCGGGCGACTTGACCTGATTCCTTGCCACCCACAGCTTACGTTTTCTCAATTTCCCCCTGAGGAAGAGCGGCGGCCATTATTACGGACCTTTAGCAATGACGACGAGGACGTGAACGTGAACGACCGGAAGTTGGAAATACGAGACTCGACACTACCAGGGGAGAACGACTCGTCCGTCTTGTAGTGAACGAGTCGAAACAAGGGTATGTTTCGTGGAGTTTTTGCATTTTTACGCAGGCTTCTTCACTCGAAATGGCTTGTCAGTGAATAAGATAGTGTCCATAACATATTTGAAAGGACCGCGAGGAAAAAACAGATCTTCAGGCAGAGATTAAAAGTAACCTTATGATTTGTGCATTTGTGGTCGCACTGCGTGAGGAGGAATGCCGGCGGATTGTGGCGATAAAATTGCACCGGGATACGTATGTAACCTTATAAGATATAAATCACATTCTGTCAACTGCATTACATTGTAATTTTTGCAATAGCGAAGCGCACGAGTGACGTCATAAGAATTTAGACCCCCCGCGAGACTCAGACAAACAAACCCGGGAATGGCGGAAAATTTGAAGGTTTCTTCAAGGACTTCAAGCGCGCAAGCCACAATTCTGACAGAAAATGACGGTGTTCCGGGCTGTACTTTTGAGAGTGAACCTGAAAACTATACTGTAGAGCAATTAAGGCGTTGGTTAAAGTGTAGGGGCCTTAGTGTAGAATTTGTACATATTTTATATGTATATTATTCTTGTATTAATATTTAGT
Source organism: Blastomussa wellsi (assembly GCA_947652115.1). Taxonomy (NCBI): domain Eukaryota; kingdom Metazoa; phylum Cnidaria; class Anthozoa; order Scleractinia; family Plerogyridae; genus Blastomussa; species Blastomussa wellsi. The sequence goes on from OX393561.1 coordinate 17,171,163, forward strand.
TATTTATTAGAGAGAGGTAGAGAGAGCGAGCTAGTTTGGAGATAGAATTTGTACATATCTTACATGTAAATTATTCGTATATTAATATTATGGTTATTTATTATTTTATTTAAATTATTTTGTTGTGTCCTTACTTAGTGGTTTTATTACTGCTATTTTTTACAATTGACACATGAATAAAGTTATTGATTGATTGATTAAACAGGCAGGGAAAAGGGAAGAATTGCTTACACGTGTGAAGGACTGTGTAAATGGCGGGAACCATTACATCCTCGATTCAAGTATAGACAATGGGAAATGGCTTGAAGCTAAAATTTTGCGAGAAAGGAGTGCTGAAAGTCTTACATCTAGTACAAAGACTGCGACTGATCTTCCACTAATTCACAGGATTTCTGTTTCCAACGACATTCGAATATGTTATGCTATCCAAAGGGCAGATATCATTCAAAAAGTCATACAGAACCTCGAACTGAGGGGTTGTTAATCCAACAAAATGTTTCATGTGGTTCGAGTCTTTTGCAACCACTTCGTAAGACAGTTTATTCACGACCTTAACACAAATTTCAGAGGTCTTAGCTTTCAACTCGTTCTTCAAAATAATAGTTTCGATCTTACTTGACAGTTCGTGTTTGGTGAGTTCAGTTTGCGTTGCTTTGTTGTTTTCGTCTTCACCCCAACCAGATAATTTATTGTCGGTACACACATCCTCAGTCTCTAAAGTACTCCTTTCAGCTTCTGACAGATCCTCAGAAGAAGTCGAAGGAAGGTGCGAGTCGAAATCGTCTTCCTTTGCCCGTTTGTTTACCAAGACTCTCGGCTGAGGTGCTTTACGCTTCGGGCGAGATGCTTTTAACACTTCCTGAGCTGTAAGGTTTGCTTTCAAGGGATCGGGAAACTCATCAGTTGGACCTCTCTGTCCTGGCCAGTGTAGAGCACAGATGTATGTGTTTCTAGTAATCTGATCGACGGTAAAATGTTCACGGGAACAAGCATTAACCCAGCGTTGACAGCGTTCGATTCCTTGCGATGGCTTCGGAAAGGGTATAAATATATTCATACCTAATTTCAGCATTTGTTTCAGCGATTCATGCAGATTATTCGGATATCTGGCATCACTGTTGCATGTTCCCCAGCAGCAGTGCTTGGTACTAACCATACTGAGCGAAACAAGGCGGCTAAATCACTTTTTGGAAAGGACAAATTCGCCTACATGCCCTCTAATTCTCACAGAACACGCTGATGTTTGTCTGAGTCTCGCGGGGGGTCCAAAAGTATGCAATCTATTTTTAGACCTCGTGCGCTTCGCTATTCAATCTTGACTTCATTTTTAAATTTGAAAGATTTCCCGGCTTTAAAAATACAAACTATTCGTTTAAGTTGTGGTTTATGCAAACGACGATAAAGTTAGCTTTGTTCTGACACGCGTACTTCTCACATATCGTTATCGGCGTAGAGAAGTTTTAGCAGTCCACGAAACTATCTAAAAGATATTTTCGCTATTGACTTCCACAGCACGAAACTCGTCCACGCTACCGGTTTGCTAAAGTGTTTATGTTTCCTGCCGTGGACGACTGTCTCGTCCCAGGGCTTAATCGACCATACAAGTCTTCGTCCACGTCCTCGTCATCGTTGCTAAAGGTCCCTATTATTGGCAATGTAAACACTCGCAATGTTATCCTGCAAAAGGAGCAAAAAACACAATTCATTGTGATGTAGTCACATTCTTTCACTCATTCAAGTATAAAGCTTCGCAAATTAGAATAAACTACTTGCGAAAAGAGCTTCAGGAACACCTCTTTTTCTTACGTTTTCGGGAGAACGAAATTCCATACAAAATGCCGTCCTCGTCGAAACGTGGACGACTCATTCACAAACACGAACATGCGTAGTACACACAAAACGTGAAATCAGACTTCCGGTCGTCGTTGTCCTCGGATTTCGTCGTCGGTGCTTAAGTTCCCTATTAGGGACCTTTAGATCCGACTCCGAGTACGACTACGAGTATGAGATTTCCAATTACTGAGCAATGCGCATGCGTCATGACCGTGACACTGTCACGTAGAGCACCCTCGTACCCAGGGTCTTCATTCCTCTTGACCAGCGGTCGTGAAACGAGCGACCCTGGAAAGATCCGCGCATGCGTATGCGCATGCGTAGCCACAGAAACAAAGATGGCGGCCTCTTGTGGAGAAGAGGCATACAAGCATGCCTTGAAGGTCATCGGAAAGGAGGACATAAACTTAAAAAGCGACCAGAAAAAAATCGTAAACCTAGTCATTAATGAAAAAAAAGACGTCATGGCTGTTCTACCGAGTGGTTACGGAAAGTCTCTCATTTATAAGATCATGGTGCCGTTCGCAGAGTACACGTAAGGTATTCGACCCTATTGTCGGACACTTACGCTTTAATCGCCACCGCATAACAACCAGATTCAATGCTGTCAGAATTTCGTCTTGTATGAATTTCCACAATTTGTCGAAGTAATTTCTGTGAATCCTTTTAATTACAGATGACTATTTCCTCACGAATCCTACTTGTTTAGTGATACATCCTAAAAACCAGTTGTCGGACAAGCTTACCTGGATTTCGGACGCCCATTCCTATTGTCGGACGCATATTCCTAATGTCGGACACCCACTTTTTCTGAGCATAATGACAAGAAAAAGTATTGAAACAGCAGTTCAAACACCGTAAGATTGTTTATTCGTTTAGTACTCCATGTATGTACATTGAAAAGCATCCTCTTAACGATGGGCAAAGTAACACGACATGAGGCAGTCACAACCAGTCCTGGGCATTTGTCACAAGTTAACTTATCTTTATTTTGGGTACTTTTGACCCAACATCTTCGCAAAAAAGGTTCATATCTCTTTGTGTAAGCGTAGAGAGTGACTAACAGCATAAAGTTTCAAAACTTCTTAACGCTGGGCTTCCTTGCATACACTTTTATGCCACAACATTTTGGAGACCCTAGCCAAAGGCATGAAACTTTAAACTTACATTAGATCAAGGTAAAAAAAGCCAGTAGAGTCAATAGTTCTGTTTGTGTGCTGGGAATCCTTTTGCAACACATATCTCACAGGTATAATCCACGTTGTCTCCTAAGTCATCAAGGACAGGTAAATCTGTGCAATAAAGGTGGAACCACCCATCACAGAAATCACATTCGACCCACACATCATCTCCATCTTCATCGTAGGCTTTGCCGCACTTTGTGCACGAATATGAGGCCACATCTGCAAGGTAGGTGTCTACTACTGTAGCTTTTTGTTTCTTTGATTTTTTCGCTTTCTCTTTTCTTTCTCTTTTCTTCTTCTCTTTCTCTTCGTTTTCTTTTCTCTTTTTCTCTTTTTTCTCTTCAATTTTGCGCTTTTTTTCTTCAGCTAATCTGGCTTTCTCTCTTCTTTTTTCTTCCTTTTCCTCAATTTCTTTTCTTTTCCTTTCGTTTTCAGATGTAATCGCCTGGAGGAAAACCTCTCCTGTGATACAGTGATTTCCGGGGTCAAGATGGGAATCTTTATTCCGTTGCCGTTTATGTGCACCTCGAACCTCACGCATGGGTCTCAGCATAATGTCACAAAGGTCTTTGTCAATAAACACATCGCCAGATGGAGTCGAGATGGAGTATGGCTGCGGACTGACTGGGCTTCGCTGTTCAGGTGGTGACGTTTCGGGTCTGCTGGTTGATGGTTCAATTCTTTCCGTTGCACATACACCATGACCCATGCAATCACAAAATCCTACACCATTGCAGGAACAGGAACAGGCCGATTTGCACGGGCAAACTCCTCTCCCATCGCCTACTTGGCTGCGTAGAGTCTTCCACTCATTGTAAGTTTCATCGGAAGTTACGTCAAAACCATTTTCTAGCCGACGGCGAAACCTATCTCGTTGCTGTCTACCAACGCGCTTCTCAAGGGACACCAACGCATCAAATATGTGCGTGGACGAAGGCTGTGGCGTCGAATGATTCACGGGAGGGGACAAGGGGACCAGTGATGGCGGCTGATCGCCGTTATTGGATGGAAGCCACAATGGGGAAGTCATGGGCGGGAGTAGGTCAACTGTTGAAGGATAAGGCAGAGATGAAGTCTCATCGAGATGGGGAGATAGCTGTGAAAATGGCAGCGGTGGTTGCTCCACTGATGGAAAAAGTTGTGGCTGCTGCGACAAGGATGTTAACGATGGTGGCGATTGCCCTGATGTTGCGAACAGTTGTGGCAGCTGCAGTAAGGATGGTGTGGTCGACGATGGTTGTCCTGCTAATGGTTGAGGATTTGATAATAGAGGCGATTGCCCTGGTATTGAAGACGGTGGTAGGGGCTCTGCTAAATGGGCTGACAGCACCGGTGGTTGCGTCACAGATGAAGACGACGTTGGACCGGCCTCTGGATTACTTGGGGCTAACTTGCTGTAATCGAAGGCTTGGGGATTAAATGGATAGATACCTGACCTTCTAAATCCTCCTCTAACTACTTCTGGAGTGTTGCTAGAATTCCACGCAATGTTGAAGATTTTCGCAAAGTTACGCTGGGTGACGACAGCGGAAGTCAGGTGATGAAAGGCAGCACAAGCGCGCATCCATCCTTTCTTCAGGGGACCAAAAAGCGAAAGATCAAGAGGTTGAAGCAAGTGCGAGGCATGGGCGGGAAGACAGAACACAAGGATCCTATTTGCGGCCGCTAGCCTAATAACATCTTCTGTAACATGTGCCTTGTGCCCATCGACAATTAGCAACACTGGCCGTTCTACTGGCTCGTCGAACCATTTCAAGTACAAGTCCTTGTCAATCCAACCGGACTTTTGGGCGGTAAAGAGCGTTCCGGGTGGTGCCCCTTCCTGTACTCCATTTGGAATTCTTCCACTTGGGGACTTGAAGATAAACATGGGCGGGAGACTATTACCGGCAGCTGCAGCACAGGCAAGAACGGTGACCTTTTCGTGCTGCCCCTTGGATATGCGGGGTACGTGTTTCATACCCTTTGCAGCGGCGACGATTTTATTTATCGCATCGAATCCGCTCTCGTCTGCGTTGAAAATTAGGTGGGGCTTTTCCAGAAGGCTGCCAAACTGGTTTTCAGTCATTGCCTCCAGCAGTCGACGATAGAATGCTTCAATGGTTGGTCTTTGGACCAAAGTCCTCACCTGTCCAAAGTTTTGTGATGCCCGTAGGGAAATAGCTGGATTTCGTTTGAGGAATCCCCTCCACCACTTTTCGCTCAATATTCCCCCTTTAACTTCCTTTCCTCGTTTTACAGCCATTTGTGTAGCCATAAAAATAATGATCTCTTTGCTTTTGCCGTACCCCTTTTTGCTTACGTCGATTAGATATGCCGCCAACCTTTCCTCGTCTTCTTTGCTGAGAAGAGTTTCGGGGCCATTCTTTGTACCGTGAACAATTCGACCTTTGATTCTATCGCCAAGTGTAGACTTAGGCACGTTAAATTCAGCCACAGCTTCTCGGATGGACTTCCCCCCTCCCCTCACACTTTCAATAGCAGCAATCATGTTGTTTTCTTCCCATTGCAGGGATTTCTTTGAGCGGGGCATTGCGGCCTATAAATATAGAAATATGGAAAATTAATGATGATGATGATGAAGATGAAGATGATGATGATGATGATGACGATGCTGATGATAATGATGATATTATTTAAGTGACCTCATGTCACGTATTGACTTGTCAACACTGTTCCATTCTGCTATTCCTTGATATAAAAGACGCTGTTTTCCATAATTGCGCCTAACTTGCCGTGTCAACCTCGTTCCCAGGGCCTTTTCCCTGACTTAAACGGAGGCCAATTTCATCTGAATCAACTGAAAACATTTTCAGAATTAAAATTGCGCGACAAAAAAAATTTTTTGACCTTGTCTTCCAGAGTTGATGTAGCCTGTACAATGTCACTCAATAAAAATTGGAAATAAAAATGGAGCCCAGACCTCCTCCTTGTAGCCACACTTACCCCCTCTTAACAAGATGCCTCTTTTAAACCCTTTTCAAGTCACTACAGAGTAAATGTTAAATTAACTTAAAAGCTTAATAATTTTGGAGCATGGCGCCAGAAAGTCTGAAGAAAAGAACTGATGGAGGCGCATTTATTTTGCGCATTTGTATGGCTCCGCGTGGATTTAGCTAATAATACTATAGCTGAAAAAATGTAATTCATCTTACCTTAATTTCTTTCAACCAGCATAGGCTAAAAAAAGTTTTATTAATTTCCAAAGAACTAGAAAACACCTTTTCAACTTCTCAAAACTCCCGCGGAGACTCCCGCTGCAAATAAGCTTAAGCGCGTGCAATCTTTGTTTTCTGGTCAGCTGGCTGTCCGAGAATAGGTATCGCGGGCCAATGAGAAAAACGACACCTAAGACAGCGGATTCCTCCTAAAACAAACCTGTAAAGCTTCATGGGATGCAAAATGGAGGGCGAAGGTCTCGAGTGAAGTGTTATGGCCGATGTTGTTTTTGTTTTGATGCGCACTTTGAGGAGATATTTCGCGCGTGTTATGAAATTTTTGGATTTAAAAGGAAAGCGCCATTTTTGTAGGAGATCATCAAGAGTTTATATTTTATTTAATGTGGCAGAAAACGACAACAGAGTTGGTGAGTAGAATGTTGTTTATTTGCTTTTCCATGTAAACACTTCGTCTGTCGTCTTCATTTGAGTTTTTCGTAAAATATAAGGAGAACTTTTCTTTGTCCGACATCTGGTTCTGTCCGACAATAGGGTCGAATACCTTACTTTCAGTGGACAACAGACCACGATGTAATCATGTGCAGGGAAGTGCTTGTGAGCGAACCATACAAGTTCAAGCCTAGGACTCCTGAAAGAGGACAGTCATGGGAATCCGTAGCCCAGCAGCTGAACAGCATACATCAGCCGAGCTTCAGAGTGACCGCTAGATCCGTTCGTGACCGGTTTACATTGCTATCGACCAAATATGCACAAAAGTTGACAATGGAAGAGAAAGCGTCGGGTATCGAAGTGGAGCAGACAGAGCTTGATAGCCTGTTAGAGGAAATATTGGAGCGAGAGAAGGAAGCCAAGAAGGATTTAGAGTCAAAAGACCGGGACAAGAAGAGCAAGGTAGAAAAAGAAAAGGTGACAGCAGAGGAAGTCAGGAAGCGAGCACTGGAGAGAATGGCTAAACCTAAAGTTGAAGATCAGGAGAACAAACAGAAGAAGCCAAAAGTAAGGCGAAAACTAGCAGAGGTCTCTTTTCATAGTTTCACATTGTTACTAGTTGGCTCTGCTGGCAGTTAGACATAAGTTGTGTTATTGAACTAAATTCGAAAATGTTGCAGGTTTTGAAAAGTTAAGGCTAACAGTCCAGGCTATTTTTGATTCAAAGACTGCATTTTATTATTTATTAAGACAGTTATGGTCAACAAAGTGCTTGCACAACTCACAGTGCTGTATTTAACTTGTTTTCTCAATAAAAGTTGTTTATTCCATTTTCATATGCTGAGGGAGATGCCAATTATTCTGATTACTGTACATACTGAAAAAGTGCTTTTAAATATTTCTTATGACATTGCTCTTCATTTAGTAAATTCTTTGATGCACCTATCAATGTAAAAACTATCCTGGGGGGGGGGGGTGGGTGGGCATAGGTGGAGGATTTGACAGTACCGATACTTATTGTCCTGTCTTGGGGACAATTGAACAGCAAGTCTCAGCTAAGCTCAAATCCCCCACCTATGCATGCACCCCCTCCCCCCCCCCCCCCACACACACAGGATTTACATTGCTAGGTGCATTACTTTATTAAGAATTTCACAGCTGTACACTTCTTTTTTTACATCGAATACTAAGTTCATAAGCATTTTTTTTCTAATTGATATATGTCCAAGTTATTTATTTCAAACAAGACTGCCTTAGATGGAAACACTTAGAAACGAATTGCCAGCGTTCTGAGATATGTGCTTCAATGATTAGAGTGAAATTTGAAAACTACCGGTAAACACTGGAAAAATTATCAAGTTTCCATGCATGTTTTTTTATGGTTTTTTGCTGGTTTTGCTGTGGTTTTTAACAAAATACCATGTGTGGAAAAAGTACTCTTTTTCCACACATGGTTTTTGCACAAATCCACAGATGGTTTCTAAACTTTCCAAATGTGGAAATTATGCATACACAACATTGGGATTTATCATGGTAACTGGAATTCCCAAGAAAGGAAATCGCAATGTCCAAGATTACTTATCCCACTATGGAAAATGAAATACCATGCTAGGTATTTCTATGGTCAAGCCCACAGATGGATAACATTTACCACACTTGGAAATTGGTTTTGTAGGGAAGCATGTAAATCACAATTTCCATGGAAGGAAATCTAGATTTCCAATGGAAAGGACCACATTGTGGTCACTTTAATTACCATGCTAGGTATTTCTATGGTCAAGCCCACAGATGGATAACATTTACCACACTTGGAAATTGGTTTTGTAGGGAAGCATGTAAATCACAATTTCTATGGAAGGAAATCTAGATTTCCAATGTAAAGGACCACAGTGGTCACTTTAATTACCATGGCAGGTTTTTTGTAATGAGGCGAGTTAGTGATTGAAATGTACTAAGTGGTGTATTTTAAAGTAAAAGTCACAACAAAGAAGCATTTAAGTAATGAAATTTATAATATTTCGTACGTGCAACAATGTACTGTAACTGTAAAGTACAAAAAACAATAAAATACCAAGTACATTGAAAACCAATCTGGTAGTTAAAAGATTTTACTGAGGAACTGACCCAGCCTGTACAAGAAACCTTTTCCTTTTTAAGATGATCTCTGACCCCAGGCCAACTTCGAGATGAGCAATGTTTAAGATTATGAGCACACACAATCGCCCAGATAATGGAGTTCTTTGCTAGCTTTTTTAGTTGTTTCAACCACCAAAATATCTTTAAGATCTCTAAACAATTGCAAATGACAGGGTTTCAATGCATTATCACAGGATGCCTGTGTGACTTTCAAAGTGAAAAACATCCATTACTTCAACATTAAACCGTATGTTGGATAAAAGGCAATTGTGTAGCTCTGATTTATATATAAGCTCAACAATTTTTACAAAATATGATCAACAGAAAACATCAACATTATTTGTCCATGTACATGAAAGTAGTCCATACATTTACAGATAATTGTTTTTTGGCCACTTTTAACTGATCTTTCCTTTGTCCACTTCCACATAACCATGTTCCAGGAGAGCATTTGCTGTTGCCGTTATATAGGTGTTTTTATTTTTTCCTTTTAGGAAGTTTAACACAACATTCTTGAGGTGTTTTTTAATTCCTTGGATCTTTGTCACAGATGACTTGACCAATGAAACCATACTAGTATCGCACAGTCACATGATGCCTGTACAGGTGTGACCAGTTCTGTAGTCAGGCTCAACAATTCTTACAAAATTTGATCCATAGTAATTTAACATCAACATGTGTCAGTTCTGCAGTCAGGCTCAATTATTCGTACAAAATATGAACCATAGTAAACATCAACATAATTTGCAAATGTCCATGTACATGAAAGGAGCTAGTGCTGTCCATACATTTAGAGATCAATCTTTTTGGCCACTTTCAACTGGTCTCTTCTGAGGTTGGTAAGGTCTCCCTCTTTATCCACTTCAACATACCCATGTTCCAGGAGAGCATTCGCTGTTGCCCTTATATAAGTGTTTTTATCTTTGCCTCTTAGGAGGCTCAGCCCAAACAATTTTTTGAGCTTTTCTAGTTCCTTGGATCTTTGGACATGCATCACAGATGGCTTGTCCAAGGCAACTAAAATAATGCAGTCGCGCAATGCCTGTGTCAGTTCTGTAGTGGAAATTAAATGAAAAGATAAATTAGATTAGATACTGGCATAAAACAATCACAACAGAATACATTTCTATAACTAAACTGAATGCGGTACCCCCTTTATCTACTAAATTTATAAGTTTACAAAGAACTTTTGTACCAGTTCTAAAGTACTCCCACTATCCTGCATGCAGGGAAGAAAAAACATTCAAAAAACTTACAAACCATATTGGCAAACAGTACACAATTGGCCAAATGCAACATTTGTCATAAAAAAATGATGTCATACATTGAATTCTGGGTACATGGATCAGACATAACCTAGTTTGCTTTTCAGGCTGACTGATCTACCAAGTTAACACGTCACAGTTGCCATCTTTTTGCCAATCAGGAATTGAAGTCAAGAGCACTGCATTTACCCAGACAAATATTATGAAGTGTACATGTACTTACTTGGGTTAAAATACGCCACATATTCTTTTCTCTTTTTGTCGTAGATACTGGGGGGAGGTGATCCATTACTACTGCTTGATTCACTTGCACTCGTTGTACCTGCTGTGTCTGCACTTTCACTTTCACTTTCACAAATCTTTGCAACTTTCTGCGCCCTTCTTCTTTCTCTCATATGTGTAAGGACCATTTCTTTGATAGCTTTTTGGCCAAGGCCATACTTCTTAAAAGTAAATTGCTCGTCATTTCCCAGACGTTCAATAAATTTCAACAGATTTGAAGATTCAGAGCTAGTTTTCCCAAATGATGGGGTTTCTTGGTCTTCTGGCCATTGTTTAGACACCTCGCTCATTATCATCTTCTTCCTAAAAGATATGAAGAAATGCCACTGGTGACTACTCAACACGTATTTGAGTAGTGTGTATGTTCTGTTTCAATTTTATCCTTGGTTCAATTTTCATTTTCCTTTGCTTTAAACTCATTGTCATATCATTATCATACTGTACATCACAATGCCAAAGCAAAGGAAAGGAAATAACCAAGGATAAAATTGAACAGCAATATTTACACTTGGGGTATTCCAGCTTAATATTACAACTGTACTTTCAAGTGTTCAAACAGACTATCATTTCCATGAGTTAAATAACTAAAATGTACCTTCGTAAATATATAGACCTACTTCGTGTTATAAAGGGCTTTATCTTCTAATGTCATCTTTTGTTTTTCAATGTGTGTGAGTAGCCTGTCCATAGGTTTGGTAGGGCCACTAACTTGTTCTATAGAATACAAAAACAAAACATTAACATCAACATTGTACTTCACATAATTTTGAACTTGCATGACAAGTGATCATAAACAATTCTTATGTTCACAGATAACTTCTACAAATGTGGTTATATTCTAACAACAAATACAACTGTCATTTTCACTTAACCTTTAGAATTGACGCTTGAAGGAGTTGAACCAAGGAGATTATTAATTTCTTCAAGTAGAAGAATTCGTCTTCCCATAGTCTTGACGCCAATTTCCTTCAAGTCAGCACGTTCACTGATGCCTCTAAGAGCTTTCCCACATATTTTCTCAGCTAAAATAAACAACAAGAATGATTTCATATTGTCTTTATAACCAGTCGCCCAAGTAAATGTTCCATTTTAAGGCCCCATTTCCCTTAAAGGGAAAAGGACAAAATGATGATGATGATGTCTGAAGGAAATATTTTTTCCTTTCGATTTTTAAGTTTTCTTCCTTTGCTTGAACATGCACTAGTACTACTGCTACTGGTAAAGTAAAAAAGCAAAGATATGCAAAATTATATGTCTTAACACTATTCGTGCCACAGGCCGATCAGATCGGCCCGCACGTTAACACCTATTTGTGCCAGGACCGATCTCATCGGCCTGAGGTCTGCTGACAGTAAATATTTTACTTTCCTTCGTTTATTTTGGATTATGGAACAAGATTAACCATCACTCCTCACGAATATGTCTGTTTTCGAGGACTAGGATGGAGACAGAAAGGTAGAATTCAACATCTGTTTCATGTGTGTTTGCAGGGTAGCGTGAAGTGATAGAAAATAATTTGCTTTGGCACTTGCAGACCACCCCTGTTCCGTCACGCGTCTTGCGTTACACAGAGCATTGTATTTCTCACTAGGCATTGTGGGATTGATTATTGATTCATGTGATTTTTCGGGGATTTGTAGGTCGTGCTCACCGGTGAAAACGCTTTCTCTTTTCACCGTAAAAATTTCTTTAATAAATCTGGTTACACTGCTGTAGAAGAGCCCACGTCTCGTTTGTTTATGGATCAGAGTTCGAAGGAACAGAACAGTGAAAAGAGAGACTTCTCGCCGGCAGACGAACGCAAATGTGACGAACGCGACCATGTTGACCTCGTGGATATGGAACTCGAGCCACAAGATATCGAAGACGCAATCCACAGCTCAGCCGATCTTCTGGGAGGTTTTAGCCTTTCATTCTCTGCTACAACAGGAGACCCTGGAACCTCGAGGGAAATTTACGAGTCAGCCGAAAGCGAAGGACGCACGCTTCAATTCGTAAACAAAGAATTCCAAGATGGCGGCGAGCAAGAGGAAGACTCAACTCGGCCGAAACGAGTTTCGAAACCTAGCGCCAAAGTGATCGCCAACAGACTACAGGAAGATACTGCAAAGCTCGAAAGGCTTTGGAAAGAAACCGCTGGAGCGATCTCAAAGCTACAGGGAACTTCTGACTCCGTCAAAGCTCTTCGCAAAGCGGTAGGGGAGTTACGCTCTGCATTCAATGAATATCAACTCGTTCGGGTCTCTTTAATGGACTTTACGGCTTACACCAGCTCGCCCGAACAACGCCAGGAACGTCAAAGGCTAGAGGAAATCATGAGAACACGGAAAGAAATCGTCCAAGCAGCGATTAACGAAGGAATCGATCGCAAGAATGATCTTTTGCAAGAGTTAGGATCTGCTCGTTCCGGATCACGTGCTTCAAGAGCTTCGATGTCATCGAGTACTCTGCGAGCTCATGCGAGAGGTGAAGCGGCCGCAGCTTTGAAAAAGGCCGAAATGCAGAAAAAAATCAACGAGTATCAATGCAAATCTGCGATGGCACTGGAAGTCGAAGAGCGAAAAAGGCAAGAAGACGAATTGGCCTTTGCTAGACGAAAACGGGAAGAGGAAGCACGGCTGGAATGTTTACGCGTTGAGCAAGAGGCAGCCGCAGCAGTGGCACGTGTGAAGGCCATTGACGAAGAGCTCAGACTCCCCAACGAAGACAAGCTACCAGATCTGCCGCTTGAAGAACCCAGTAAACGCGTCCAGAATTTTATCAACAGCCAGCTGTACGGATCAAATCCTCGTGGTCAAGAACCTGATGCGTCGCGCTTCACCGCCCCTGAGTTTCCGGCTCGCTCGATTAAGGAGGAAACACCTCAAGGCCAAGAACTTGACCCACCACGTTTCACAGCTCCCGGTTTTCCACCTAAGAAAGAAAAGCCCGACCCTCGAGCTCCGCCATTCACACCAAGCCGAACCGCACAATCCTCTGATCCTGCTGACCGCATGGACTGCTTCATTCAGTTTATGGCTAGACGGGAACTGATCGCGAACAAAATTGAGAAATTTGACAATCGCCCAGAGAACTTCAACACTTGGAAGGCAACGTTTAAGAACATGACCAGCGACGTTAACATTACCGCTAGTGAGGAGTTGGCTCTGATGCTAGAATACACGACCGGAGAGTCTAAACGACTTGTACAGCGGCTCCGTAACGCTTACATTGAGAATCCATCTGCTGGGGTAAGAGAATGCTGGAAAAAGTTAGGCGAACGTTTTGGTTCTACCGCAGTGATTACCAATGTGCACTTGAACAAGCTAACCATGTTCCCTGCTTTGGCATCAAAGGATAATAAAGGTCTGCAAGAACTGGGGGACTTACTGTTAGAGTTGCAGTGTGCAAAAGAAGATGGTGGTCTTGCGGGCCTCAAAATCCTCGATGAACCTGCCTTCCTGAAACCGGTGCTTGTCAAGCTACCCCAAGATCTTCAAGGAAGATGGCAAAGGCACGCATATCGTTACAAAACCCAGCATCGCGTTGACTACCCTCCATTTCGTGAGTTTGCCTCTTTCGTTCAAGAGGTCGCACGAGAGCAGAACGACCCATACTTATCCATAGGGAGCCAAGAGTCGAAAAGCCAATCATGGAAACCCTTTGTCGAGCAACCAGTCAAGCCGCCTGTCAAGCCACCCATCAAGCCACCTGTCAAGCCTCCAATCAGACCCACTGACATGCCACCCTTCGGACAAGGGTTGACAGCCTTCAGGACTGATATCACAGACCCTGCACTCAATCCACCTACAAGAGACCCTGCCAGATGGTGTGTCATTCACAAGCTGTCGCATCCTCTCAGTAAATGCCGTGCCTTCAGGGCCATGCCTCTCACTGAAAGAAAGAATCTGCTCAGCCAGCACAGAATCTGCTTCCACTGCCTTGCCACAACAAGCCACCTTGCAAAGGATTGCACGGTACAAGTCAAATGCTCTGAGTGCCACAGCGATAAACACGTTTCAGCATTGCATGCGGGACCCCCCAGCCAGCCAATAGCAGCAGAAGATGCCCACCAGCATGGCGGGGAGGCCACTGTAACATCTAGCTGCACCGAGGTGTGTGGAGACACAACTGAAGCCAGGTCCTGCGCAAAGATATGCCTTGCGAACATTTATGCTAACAGTCAACCTGAGAACAAAATCAAGGCATACGTAGTCATCGACGATCAGAGCAACTGTTCACTTGCCAAGCCGAAACTGTTCGATCTACTCAACCTGAATGGAGAAGCCACACCTTATGTGCTGAAAACGTGCGCAGGGACAAGTCAAGTCCAGGGGAGACGTGCCCGCAACCTCGTTATTGAATCCCTTGATGGCACAGAGAGTCATATGCTACCCATCCTCACAGAATGTAGTGCTATTCCAGACAGTAGAGAAGAAATTCCAACTCCTGCAGTGGCAAGAGCCCACCCCCATCTAAAGGATATCGCTGGGAAGATTCCAGAGCTAGATCCAGAAGTTGAAATTCTCCTGCTTGTCGGAAGAGATGCACCCCCCCTTCACAAAATTCACGAGTCACGAAATGGACCAAGAAATGCACCATGGGCTCAACGCCTCGACCTGGGATGGGTGGTACTAGGAAACGTCTGTCTAGATGGTGCTCATAAGCCCACCGAGGTCTCCTCTTACAGAACACAAGTTCTCAACAATGGCCGACCCTCCTTTCTGCTACCCTGCAGCAACCGTCTTTATGTTAAACACGGTTCACATGCAGACTCCACCTCTTATTTGGAGAGTAGAAAAAGGAAAGGAACTTTCTTAAAAGGCAGCTTTGAAGATGGACTGGGTGACAATGTCTTTGCTTCCACGAAAGACGACAACAGACCAGGAATGTCGGTGGAGGACCGGCAGTTCATTCAAATCATGAACAGTTCCATAGCCAGGAATGAAGCCGGTAGCTGGGAGGCGCCCCTACCTGTCCGTGACGAATTCAGCAAGCTTCCCAACAATCGAGAAGACGCAGTCAAACGCTTCAAGTCGACTAGTCGGACACTCGAAAAGAAACCATTAATGAAGCAACACTACTTTGATTTCATGCAGAAGTTGTTCGAAAAGGGGCACGCAGAACTTGCACCAGAGTTAAGCTCTTCTGCTCCACGCTGGTATCTACCCCACTTTGGAGTGTACCACCCCCAAAAGCCAGATAAAATACGTGTGGTGTTTGACTCTGCAGCTGAAACCAAAGGAACTTCCCTGAACAAGATACTGTTCTCAGGACCTGACCTCACGAACAACCTATTAGGCGTCCTGCTACGCTTCCGTCAAGACACTGTGGCCTTTATGGCGGACATTGAACAAATGTTCCACTCCTTTCTAGTTCAAGAACAACACAGAGACCTACTGCGATTCTTCTGGTACAAAGACAATGACCCCAGTAGAGAGCTGACTGAGTACCGTATGAAAGTCCATGTCTTTGGAAACACCTCGTCACCAGCAGTAGCCACGTACTGCCTCAGGAAAACAGCCGAAGTTGGAGAGCAAGAATTTGGCTCAGATGCCAAAGACTTTGTGCATAACAATTTCTATGTCGATGACGGGCTGAAGTCTGTTGCCAAACCTGCTGAAGCCATCGACCTGTTAGTTCGCACAAGAGCTATGTTAGCCAAGGCCAATCTACGCTTACACAAGATAGCATCCAGTCATCCAGAAGTGACTCGTGCCTTCCCAATAGAAGATCAAGCCTCTGACCTCCGCGATCTAGACTTCTCACTTGATACTGTGCCAGTACAGCGTGCATTAGGGGTGCTGTGGGACATATCCGCAGATGCACTCACCTTCAAAGTCTCTCTCGGGGAGAAGCCATTTACAAGACGAGGTGTGCTTTCTGTACTAAACAGCCTGTATGATCCACTGGGACTTGCGGCTCCAGTTATTGTCAGAGGAAAGCTTCTTCTAAGATCCATGATGGCCAATCTAAGCAACTTTCAGCCAGAAAGCTGGGACGAACCATTGCCAGAAGAGCAAAGACCGCCCTGGGAAACATGGTGCAAAGCCTTGCAAGCTCTAACCCTTCTAAGCATCCCTCGCTGTTACACAATTGCTTCCTTTTCAGCAGTCAGAAGACGGGAGCTGCATACCTTCTGCGATGCATCCAACGACGCCATCGGAGCAGTCTCCTACCTCAGAACCATCCAGCACGATGGCAGCATCCAAGTGTCTTTCGTCCTTGGCAAAGCAAAGCTGGCCCCATCAAATGCCACAACCATCCCTCGTCTTGAACTGTGTGCAGCCATGCTTGGCATTGAAATCACAGAGTTGATCAACCAAGAGTTGGATGTAAAGCCTGACAGAGTTGTGTACTACTCCAACAGCAGAGTAGTCCTTGGCTACATCACTAATGAGACGCGACGCTTCTATGTCTACGTCAGCAACCGAGTGGAACGCATAAGAAAGTCATCGTCTCCTGACCAGTGGTATTATGTACCTTCCCAACAGAATCCGGCTGACCTGGCCACACGATCAGTGGATGCTCAGGACCTGAGTGGCAGCATGCGTGGACCAGCAATACAGCTTCGCTCAGACTGTGGTACCAATTTCGTTGGTGCACGAAATGAGCTCCAATCCTGCCTTAAAGAGATGGATGACAGTGCTATTCAATCCTACTTAGCAAATGAAGGTTGCGATTGGATCTTCAATGCTCCTCATGCCTCCCATGTTGGCGGAGTTTGGGAGCGAATGATAGGGGTGACCAGAAGAATCCTTGACTCTATCCTTGCTGATCTCGGGCCCATACGTCTCACTCATGAAGTCCTCACAACACTCATGACAGAGGTAACAGCTATAGTAAATGCCAGGCCTCTCCTGCCTGTGCCAACTGATCCAGAAATGCCCGAGATCCTCACCCCAGCCACTTTGCTGACACAGAAGTCTAGAGCCTTGAAAGCCACACCGGGGAACTTCAGCCGTAGAGAACTGTACAGCAAGCAGTGGAAGCAGGTCCAGTACTTGGCCAACCTGTTCTGGACCCGCTGGCGTAAAGAATACCTGCCGACACTCCAGCCAAGAAGGAAATGGCAAAACGAAACAATGAATTTGGAAGAGGGAGATTTGGTCCTCCTCCGCTTGAAAGAAGCACCTAGAAATCACTGGCCTCTTGCTCGGATTACCAAGGCTTATGCCAGCGCAGATGGCAAAGTACGCAAGGTTGATTTGTTGACAGCGAAAGACGGCTCCACAAAGAGTTACACCAGGCCAGTCACAGAAGTTATCCTGCTTAGAAGCGAGAAGGATTTCGAGAAGATGAAAACCAAACTGGGATGAACTGTCTGAACTGTGAGAGAAACGTGAACTGACACAGCTTAGTGCTGGAGACTAGGACTGAACATTTTAATTTAGGATGTTACTGTTTGTTTTAATATACATGTATATTGTAGTGGTATTTTGCCAATACCAGACGGGGAGTGTTCTGTCACGCGTCCTGCGTTACACAGAGCATTGTATTTCTCACTAGGCATTGTGGGATTGATTATTGATTCATGTGATTTTTCGGGGATTTGTAGGTCGTGCTCACCGGTGAAAACGCTTTCTCTTTTCACCGTAAAAATTTCTTTAATAAATCTGGTTACACTGCTGTAGAAGAGCCCACGTCTCGTTTGTTTATGGATCAGGGTTCGAAGGAACAGAACAACCCCCCTCAAAATCTTGGCACTAACAGGGTTTAACGTACAAACCTTTAAAAAGCTCACATTCGTCTTTAAATCCTTTTCTTTCCAGCCACTGCAGAACATCTTCCACACTCCAATCTTGAGCATGCAAACGAAAAACACACTGGTTTAAGTTTCAGAGTTTGTACTGAAGGTTACTTATCTGAATAGACCTTTTTCGCTTGGGCGGTTTGTTGTTCTTTTATCCATCTAAAAATTATTCAGTCATATCCACGAGACTATTTGAAACTTTGAAAGCCATATTTCTCAAGAGTATGATTGTTAGAAAGGGATGCGAAGCGATCCACAACGATTCCAGGACTTTTGTTTATTCTAACAGAACTCGCTTAACGTGTGTTACATGTACATCACGTAGCATCGAAACCGAACTCAACTAATTATATTGATCGACATGGCGGGAACACATAGCATGCATCTAATTATAATTCTAACAATGATCACATGGCCTGTAATGGGACAACAAACTGCCCAAGCGAAAAAGGTCTATTAAGCTATGCTTGGTAGGTTTAAAACCCGCGACGAAAACCAGTCCCGCGAAAACCACCCCCCAAATACCTGAACTGGCCAAAAAAAAAACACACCTGTGTTGACCCTGCCGTTATTCGTATATAATTTTTTTCATCTCAAATTACTGCTCTCATGCACAAGGAAAACACCACAGTGTCATAACATTTATGTCTGTGTAAGTTGTACAGAATGATACATACCTTTTAGTCCTGTATTTTAAGATATTTTAGGGACTTTTTACAATTTTTTTTTTGCATTATTCGAGTTTCGAAAAAGACGCGCAGAGGAGATGAAAATTTTAGTTATATTTTAAAGTCTGTTTTGTGAACAGTTTGTCACGGCTGACATGTATTTTAATTCGTAAAATTGTCCTTCAGGATGTCTTTTGTAATAAAAGAAAACTTCAGGAAATAATTATTTGTCAAAATTTACTGTGCATGTGGTTTATTTTTTTTGGCTCGTGCGTTTGAATTAAATACCATAAAAAAGCCAGGTTTTTAGGGGGTAGGTGCGCGCTAAAACCCCCAGGCGTCAATGGGTTAAAAAAGGTTGACTTTGAAAATTTTATGAACACTAATGAAAGAAATGAGACAAATGATGCCTAGCGAAAGATGTTGCCGATCAAACTTGTACAGATTAGGTATAAAGAAGCGAGACATTTTCGTACAGCAACTCGTCGGCTTTCTTGATACTAGAATTAAATTTACAATTCCCTTCCTCAAATGATAGAGCATCAAGCAACCTTCCGAAACAAGATGGCGTCTGAAACCGTGAAAACAATATTCGCGCCATTTTTTTCTCGAGTGGATGGTTTCAACAAGACCTACACTTTATCAGTCAACTCGAAAGATACTTGGTTTCATATTAAATGTTTGTAATTATAATGTCGTGTAACTGATTTAATACTAAAGCACTGACCTTTGACGTCGACATTTTCCTTGCAGTCCTCGGCGGCCAATGATGCTGGTTCAATTGACGTTTCAATCTTCGATTTCTTTGAAACCGTTCCTCCTTTGGCAGAGTCTGGAAGTTTCCTTGCATACCACTTGTTTAAAATCTTGCAGACTTCTTGATCCGTTTCACTTTCAACGGAATAGCTCGGACTTGACTGCGTAAATGGCGGGAAATGTTGGCTCGGAACTCCAACTTACGGTGGCCCATATCTGCCACGGCAAAACATACTTTTCCACGGCAAAACATACTTTCTCACGGCAAAACTTACTTTTCCACGGCAAAACTTACTTTCTCACGGCAAAACTTACTTTTCCACGGCAAAACTTACTTTCCACGGCAAAACTTACTTTTCCACGGCAAAACTTACTTTTCCACGGCAAAACTTACTTTTCCACGGCAAAGCTTACTTTTCCACGGCAAAGCTTAGGCCCAGTTCAGACGTCGTGCTTCTGCCGTGCCGAACTAAATTCAGGAATTAAGTTCGACAAAAGCACGGCAGAAGCACGGCGTCTGAATCAAACTTTTGAATTAAGTTCGGCAAAGCAATTAAGTTCGACGTCCTCTGTCGTGCTACACGACTCTGGCACGGCAGCGATTCAAACGTCGTGCCTCTGCCGTGCCAAACAAAATTCATAAATTATATTAATGTATTTTGGCAGAGTTTTGTTCGCGCGAGGAGTTACGAGGAGACCACGAGGAGAATTCTCCTTTACGGATTATGCGCATTGAGTGTTAAAGTAACAACATGGCGGCTTGGCGAAGAAGTGTTCATGTGAACGAAATTTCATCCGCCGAAGAGCAAGCTGGTGATGAATCATGGAACGAAGACGAACCCTTTGATGAAAACATTCCATTAGCTGGCTATGGATGTGGAAGGGAAAATGGCGAAGAAGCAGCTAGCGACGCTGAATCTGAAATCAGCAAGTCTACGAATTCCGGGAGCAATCGGGCAAAGAAGAAGAAAGTTGGAAGAAAATCAAGTTGGAAGGAAGACGACATTACAGATATGGTGGATATTGTTTGTAATAGCGATTATTACAAACAAAGAATTATCTTCACGAATTCAAAAAACTCAAGAAACAATGAGGTATATAGCAAGTTGCTCAAAGATATGCAGGAACGGTTCGAAGCACGTGGTCATGAGGTTCGGTTCACTGTGGAGCAAGTGAGAAACAAGTTAAAAAAGCTGATAAGCGAATGCAAAAAAGTGGCTCTCACCGTGAAAACCGCGACAGGTGTTAATCGCTTCCAAGAAGAAAAGAATTATGGGCCATGGTTCCCCATGCTGTTTGCTCTCGTGAAAAGTCGAGATTCCTGTCAGCCTGAAAGAGCAGTTGAACCAACTGATGGGAGCAGTGAAAATGTAAATGAAGAATCAAGGGCAAGTCCAGCAAGTGTACAGGACAGCGATGAGAGTACAGGTAACGGATCGTCAGATGGTAGGAAGCTTTTTGTACCAGTCAAAAACCGAGGGAAAAAAAGGAAAGAAGTTGCCTCAAGTGCTGTTGAATGCATGGAGAAGTTGTTAGAAAGAGACCCAACCAAAGATCTCCTTGAGTTTTATCGCGAAGAGAACGAGAAGGCTAGAAGACACGAGCTTCAACTCATGCAAATGATTATCTCATCACAGTCACCAGCCCAATCTGTTCAGTGTTCTACTCAAGGAAGCTACCAGCCGTATGGTTACATGTCTGTCCCACCCCAGCATGCTTATGGATATATGGAAAGTGGAGGTATGCATCAGGTGCAAGGTGGAACTGCATCAAGTGTGGCGAACAATAATTCCCAAACTTTCTTCGACCTCTGACTTTCAATTAATGACTTGATCTTTTTTCCACAATATTTGTTGTGTTGTGAGTAGGAAATATTTCTAAATTTAAATTTGTTGTTTAAATCTTCAGGTGTTCAGAAACATGGGAAGCTCTTCCAGAAGTAATAATTGGGAAATTTCCGTGATTATATTTTTGTGTTTTTAAAGTTCATTATTCTACTTTAGTGTAACAAAAATTCATCAGCTTGAATGGATAAAAATAATTATTGATTATTTATGAAGGGATCCTGTAGTTCTGAATGCAGATCTATTGTCTATTTTCCAATTGCCCATAATTCACTCTGATTGCCCCCAAATTTTGCCTAAACCATTTTTGTGAAATGCTCTTGGGAATATGCAGACCTCCCAAGAGCATTTGGCAAAAGAAGTTTATGCAAATTTGGGGGCAAACAGAGTGAATTATGGGCAACTTGAAATTTTCATTGTGATTTTGGCCACTTTGTTTCTGAGCTACTCTTCCTCTTTTTTATATTTGCAATTATTTAATATATGCATTTTACAGATATGGATACAACCTGCGAAGGATCTATATGTTACATAGGTTTGAAAATTGAGCAATCCTCTCCCATCGTGCCAGGATAGCACATGATTTCACAGGGAAGTTGAGTTAAGATATCCATTAACAGTGATGTCATGTTACCAGTAACCAAACAATTTATTGCTTGTATTAGAGAAATCATGTTCATATACCAAGCTGACAACATAATCATCATGAAGGATTTAAATACTATAATTATAATTTTTAAGTTATCATGTTTTTTGGAAAATAGAAACATCTTGCTACAGAGATAGTACAAACTTATTTCATTTTTTTTTTCATGTAACTTCAGTAAGAACATATGGTAGAACAAAAGTCTCTGCTTAATGTTCCACCTGAAAGGTGATGGGAACTACACTTTTTCTGTGACAAAAACAACACCAGGTTCTTTATCAGTCATATTCAAATTCAACTTTGTAGTGATGCCTTGAGGACACAAAGAAAAGAAATTGAACCAGAATGTTCATTCATTCATTCATTTTGTTTATGTCTTCTAGGCGCATAGGCCTCGCTTCCAAGTTGAATTTTATCATATCAAAGGAACCCTTTTGAAGAACACGTCCCTTTACAAAGGAGCCCTTTTGGCTTCTGTGGTACACTTGAAACTTCAGCTTAACCCTTTCACTCCCAAGATGTAAAATAATGTCAATTCTCTTTACTGGGTGCTATACATTCCTTTTAATGACAGTTTTGAGAATTTGGCAATTGAGGCAGTATCTCCCAGGGGATGGGGATGGGGATAGACTTCTCTATTCTCATCACCTCTCTGCTAGAAAACATACTGATCTTGTAAGGGAAAGTACATATCAGTCACTGGAGTGCAAGGGTTAAATATAAATCAAGTCTTCAGAATACACCTTGTCCTTGTTTTTCTCTCCACAACTTCTGTGTGAGCACAGTTCTTATCCTGCTTGCCTGTCGACAGTTATCCCTTACTGGCCGACAGTTGGTCATGGTCAAGAGACGCCTTATAACATCCCTGGGCCTTCTCTGGTTTGTTGCCGGGTCAATAGTGGCATCCAGTTGTCTGCTCAAAGTATCCCCCCGTTCAATACAGATGTTATGCAACACAATACATGCAAGTGTATTGTCTCGAACTTCTTCTTGGGTGCTGTCACACTTCCTAAGAAGCACTCGCCACCTACCTTTGAGCCCACCATAGGCATCCTCAATGATCATTCTTGCTCTGCTGAGTCTATAATTAAAATATTGTTGTGGGGGGGTCAACACAGCACTCGTATTAGGTTTCATGAGCCAGCTTTGAAAAGGGAAAGCAGAATCACCCAAAATTAGAGGAGGGACACTAACACCTTCAATGTCTTTACCTATATCAGGTATTACTTGCCCAGCTGTTATTTTACTCCAAAGGTTGGTTGATTGCAAAATGATTGAATCATGTGAATTTCCTGGGAATCCACAACTCGCCCAAATAAATCTACACTTTGCGTCTACCAAGGCAATTAGGATGATTGAGTAAAAGTTCTTATAGTTGTGGTATTCTTTGTTTGCCTGTAATCCACCTGCAGGGCATTTTAATGGGATATGACATCCATCAATGGCAGCCCAGCTGCATGGGAATTGCCACACTTCCTCCATATCCAAAATTTTGTCCCAGAATTCCAGTTCGTTCCTCGGAAAGTATTGGGAAACTTGTTCATTCCACAGATTGTTGATAATTGCCTTTGTAACGTCACTTACTATCCCGCAAACTGTTGAGACTCCAAGGCCGGTCATTTCAGCTATTGTGTAGAAGTAATCTCCTCTGGCTAAACGGTAAAGGCACACTGCCAGCCCGTCGCATAGAATTCCTGGTCCAAGGCGGTCATCCAAAAAATTCCCGTGGGGGTCGGTAGACAATTGGGCCTTTGTATCTTTTCTTGAACCTGATTGGTCAATAGGTAGACCCAGACTTTCCCGGCTACCTGACAGTCGCGCGGTGATCGCGAGAAGTGCGAGAAACCAAAACAACCATGCCAAGATCAAAACGGAGTGAAAGTTTTTACTCAGACTTAAATCGTGTCTCAACGGCTGACTTTTATCAGTCGAGCACGACCAAAAAGAGGCCACGCACTTTGCCGGGTGTTTTTCAGGCGGAGAGGTTGGTTGCTATGAAGCAACAACGAAAGGTAAGTCTCTTGTAAGTTGTATTTGAAACACATGTGTTGAATTTCATTCATCGCAATGGGTTCCGAGGTAGCTTATCCACTGATGGCTATTTATGTTGTTGCTGTAGTCAGAAGAAGAACCACTTTATTTAGTTAAGTGGCACCAGTGGGGCTCCGAGTTCAACACGTGGGAGCCAGAATCAAATATCCTGGACAAATCTTTTACGGTAGGCAAACTAGCTACCTTTAATTTTGTAATTATTTTCCAATGCATAAATACCTCTGGCCAAATTCTGTGTTTCAGATACCGAAGTTTCTTTACATTTATTGATAGTAATTCTTCCTTTGGTATTTGTTGACTTTGAGTTGAAAATTTTGAGGTATCATGTGCTGACTGGTTGGGAGAATTTGAATGCTGAAATCGTATTTGAAAACATAGAAGTTTACTCAAGATAGTAATATAATATCATAGTTAATGTAATTATAAAGTCAAAAGGCCTATGGCAAAGCCAATTTCACAATCTAATTTTGAAAAAGTGGTCGTAATGA
>OX393561.1:17200656-17265656 GCA_947652115.1 Blastomussa wellsi
GATTCAAGGAAATTATCCAATACCAGATAAATTTAATTACAGGCTTATAATTAAATTTGAAGGACTTCATTGATTCTACAAGATCTATTAACAGTATGCTGATTTCTTACTGATATAAACAACTCCTCATTGCTGTTGTTGAAAGTGTCCTGGGACACTGTTACTCTGAGGAAGGAATACAGCTGTGTTTTTTTAAGCAAATAAAGCTGCTACTTACATGTAAATTTACAGGAATGCTATTCAATACTGCAAGAAATATCCTTTGTTAAAACATAGGAAACAGAGTGGGTTTTTGTAGTATAGGCACACAGCAGACTGTTTGTGGTTGGTTTTTCTTGGTGAAAAAATGTCAGCTTTAAGTACCTTAAATACATGGTCCTCTGGGTTTTGGATGTTGTTTGCAGTCATCTGCAAAATTAAGTATAAAAATAAATAATTAAAATAATCAGGTCATTGGACTAAACAGCAAGGTTGCATAATTTATTTGCTAATGTTATTGTTGCAGTATAAGTACAGTACTAGACAGTTCTGACATGTTACTGCAGAAATAAAACAGATACTGTAATGTAAATGTAAGACACACATGTCGTTCAATTTGTTGCTGCAATAGCTCTTTGAATGGCAACTCTGCACCAGGCTGGGATCCTGGTGTCCGTTTGACATCCCACTGCCTGTCCAGGGAAGCCTGGCAGCCCTCAGCCAGGTATGTTCGAGGAAGATTGCCACCACCAGTTGTTTGCGTCAATTCATGGTATCCTTCTAGGGATATACAGAACCTACAAAAGAAAAGGAAAAATTCAAAATATTTACTGTTTGTTTTTCTTGATAAATTTTAAAATTTATTGCAACATGATGTTACACTGAAAAGATGGATCTCTTAACCTGTTTAAAATGTACACTAGAGCTTTAACTTTGTCTTTTTCCTCCTCTGGAAGGCTGTCAAATTTTGTTTCCTTAAAAGAAGGATGGTCAGGTTGCCTTGCTGCCTGGAATGCAATATTTGGTTCCAAAGGTTGCTCATTGATCAATTGGCAGGGGTGACCTAAAATACAATATGACACATTTCAGTTGGTTATACAATGTTGTTGCTGATTCAGTATTAATTCTTTAGAAAATTTGAGAATATGATACCTGTACTTGTGCTTTCTTTATTTAAACCCAGTGTTATTTTCTCTTTAGACTTCTCATCAGTCAAAATAAGGCAGTCAGGAATGAGGCCATAGGTCTCTGCAAACCACAGGACAGTTTCTGCCTTGGTTCTAGGTTAAGGACAAAAAAGAGGGTAACTGCTTTAAAATGGCTTTGTAAACTTGATAAGCACTAAAATTCTTTTTCTTTCTTGTCTGTTCTTTATTTGTTGTAGTTACATTTCTGACATCTTTTCTCCTTGCTCATTTTGATTTCACAGTTTATAATTGGCTCAGCTTCCAGTAACTACTGATCAAAGATTACATTCTCTTACCATGTTTTCAACCTTCTGTATCCAAAGCAAATGTTTGAGTCAATGTAAAATTTCTGAGAAAAGTAGTATTGAAAAGTAAAACTATTACCTTATATCACTTAATTTTCTTCGTGCCTGCCTCTCATCTACTTCTTGGATTTTTTTTCCTTTATTTCCAAGGGTGTGTAGGGTTTGAATTTTTCTTTGGATCTCTATCTGCTCTGCCAGTAGTGAATAGACGATCCTGGATTGTTTTTCTACTTTGCTATTGAGATCATCGATTTGTTTTTGCATTTCTTCGCGTTCTTCGGTTAAATTTTTTATGACGTCTTGAGGCATGAATGAGAACTCCGACTGCAATACTTCGAGCTCGTATGTTTTGTCATTTCTTAATTTATGCCTGTCAATTTTTCCGAGGAGTGGAGAACAGACTCTTTTTTTGAACGACAAAATTGCCTTGAATAGGCACTGGGAGATTCTCCTTTTTGCCTCTTGGGAGATCACATATCCAAAGGGCTGAAGACTGGCATTTAACGCATGAAAGCAGTCCAATTTGGTGCTGATTCTTCGCCACTGCCATAGACCTTCCCCAGATATTTGGATAATAAATTCGTCGCTGTGGGGTTTTAAACGTGGAGCAATGATGCAAATACTATCAGGTCCTAGTTTTGCCCATTCTGGCACACTATTTTCGTCGTCCGACAGAGTAAGTGACATTTTTAAATTGTTAAAAAGAAAACTACTACGTTCGAGTTAATGCAAATAAATATACAACGCTACACATTCATTCATTCATTCATTCATTCATTCAATCATTCATTCAAGTTTCCCGCGCCCTTCGCGCGCGGAGCGCGCGTGATGAGTTGTTATTTTCCTAGCACCATAGCAACGCTTGATCGGACGATTGATCGGCGTTTTCCGATTGCCTTTGTGGTCATTCGGAATTCATAGGAGTGGGAACGAACCGATCAACATTGGATGAGTAGTATTGGGAACAAGCAACAAGTTCTTGAAAACAAATATGGCGGATAAAACAAGGGTTAATGGACCGAGCAAACCATCCTTTCGGGACGATTTCCTTGCGTGGCGCATTGTTACGGCACACACACGAAACGAAAAGACTGAAAAAAACCCACCTTTTATCGTGTTCAGCTGTTTTGAGAACTGTGATGTATTTCAAAGTGGTGGAAAGACTAAAAGGTTTCCGGTGGTACCGTAACGATCTGTACTCATTCAAGCCTTGGTGCCATAGAGATAATACGCGTTCGCGTATTCTCCATACAAAAACGGCCAAACTCAGCCGGGATTTCATGCAAAAATTCCCAGTTGATGATGGGATGCTGTCGATAATCTAAGGTAAGGTAGTTAATAAGTCGTGTTTCTACTATTAAAATCAGGTAGTACCCATTTCGAAACGGTTGAACTTCGCTATACTTTTAAGTAAAATCCTTTATTTCTGACACTTTTAAATCCCATGTGTGTGATTGCGATAGTCATTTTGCCCTGGTGAGTTCCCGGATGTGACCGGGAATTCTACGCGACGTAAATGCTGGTGGAATCGGATCTTCTGCGACAGTGTCGCGTTGCAAGTCGTGTTCAATGCGGCCAAGAATAAACCTGAAGGTTGCCTTGGACACACGGAATGTCTTCTTGAACCTGGCATCACTGTATGTATTCCACAAATGTTCAAACCATCCGTAATTGTGTCGTGGTAGTCGTCGACAGGATCGAACAGCAATGGAGTTTTCGGAAGAAAGCAGGAGTGTAGTTAGGAAGCAAATTCGCAATAACAGCATTCGCCTTGCGTGCAAAATGTGAAGTATTTTCTGCATGCTTTCTCTCCGTCTTCTTCTCGAGTCTTGCAATAATTTTATCAGCAGGAGTCTTCGCTTTTGTTTCGTCACCGCTGACTAATTGTTGCGTGGCTTTAGTAACTCTTGAATTTGGTACGACTATGGCACGACGTCTGAATCAAAGTCGTGTTTCTGCCGTGCTGCAGTCGAACCTAATTGGAATTAAGTTCGGCACGGCAGAAGCACGACGTCTGAACTGGGCCTTACTTTCTCACGGCAAAACTTACTTTTCCACGGCAAAAACGGCGAAGGGACTGGAACTGAATTTAAAAAGAATCAAGATGGCGACGGCTCATAGTCAGCAAAGCGAAGACGAGGATGAAGATGATACGGAAGAGGTACTAATAAAATATTATTTTTATCGTGGATATCAATACAAAGATGTCTTAGATTTTCTATCAACTTACCACAATATCGAAATAAGTGAACGGACGCTGCACAGACGACTAAGGATGTATGGATTATCGAGGAGAAATCCTGAGTACGATGTTCACGCCATAACTGATGAAGTTTGAGGTATGTTAGATGGTCCTGATTGCGTTTCGGGCTATAGGCATGTATGGCATAGTCTCCAGTTAAAGGGACATCAAATTCCACAACAAGTGGTGGAACTCTTGCTACGGGAATTGGATCCAGACGGCTGCCAACAGCGAAGAGAGCATAAATTAAAGAGACGTGAGTATCATAACCCTGGTCCAAATGCGGTCTGGCACGCTGACGGATATGACAAACTCAAACCCTATGGGTTTCCAGTTCATGGCTGCATTGACGGCTGGAGTAGAAAGTTGTTATGGCTTGTAGTTACCCGGTCAAATAACTCACCTGATAACATTGGATCTTACTTCTTGGACGCAGTCAAAACATGTGGTGGGTGTCCACGTGAACTAGTTACTGATTTGGGCACAGAGAATAAAATCATGGCCTCCACTCAAGCTTTCTTTCGTGACGATGAAAATGCCCACAGATATGTTGCATCTCCAAGAAATCAAAGGATTGAAGGTTACTGGTCCCAGTACAGAAGAAGCAGATCTAGCTGGTGGATAAATCTATTTAAGGATCTTGTTGAAACAGGGGAACTTAATACAAGCGATGAATTGCAGAAGGATTGTTTGTGGTTTTGCTTTGCAGAACTGCTTCAGGAAGACTTGAACGCCGTAAAAGAGCATTGGAACACACATCGAATTAGAAAGTCTAGAAATGACACTGTTGCTGGTGTTCCAGATGTATTGCATTATTTGCCGGAAGGAAGAGGAGGGGAGTCAGGATTGCTACTCTCTGTAGATGACAATAAAATTAGTTATGTCGAGAATCACTTAATCGAGAAGGAAGAGGTTAATGAGCACTTTGGATATTTTCAGTATGTGATGGATTCTCTTGGCCTTCAAAAGCCTACAAACTGGAGAGAAGCCTTGCAACTGTATCACAAACTGGTGTCTGTGTCAGCATCAGGTGCATGATCTATTATCCAAGAAGTAGATAACTCTAACCGATATCTGACATTACTTGATCATAATTTGAGTTTTTTGAAAGCTGATTCCCTGAAAACTACTTTTCTACACCTAAGCATGATTTGTCAACAACTTGCAGAAATACTCAGTTGTTTGTTTTCCATCCTTTATTCAACAAAAACTGTAAACAGATTCCCCTTGACCAACAGTAGTTGTTCATACTACATTTAAAATACTTATTACTTATAAAAATATCAATTGACCCCTTGGAGCAGTGCATGACGTTACCTTGTTCTGGGATGGTCTTGAACTTTACAAATACCAGAATTACAGAAAGTATGATAATGTTATTAACTTAAGACAGCCACCAAAGTGTCTCTGTGAAAGAAGCTCATGATTAGAAAGTTTTATCATACAAAAATCCTTATAATTTCAACTGCTACTAGCCTCAATGTTCCCAGTTTTCTGAATACAACTATTAGCTCAGTTTTAGACCTTAACATCGGTGTTAAGTAGATAATGTAGCACACACAATCAGCTGCAAAGGGTCTATGGGTAAAAGGAACGTAACATGAGTTTTCTTTTACAAACAAAGAGATACTTCAAAATGCCCTCCTGGCATAAAACACACTTAACTAGTTCATTAGCAACATGCACAACTTCAAATGTCAGTTCCATGTATACAGACAGATGTGCACCACGCACATACTGTATTAAGTATTGCAACAAACATTTTTTTTTTGAGGCCGAAAGGATTACTTTACAACTTCAACCCACAGAAGTAATAATTTTCAGTGGCTTCAGATACTTTCACAATGTTAGTTTTTTTGAGGCCAGAGTCACCTTATTTCGGTTTGAAAACAGGTCCTGGTGCACCAGCAAATGAGTTCTGATTGCGCATGTATTGCTTTGAAAATGAAAGGTATCTCAATGTACAAGGTTGTGCACCAGGACTCGGAAATGGCTTTCTAAATATATTTTTTAGTGCTAGATCAACTCCTTAAAATTGCAAACATGATAATCCACTGCATTGTAGAATACTATTACATGAATGTCCATTTCTTGGCCTCAAATTTCTTTTCCATTTGTCTTTCGGCGCTAACTTTTCATGGGCATTAGAAAAAGGGTAACATTTTGCCTCAATGCTATCATTAAGGTTCAGCAAAAGATTGGCCATTGCAAAAAGCAAGGATAAAGAGCTCTTTGAACTTATCAAAAGAGCTCATGTGTACTACAGGAATGGTTATCTCTTTGCCACATGCCCCTATAGTAGGAAAACATATTGTGTGGTTTGGGTTGTACTTAAGGCAGTCATGATTAAACTGAACAGTGACCTTAAAGCTTTGACCATCAATTGGCTTGTGTTTTTGTCCAGTTAACCACCCCATAACTCCTGCAACTGTTAGATCAGGCTTTTCAAATGCTTCTGCTCCTTCTGGAAGTTCATTATCAAGGCTGCCATCTCTATAGTTCCATGCAACCGCTGCAGCATGACCCTCAACAGTGCCATCTTCGAACAAATTTAGGCAGTCCTGGAAATGATCTATCACATTTTCCTCAATTTGTCTTCTTGTAGACCAAGCTGATGAGTATTGTGGATCCATCAGCGAGAACAAATAGTTGGCATCAGGTGTCAGCTGCTCCTTTAAGACCCCATTAACAAACAGTGGCTGGCACACAGATGGGTGACTTTGTATCAACTCTGCTAAACCATATGAAGACATTCCCATAAGGAATTCTTTCATGTACAATGACCGGCGATTAACAAGGCTGACTTTCAGAGATCTTAAAATTTCATCAATATGGTTTTCATCCACAACACCAGTGTATCCGTGCTCATAAATTATCTCACTGAAGTTCTTACAGTTTTCTCTAACATCCTTTAGAAGTTGTTGTTCCTTGGTTGTAAGATCAGTATCTTGAATGTTTGTCATGTCACAGGGCGTAAAATTGCGCCTAATACAGGCGCCAATGCGACTAAATTTTTCAGGCAGACGGCTAACGTGAAACCGCTAACCGCCACTAGATGTTCTTCTGGCCGCAGAGGCAGCTCTTCGGGAATCAATGCCATTGCCATTTTATCTGCCGGTAGACCCACGTGGCCATTGAATTGAAGTCGTCTAATGGACTCTTTTTGTTCAGCATATTTTTCGTCCAATGCATGAGCAAACGTTAAGATATCTTCGACCGAGAAAGTGCTGTCACGATAGTTTAACTGATCAAAAAGATCACTTTGATCACTTTCCACGCTTCGATTAATTTCCTCGCTCATTTCAAATGAGCTCACGCGGCGGACATGTTGTCAAATGCGATGAAAAATGAGCCCGCAATATTCGCGCGAGCTACAAAGAGGACACTAGAATGGGTCATATACAACGTGAAAGGTTACCTAAATCCAAGATGGCGTCTAGTGACGATAGATTTACGTTCGTGCATGTGCTGCGTTTTGGAAACGAGCTTAACGAGGAACTTTGCTGCAGATTTATCTTTACAAATCCTCAACAATCACTAGATCTCTAGGTAAGGTGTGATTAGAAATTCTAGTCGCCAATTTGGCGACTAATTTTTAGGATTTGGTCGCCAAAGTTGGGACTTAAGATTCGCGGGTGGTGCAAATAGCCGGCTGCCATGTTTGTTTTCATTCGTTCGATCACTTCTATTTCAGCTGACAAATCGTCTTCAAAATTATGTTTCTATGAAAAAGACTTCGATAATTAATAAGCGAAATAGTTGCAAAAAGTAGTATTTCCTCTCAAACGTGGGATTGTGATGTTTTAGGGTGCAAAAAACCTTGCGGTAAATATCAGAATATATATCAGAGGCTTCTTTCATACGGCATGAAAAAGAACAATCATTTATTAGTAGCAAATAAAGCATAAAAGAGCGACTTTATTTGTTGGAGAAATGAGTTGAGTTGTTACTTAATATCTGTTTTAAGCATTGTAATGACAAGGTATTGAACGTGGATAAATATGATTGTTTAAGTTAATGAGTTTGTTCCATGAGCTGGAGCCCGGGTAATTTTTGATGTTTTTAATGAGTGTACCACTATGATTCATGAGCCATTTAATCTATCTAGTACAGTGACAGGGTAAAAATTGTTTTTATGTGTGTGTCATAATGGCCGCCAACTTTTTGGAATTGGCTACCACTTTAAAAAATGGCGACCAACTTTTTGGAATTGGCTACCACTTTAAAATATTTAGGAGCCAAGTGGCTACCGGAAAAAAAAGTTAATTTTACGCCCTGTGTCAACACTTTTTGTCATTGCCTCGTATGAACACTGTTCAAGGAAACATGGAGGAGGTCCTCCTTGGGCCAAAGAGACTGCAACAATCTCACCACAGGTGCGAAAGTTACTATTTTGAACATGGTAAGTGGAGTCTGCAGGACTTCCATTGGGGAACATTTCCTTTCCCATTGCACAAATTACTTCTCCTAAGAATTCTTGTGACATGGCCCCCGTATCAATACCAGCCTCACCATTGTAATGCACCCTTAATACACTTGTGGGCGAAGTTTTTTTGGTCTGCCTTTGCCATAACGCAAGTGTTCTTGTGAGTGGTGCACATCGACGCGATACCAGAAAAAACTCTTCATTTTGATCTACTTTTTCTGAAAGCATTTTAACAATCTGGCATGGATCTGTGACAGAAAAGTCGTTGAAATCTTCAAACACCTTGCTGGTATTTGCCCAATCTTGCAACTCCGGGATGTTCAGTTGGCCATGTGGTGAGTCATAGGGTAAGGCTACTGTAAGAGCACTTACTGATGCTGACTGAAAGTCATCAGTCATAGAACCCAGTTCCACTGTGGTGCCCGGGGGGGGGGGGGGGGTACTCCCGTATGAAAATGACGGGGGTGCTCGTCGGAAATTTTCAAAAACACCCCTAAAAGGTACCAGAATCTCATTTTGTGGGCGTGGCTCAGAGTAATTTTTACCCCTAAAAGGTACCATTTCTGAAGTAATTAGAAATTAGAAATTATTTTTCTTATTTTTCTTTTGTAAAACAAATGCGGGCCTATATGGAAGGCCCCTAAAAGGTACCACAACATCTTAAGCGGCGGTCATTTTAGATTTTTGCACCCTAAGCGGTACCAATTCACAAATTTTACCCCCTAAAAGGTACGACGAGCACCCCCGTCATTTTTATAGGGGAGTACCCCCCCCCCCCCCCCCCCCCCGGGCTGTGGTGACTCTTTTTGGTGAACTTTCATACTCAGTGGGTGTTTTAAAAAAACTTGGTTCCACTATGGTGACTTTTCCTGGTGACCTTTTAGACTCGTTCATTCCTTCGGCAGACCTCAGTTCCATTTTGGGGACGTCTCCTGGTGAACTTTCAAACCCAGTGACTGTTTTGGAAGAACTTGATTCCACTTTGGTGAGATTATCATCTTCTGACATTTCAAAATCAGCTGTTGTGCACAGGTACATAGTAATTCTCTTGTAGTCTCTACCAAGTTCAGTCTTGTATTTTTCAAGTTGAAAATCTTCCTCTTCCCCTGGAAGGCAGATTGCATGGCTTCCATCTTCATACAGAAGAAAGTAGTTTTCTTCATGATCAAACTTTCTATCAAATGCCTGCCACTTTTCTATCCCTTTGGATAATATTTTGACATAGCCTGCTGATTTTGGCACTTGAATAGGGAGTCGCTTGCCCCAAATTGGTTTTAAGTCATTTCCATTAAATCTCATAAGACCAATGTTGATGGTTACCACTTCATCAGGGTCTATTTTTTTTCTTTTTGGGACGGAATTTTGAGCCAGATTGCTGCTGCTTCTTTTTACAAGCCATGTAACTCTCAAATGATTTTGTTTTTGGCTTTTCTTGTTGTAGAACAGGCTTCCCAAAGGACATTTTTAGACCACTTGTACATGCTTCTTGACCAGACAAATGACACTGGACTGGTGAACCACACTTCCAGCAGTACTTTGCATCACATTTTAGTTTTGCAGAACAGAAAGTACAAAACCTAGGAAGTAGGCAATACATTGCTGTTTACCATACAACAACAAAGAAGACATAGTAAATGTAACACTTTGATATAAGGAAGGTGCAAATGACTATCCAAGGTGTATAACAAAACGCTCTACAAGTGTGTTGAACAACAGGAAATGGCAAAAGAAAAAAACTTTATAAACGAAAAACATCACGCTACGTACCCAACAATCCAACACATTAACTTAAAACATAAGACTTAACAAAATACAAAATAATACCACGTACGTACGGGAGCAGCAGCAACTATGAAAGATATGTAAATGGCTCGAATTTCGTCGAACGAAATAAATCGAATTCAGCTTTGTAGTTCGAAGATCACAGGCTGAAATAATAAAAGACTATGAAGGGTCCGTTCAGTACGCTCTGAAAGGTTGTTCAACTTGTTGTTTAGCCATTTCACTTGGTTGTTTACGATTATAATTTTCGGTAGTTATATTTCACTACCCTCTTAGATTTTCTATGATTAGATTTATATCCGTGTCGAAACAGGATTGACTTTCAAATATACTCACATGAAATCTCGATTTCACTTCACAAACCTCCATAAGATATAATAGCGTATTCTCCCGGCTTTCGAGCCAAAATCAAGCCTTTCAAAGTCAAAACGAGGCTAAAGCCTCGACCCCATGTAAAAATGCTCATTCTCAAAAATGGCTTCGCGCTGAACGCTTCGTTTCGCTCGTGGAAGACTTGAAGTCGAATTTTCCAAGGTACTTAAAGACGAAAACCATGGCGGATGAGAGCGGAATATCTGTCACTCCCGTTGTAAACGAGGAGAGAGTCATTGACAGCACCCCTAAGGCGAGTGCTGCGAAAGAACAGCCTTCGCGAAAGTCGAAAGGCTCGTCCGACAAAACGGACAAACGGAGGCGTACCTCCTCTTCTTCTGCAACTTCTGCCTCCGATGATGTGAGCGAAAGTAATTCTAGTAGTGAGGCCGATTCAGGCTCCTCAGGTAGCTATGATACACCTCCTAAGCGGGAAAAATCCGCACACTCGTCGAAGCACGTGGACGATGCCGACTATAGGCGCTTTGCCACGGGCACACAGGCCCATACGAAACTCGAACTGAGCAACGGTATGAAAGAATACCTGAATGAAAAGTTCAAAATTTTCGTAAAAGACAAGGCGATTCAAGAGTCAGTCCTCGATTTAAATCCGGTACCGGATGCAGAGTCCCTAAAGACCCCCAAAGTCGATGGGTATTTGGACGAGATCTTCGAGACCCTCGGCAAGTCATACGGCCGCAAAAGCGACGGCACGTTGTCAAAAACTCAAGCTCGTATTAACAATGTAATGGGACCATTAGGGAAGCTCTGGTTAAACCTGGAGAATATACGAACTGGCGAATCTAGCGATGAGCTTGATTTGTTTGGCTGTCTGACACTGGTTGAGCAATCTGTCACATTGCTTGGTCAGGCCAATGTGAGTTTGACTTATGCTCGACGCTTAAGCATATTAGGTCGCCTTACCGGTGACATAAAGAAAGCAAAAAAGCTGCTCAACAAGCACGAATCATCCTTGTCCAGTTCCCACAAGAACCTGTTTGGTAAACGGTTCTACAAGGCTCTTTCTAAGGCCACCAAGATTCGGAAGTCCACCAAGGACATTTCCCATCACTTATCAGGCTCTTCTAAGCCGTCGCGGCCTTCAGCTTATAAAGGCTCCTCTCTTCGCAGAGATAGCTACCGTGGAAGAGGCCCAAGAGAGTCCCATCGGCCCTTTCGAGGAATGCCCTCATCACATGGTAGGGGTGGGGGCAGATCCGTCTCTTTCAGGCCAGGACCGCCCTCCAGACCTTTTAACAAAGGCAAGTCAGTTAGATTCAGGTTCAACAGGAGATCACCTGATGCCCAAAGCCCCACTGCAGGTTTAAACTTGTCAGGGGGAATCAACTCAGATTGTTCATCCTCTTCTACTGTCCATGGGGCTGAACACCACTCTTGTGACCCAAAACCTCCCACTGGCGGGGCGGCTGCAACATTTTCTGAACAATTGGCGATTACTGACACAGGATCAGTTCATTTTGCAAATGATAGAGGGAGTCCTGATTCCCTTTATAGAAACCCCAAGGCAGTCGCAGCCCCCTTTGCAGACCTTTCACAACCAGCTGGAAAGGCATGCGATAGAGCAGGAAATTACAGAAATGTTACAGAAAGGGGCAATTCAGGTGGTCTCCCCCCTAAAAGGGGAATTCTTAAGTACAGTTTTCTTAGTCAAAAAGAAAGATGGGGGGAACAGACCTGTAATCAACTTAAAACAGTTGAACAGTTATGTTGTTTACCATCATTTCAAAATGGAAGGGCTGCACTTGCTAAAGCATTTAATCCAGAAGGGAGACTGGATGATAAAAATAGATCTCAAGGATGCTTACTTTACTGTGCCAATAGATCCACAGCACCAGCCACTCCTTCGTTTTCTTTATGGGGGCAAGAAATACCAGTTTACGTGCCTTTCATTTGGCTTGGGACCAGCACCCCTTCTATTTACCAAGCTTTTGAAGCCTGTTGTAGCCCTTCTAAGGAGACTGGGTCTGAGAATGATTATTTATTTAGACGATATAATTATATTCAATCAGACTGTGGATGGTATTTTGAGGGACAGGGATTCCACTCTTTGGTTGCTTCAGAACTTAGGCTTTGTAATAAACTGGAAGAAATCAGTTTTACTCCCAGCCCAGTGCATGGAATACCTAGGTTTTCTGATAAATTCTTTGGAGATGAAACTATTTCTGCCAGAGGAGAAAATGACCAATCTTATTCAGATTTGCAAAGATTTGATTCAGGAGAAGAAAGCCTCAGTGAGAACTCTTTCTCAGGTTATTGGAAAACTGACCTCATCTATACAGGCAGTTTTCCCAGCCCCGCTCCATTATCGGCACTTGCAAAGGCTCCAAGTAAAAGGTTTGTTGATGGGCAAGGGATACGATACTTTAGTCCCTCTGAGCGAGGATTGTCGGGACGACCTTCAGTGGTGGATCAACCAAATGTCCAACTGGAATGGTCGCTCGATAATCACGCCAGCCCCGGACTTGACGATAACAACGGATGCGTTGCTAAAGGGCTGGGGGGCAGTGTGCCAGGGGAGGCGCACAAGGGGACTATGGACACAGCAGGAATCCAGTTCTCTTCACATAAATGCTCTGGAGCTGAAGGCAGCTCTGTTTGCTGTGAGGGCCTTCACTCCCGATCAAAGGCAACTTCATGTCCACCTGAGAATGGACAACAGGACAGCCGTTGCTTACTTGTTGAAGATGGGGGGGACACGGTCCCCCCTATTGCTAGGGATAGCCCAGGAACTGTGGGAATATGCCCTGAACAAGCAGATAACACTGACAGCGGAATATCTGCCAGGGGAATTAAACCACGAAGCGGATTGGCAGTCAAGACATTTCAGGGATTCCAGCAACTGGAAACTGAATTCAACAGTTTTCCAGGCATTAGATCACCTATGGGGTCCCCTGGCAATAGATCTGTTTGCAGATCGTATGAATACTCAGCTCCAAACCTATGTAAGCTGGTTCCCAGACCCATTTGCACATAGGATGGATGCATTTCACATCCCTTGGACAAATCTGAAGGGTTACAGTTTTCCCCCTTTCTCAATGATTTGCCGTTGTCGGGCAAAGATCCGAAAGGATCAGGCAACAATTGTCCTGATAACACCAACTTGGCATGCACAAGCATGGTACCCAGTACTTCTGGAGATGTCCTGCAGACAGCCAATTCTACTGCCCCCTCTGAGCAATCTGTTGCTCTCTCCCAACCTGCAGCCACACCCTCTAGTTCTGCAGGGCCACCTGTCATTAGCGGCCTGGATGGTTACAGGCAAAACTTGCTTGCAGATGGAATTTCAGAGCAAACTTCCGAACTTCTCCGCTCCCACTCTTGGCGATCAGGCACGTCAGGAGCTTACAACAGCGCCTGGAAACAGTGGAATAGCTGGTGTAGTCAGAGAAAAATTGATCCATTTTGCTCCTCTGTGGCCTCTGTAGCAGACTATGTCTATTAAGGATAGTTCTATTATTTTTGAGCTTGCGCAACTAACCAAATCAAGGAAGAAAGGTCAGAGCCCCCTTAAACAGTCTTTTGAGAAGTTTGAGGGTGATCCTTTGCTATGTGTATTTTCAACCATTACCTGCTATTTAGAACGCTCTATGGTTTGGCGTGCAGACTCTAATAAGAATCAGTTATTGTTAAGCTATGTAAAGCCACACAAGGAGGTAGTACCTTGCACAATTGCAGGGTGGTTAGTGGAGCTTATGAGACTAGCTGGGATTGATATCTCTGAGTTCCGTGCTCATTCTGTAAGAGGTGCATCTACATCTAAGGCCAAGGCGAAAGGGCTCTCTTGCAAAGAGATCTTGGAGATCGCAAAGTGGAGAAAGGAGTCCACTTTTAGGCGGCACTATTTACGGGAGGTTGCTTGTGATAAACAAGCCCAAGACTCCTTTCAAGCTAACGTATTGCAAGGTTAGCTTAGAAACTTTGAACATACGCTATTATATCTTATGGAGGTTTGTGAAGTGAAATTGGAAATTTCATCAGTGCGCGAATCTGGGCACTTCTAACATCTTATTTCGGTTTGCTCCTTGTTTCAGGGGCCAAGGACAACTAGACGTTCCAAGGGTTAAGGATTGTCCAGTGGACTTAACAGTTTTACGTTTTTGTCAAAAATTTCTCTGTGTCTCTTCGAGTGTGTGTTTGACAAGACTTTGCCAACATTTGTTATTTGCTATTAAACATAATATATTATTGATGAATCACTCGTCTTGTCTTGCTTACCAGCTCTCACCCATTTTTGAGAATGAGCATTTTTACATGGGGTCGAGGCTTTAGCCTCGTTTTGACTTTGAAAGGCTCGATTTTGGCGCGAAAGCCGGGAGAATACCCTATTATATCTTATTTCGGTTTGCTCGTGAAATTTTAATTTCAGTGCGTGCGCTTCGCTCACTGATGAAATTTCCAATCTTCCTCTTCCGCCATCTTGGATCAGGTCAATTGGCGGGAAACTGAAGACAGAGAAGGACTGGAAGCGATAAAACGTTTGTTTTGCCGTGGAAAAGTAAGTTTTGCCGTGGAAAAGTAAGTTTTGCCGTGAGAAAGTATGTTTTGCCGTGGAAAAGTATGTTTTGCCGTGGCAGATATGGGCCACCATACCAACTTCTTCTTCCGAATCGACCATCTTCTCACAGAAACACAAACTTGTGCAGCAGCCGAGCAAAGAGGACAAAATTTCGTTTCACGTGCAGTTCTGGCGGGAAACGACACGTCTCAAGCTTTCTCATTGGTCGAAATTTCAGTATCCGCTGACCATAAGTTTGGAGGAGAGGTTGAATAGCTGTTTAGCAAGAAAACATGGCGGAGAAGGCGGATAAACGTTTCGGATCCTTTTTTCCCTCTTCGCGTTGCTATTGTGCTGCAAGGGTATCTGTTCATGTTCACTGCCCTTGCGAAAACTGCAAGG
Organism: Blastomussa wellsi; assembly: GCA_947652115.1. NCBI lineage: Eukaryota > Metazoa > Cnidaria > Anthozoa > Scleractinia > Plerogyridae > Blastomussa > Blastomussa wellsi. Next base: position 17,215,868 of record OX393561.1, read on the forward strand.
GTAAAGCTGTGAACCCTAAGACGCAGCAACAGCATCTTTTGTTATCAAGTCAGCATGAATTAATTGTTGGACGTGAGGTTGAATGTAGTGCAGGTGGGTGCGCATTTTGCAAGCTTGAAGTGCTGATCTGAATCTTAAATATGTTATTATGAAAAGTTTGTCATTTAGAAAAGAATATTTATATCACAAAATAAGAAATTAAGAGAAAGCGAAGAATGACTCACGTAAACTGACGCTCAAAATTTATTATGCTGCCACGGTCAGCAAAATATCAGGGATTTCCTATTATAAAAAAAGATCAGGGAAAATCTTATTATCTTACATGCTTATCAAAGTCCTGAATAGTTTGAGTGTTCGATTATCTTTCCAAAAAATAATGGTGCAAAGCGATCGATATTTTGATACAAGTCAAGTGTAGAAGCAGTAGTTTTGTTCACTGGTTTTGCTTTGTTTTGGCCATGACCTGTTCTCCAACATGCATGTATCATGGCAGATTGAACTGGCAAATCATAGTGATGTCCTTATTTACCAATTGATCAAAAGGCAAAGCGAGCCCTTAATTCCAGGCTTGTTACGGTCAGGGAAAAACTATCATTTTTCAAGGTCAGGGAAAAGTCAGGGAATTTTGTTAAAGGTCAGGGAAAATCCAGATGTTTGTTAAAGTCAGTGAAAAGTCAGGGATTTTTTTAGTTTCTGATGAGTGGCAACCTTAAATTCCTCCTTTATTGAATTTCAGATCTAGATGGTAATAGTTTTGGATTAAGGTCAGAAATAGAAGATGACACACATACAATGGATTCTGAATGCATAAATATCGATGACAAAAAGGACAAAAATTATCAGTGTAATGAACCGAGTGCATCTGGAACAAACATGTTGTTCAATGCTGACACAATTGGTGGATCATGCTTCGTTTTCCAGTCAAGTTACACTGAGTTGTCTCCACCAACTTCATGTCTTTCTGCAATTCCTGAGCATGAAGATGATGCTTCAGAAAGAGAAGCTGATCAAGGCCAGCACAGAAAGCAGCTTACTGCAGAAGCTATAATTGAATGTATATTTCACTCCCTGGATCTCCTAGATAAAATGGGTGGATCACTTAATAACTTTGAAGAACTCCTATTAATGGCTCAATCAATGTATTGCAAAGGAGCCTCTTTAAACCAAGATATTGATGTTGAGGAAGTAGAAGCAAAGTGGCCTAAGACTTGGGCTGATGCCAGGAAACATTTAGTGGATGTTGGGTATAAAGTTGCAAAGGAATTTTTTATTTGCTTAAGTGAGGATCACCCTTCTAAGTGGGACTTACTAGAGAAACGGTCTGATGAGTGCCAGTACTGTGGACAAAAGGGGACTATTCCTTATTATTACCTTGGACTAGAAAACAAAGTCAAGCAGTGGGTATCAGACCCTGAGATGTGTAACAAAATGATGCAGCACTGGAAGGAAAAGGAACATTGGTTGCAAAGAACTGAAGGATGGCACTCTAAAACTGAGTTATGGGATGGTGACCGATTTGCTGAGCTTTCCTGGTTCTGGGACCCTGCATCAACATGGACTTTGCCTGTAAGATGCACGACTCAAGGATGCAGAAATATTATTAGCAGTGAAGTTGTTGATTCCTTGCCAGAAGTACGAAGTGGTATTAAAGAAGTAACCTGTGATGAATGTCACCATTTGTTCTCGTTCCAAGTCAAGTCTGCTCAAGGTGATCCACGAAATATTGCATTGTTAGGCCACTGGGATGGTTTCCAACCCTTTGGTTCCAGCAACAGAAGTACAGGTACATGTACATAAATAATTTACATGTAATGCTTATGTAGTACACTCAAATCACAAGTGCAGTAGTCAGGGCTGTCATTAAGGGCTTTAACCTGTAACACCACACTACTGTTACAGATGTAGATGTCTGCTGGTGTTGCATACATATTGCACTGGTATGGTTGATAACTGTCTAGTACAATGCAATGGCTGCTAAATAAAAACTTAATGGCAGCACTGAGTTCTGATAGTTTCATGTGAGATTGCTTTAACTACATTGATCTCATTTTCTGTTCCTGATGTTTAAAAATACAGCAGTAATTAATCCCAAAGTACTTTTAATTTATACTGAAAAATCTTAAGTATATTTTAATATTTTCATTTAAATCCAGGTGCAATTGAAGTGACGATAGGTACTATGTCAAAATTTCACCGTATGTCAACTGAAGAAGTATACACAGTTGGTTTTGTTCCATCCTACTTGCTGCCTGATAAGAGACCAAATGCCTTAGATCCTTTCTTGGAGCCACTAGTAGCTGATTTGGAAAACAGTTTCATTGAAGGTAGTGTATCCTTTTTCACACACTCACAACTGACAGCCTGCATGTCAAAGTGAAACTGAACCAGGCATGACCTTTATAACACAAAATAATTATTATAATGTAGAACAAGGTCCTCACACAAAAAAGGGAAAGCTTAATTTTTGTAAAACCTAGATTGCAAGCATATCAAGCCACAGTGTGGAAAGGTATCTAGACAGATCTTATATATAAAAAAATTAAAGATATGGCTGAATTTTATATTTTTTCACTTTGAGAAATGAATGAACTAAGTAAATGGGTGTTTCCTGTCATAATTACTCATTTGTGTGATATATAAAATACTTGTGTCTTCTTTTTTAAGGAATTGAGGTTAACTACAAAGGAGAGATAGACGGATTTCCCAGTGTAAGGCTACTGCTTATCCTCTGGACTGGAGACCACCCAGCCCAGTGTGAAATTTGCAAATCAAAAGGGGCTGGTGGCAAAAAGGGATGTCGACGATGCAAGAAAGTTGGTATGTTTCCTTGAAGTCAAAGAAAGTAATCTTAAATTAACAACAATGCTATAACAGTGTGAAATTTAAAGAAGCTTGAACACTAGATGCTTATTAAATTGCTTGAAATGCCTGGAATGCTTCTCAACAGCTGTTTTGAGAAGGGTGGCAGCATCTGAGTTGGTGTTAAGTTGGACAGGGATTGTCCTTCCTTTAACTTTTTTCAAATGGTTGGAATCCACGGTACAAGTCACGAGGCCAACTTGAACTTTGGCTACTTCATTTTGTGAGTTTTTCTGGGGTGCACGTGGCCGTTTGGAATGCGCACTTGCCTTTTTAAATTTTGATCTTCTCTCTTCTTCTTTTTTCTTTTTGTAGTCATCAAATGATAGTGTCGATTGATTATTTACGTCGCCTGGTACTGAAGAAAATACAAGAACTCAAATTGTGGATATACTTTACTCACATTGAAATTATTCTTTGACATTACGATAATTAAACTATCGAATGCGGTGACCGTGAATTCAGTAATCAATCCTTTGCTTTTTTACTTACCATTTAATTCCAAGCCACAATTGTGACAATACTTTGCACTTTCAAAAACTTTACTGCCACAGCCTTGACAAAAACTCATCGCGGAAAAATGGCGCCAACTAGAACAGTCAGGCGAAGATGAGCTAGTACCCAGTACACTCCCAGTTAAATGCACGCACATCAGTGTGAACTTTCTACGGAAGCTCTCGATTTCTACTGAAGGGGCGCTCTCACTCTAAGAGAGCGTGATCGTGATTGTTTCTACGGAAGAGGTACATTTCTACGGAACGGACATACGCTTTTATGAGGAGGATCAAGGGATTGTTTCTACGGAAGAAGCACTCAACAGTCCACGGAACGATCGCAGATTTGTAAGGAACGATCTCTGACTTCTGTGTAGAAAAGTGAGATTTACACACAATACAACTATATTTTAAATGAAAGATGGTATAATTTTAAAGAAATAGTTATATTTTTTACTAGGAAGCGATGTCCCTTCTGGGCCACCGTACAAGTCCCATTCCCAGCCTTTGGTGAATTACTTTGGCATGAAGGGGAACAATATTACCAATTGTCCAGGTGGTTGGCTTACTGGTTAGAAAGAGTGCAGTAGCTCTGAAGTAGTTTGAGCAAACTTTCTGAAGGCTCTGAGAGAGAAACCCTGCTAAATAGGGAAACTGCATCTCTAAGATTTATTGCTGTGTAAGCAAACACATGTAACTGAAATGTATGACACTTTTGGTCAGAGTCAGTCTTTAGGTTTCTAACAATTGACATAAAGTTATGGCAAAAGAGACGAGACTCCTTACCTGTAAATCGATACTCCAGGTCTTTATTCTTAACTCTTCCATCTACAAACCATTTTCTCACCTTTTTTGCCAACCTTGTTGCTTTCACAATAAATCTTATGCAAAAAAAACCGTTTCAAAGATGGTGCATCTACAGTGGACCAGCAAACTTGATATTGACACCTTAGAAGCGAAGGGACACTGGGCCATGCTGTCAAGTCAAGCTCGTCACCAGATGAAACTGTGGATAATAGAGACATTTCTTCAACAGACGAGGTCGAAACAATCGCAGAAACGCGCCCTGAGCATCCAGCAGGCGTGCCAAGACTTAGTCGAGAAGATTAAGCAGACAGAAGTTGGTGGGAAAAGAAAAAGTTTGATGTTCTCTCCAGAAGAAGACAAATATCTAAAAGCTGGACTAAAGCGATACGGCTTCGGGCAATGGCAAGCAATTCTAAGAGATTCTGACTTCCATTTTCAGAAGGGAAGGACGGCCAACTCTCTGCTTAGCCGGGAAGCAAGAAAATTTGGATCATATTCTAAAAGATAAAGCATTATCCCAAGTTAGCAGCTATTGGCTGTCACTGCCAGCCACAAGTGCATCCTTGGAAATGTCTCATTGCTACATGTTCGGAGTATTTAGAGCATTTTGCCTCTTTCTCTACTGCGCTGAACAAGTAAGATGGACAGGATCACTGGAAAACATCCTGTGCTATCTGGCAACGATCTGAAATTTGCTGGGCAATTTTTGGAGGGAATTTGTGCCAGCAACTACCCCAAAGAAACGGTCATGTTGGCAAAGTCTACTTCGGCGACACTTGAATAAAACATCGAACAGGAGAGGGTCTACACTGAGGAAGCAGATCCTGGCCTGTCTTTTTATCTCTATAAAACTGGAGGACCACGATAGTGATAGAAATTGCCTCTTTATAGTCACGATCTCTTAACGCCTAGAGCTCTCTGACATTCTTCGAGAAGAGCTCAGTATACTACAATCGGTGAACTGGACGCCCTTGGAACATTGCGACTTGATTGGAAAAGACCATGTTTAGCAATTGAGGTCTGCAAATGTGAACGCTAAGACTAACGGAGACACTAAGTCCATTGTAAACTCAACATTTTCGGAAGTAAACTGACATTTCGACAGAAAATGTTTCACCTGTTTTCAAATCTAGCTTTATTTACAATAATTCATATCGTTGCGACTCTATCATTGTTGCAAGCTAAAGAACCTGGTTATTTTTGCCTGACCATTCTCTTGCTGGGAGAGTTGGCTCTTTCGTTTGCTCTGTTTCTTAGTCAGGGCCTGATCCTGTTCGGTTTTGGGCGAGAGGGCACTTGCGTCAAAAACATCCGTTTTTCTTCTTCCTCCCCGTCGACTCCTTCGTTCGAGGCATCGATGTGGACAGACCAATTATTCATCGTCAGGGCCTTGTGCACTGTTGTACGCCTCGCGCCTCTGCGGGAGTGACAAGACCCAATTGGACACAGGCCAGTCGTCTTGCTTTCACATAATCTTCATGCAGTTTCTTCAGCGCATCCTGCAACACCTCGATGCGGTACTTTACGGCCATTTTGTATACACGAGAATCTTGTTCTTCCACGAACACCTTTTGCAACTCGTGCATCTCCTTCTCTCGTTGCAGAATTCGCTCGTCTTCAAACATCCATTGAGCTAATCTATGCTCTCTTGCGCATCTCTGTTCTTCCTCTATGCAATTCGTAAATAAGACTTCTTGCCGTCTTTCACTGATATCTTCCGGGAGGGTCAAAGGATTTGCCATGATACGTGTCCGGTCGTCCTCTGATAACTCGCCAACTACCCTCTCTATGCTGTGAAGCAATGAGAATAAAATAGCACAATTTAAGAGCCGATATGGCGGGGCTCCCTACTTTTCGTTCTTTTTGTGTGTTAAATATGCCAATCCTTTATCATACATGCGCAACTTCCCATAATTTTGGTTGTCATGACAACGGTTTGTTTACCTTTTTAAACACAAGACTGCGTATGGGCACAACTGAGTGTTTTAGTGGACTTAAAGGAAAAATACCGCTCAATTGCCTTTTCTGCAGACTCCTTCAGCAACCTCTCTTGTTCGCCATCTTTGTATGAGTGCCGTAAGTTGATGGGATTCCAGGCTGCCTTTTCAAGCGAGTGCAAGGTGATGCCCCTACGTTTCCATCTCTGTCCCGGATTCAGTGTCGTAGGATGCCTGTTCCAATGGGATTGAACTGAAAGAGCTCATTAATCTCTTCATTATCCAGTTCTCCAGCTGAGGTCTTTGTGGTCTCCGTGCCGGTCGATTTCGGTAGATCGCTTCTTTGCATGGCCGCCCAGTGGATGCAGTCCATAGGGTGTTTCTGCAGCCACGTAATCGCTGTTGTCTCCACTCAGGAGGGTTTTAAGCTTGTACTTTCTTAGTCTCGAATCCATGGCGGCATTGTTCTCTTCACCAAAGTCCATTGGTGTCTGACAGGTGATAAGCATGGGAATTTTGTTAACGAAACCCTTTGCAGATCTGTATTTTGTATCGTTCGCAGTCCACCCTCCTTGAGTAATCACGTTCAATGTAACAAGACAAAGAAAAATATGGTTCTGAGTTGACTACATGCATGTATCAAGAGTTGAGACCTTAAAGTTTTTTTGTTAGATCAGTGTTTCTCTAAAGTTTCTAATCACAATCGATTTGATATCTGTAAAGTTAAGTGGGACTATTCTTTTTGTAAAGGCTCTGTTAAGTTACCAGGGGAAACATTTTACCTTCCAGTCATTGATGTCCATTAGATCAGCAGTGGGCTCGTCCAGGAACATCACTTCGCAATCTTTACTCATCATTGCTTTGTTGAATTGCCGCTGTTTTGTGATCTTTCCTATTCAGTGTGTTGGCACAATTCCTCTGATTGGCGCGAAAAGACTAGTTTTGTCGCTGTCGGCGCTTCCGATCAGACATGGAACCTAAAAAGAGCAATACCACATATTTCACTTGCAAGCAGGCACTTCCACCTTGTAGCAGTTGTTTTCAGTAAGATTTGGGTTTTGCCCAAGCAATCCGTTTGATTGAAGTAACGAACATATAACATAAAAAACACTATTTATTCTCCAATGTTCCGAATGACTAACAAAAGCTCGTATTTTTGAGAAGAAGGAGAGGCAAAAGAAAATCAGTAAAGCAACCACTCAATTTAAGTAATAAGAAACAACCCTTTTCGTAGCTAAAAGTACATTGTTAAACTGAAAGTACCTTTTGCTTGTGTGTCTTCTGGTCGGATCTAAGAAGGTTCATGAAATCTTCTCAAAATTGCAGGACCTCGTTCTTCTCCAAACTGTTCTGTAAAATTTGCTTAAAGTAACGCGGCCTTGGTCTGCTGCAGTGGTCGTACGGCGTAAAGGCTCTAGGGGAAACATTCCCAACTTCTCTCTCTTCGATTGCATTTAGGAGGAAGGTTTCCTGACTAATAGAGAAGCACCAGCCATCTTTTACTTCGATTAAGTCAAAGTTCACGATCAGTTGTCTAATTGTTTGACTCTCTGGTCTTGACAGTCGCTCGTAAACTTGATCGCCGTACTTGACGAGATCTTCTCGGAAGTTTTCATTTCCCTCCAGGGCACGTAACCAATCAGCTACACAGCATTTGTACTAGTATGTGTATTTGGACCCTTTCACCTTCCTGTACATCGAACCGCGATAAAGCTTGTATCCCAGGCTTTCCATAGCGCTCTCTAGCTTTCCAAACAACAGCACTTTTGCATCACTCGCTATGCATTTTTCTGGCATGTTTGTCGTCACCATTTTGTTTGTTTCAGCATCAAAAACATCCATCCGAAGACCGGCCTTTTCCATTGCCTCCAGCGCACCACTGATTTGGTTCTTTAGTTTTGATGATGAGTTCATGAAAAAGAATACCACTTTTTCCGTAGAGCAGTTTATCGGCGATGACAAGAGATTCTCACAGGACAGTTGGCTGGCTAAATCTGTAATTGTTGCCTAAAAAGACGCTTCCACCTGCTCAATCACATAAGATGAGCTGTGATCCTTCAGAACGGGAAAAAGTGACTTTGGAACTGTACATTAATTTCTAGCTCACAGGAAAGGAGCGCTCTTTTGATTGGAAGCACTGAAACAGGAGCTCCCGTAAAACTTGTGAGGAAAGTTGCTTGAGATATTTGCGAGCTTTCTGGAACTACGCTGTCTTCATTTTCATCATCATTTTCACTTTCCTCGCATTCTTCAGACTGCTCTTTTTCTTTCCGTTTCTCTTTCATCTGGGGCTCTTTGACCCCTATTGCAGAGAAAAGAAATTCTAAGCCTTCCAGAGTCATCAAGGCCCGATCACATTCTTCTCTGTTCTTGCAAACTAGCTTCCAGGCTTCTGTAAGGTCTTTTCTTTGAACTCTCCACACACATGATGCAGTCACTACGGACAAACAATTTCGTATTATCGGAGACAAGAAACAAGATGCAGCATCTTTGATAGCTTTGATATTAAGCTGTCGAGCAGGGTTTCTTGCCGATCTGTGCATCTCTGCTTCTTGCGCACAACTGAGGCAGATACACAAGTTCCTATTTGTTTTATAATAGTTATTCGAGGGCATTCCCACAAGCACGGGGCTCGACCAATGAACTTACTAATTAAACAATGGTGTTACGTAACCAGTTGTAAAATTCAAATGCCAAAACTGCAAACACTATTTTCACAATCTCGGCTGAGAATAATGTTCTCTCCACCAATGCCATTTTCTCGCTGAAAAAACCCTTTCATACCCATTGGTACACCCACAAGCACGGAACTCATTCAATAATCTTACCAATTAAACAAGATGTGTTACGTTTTCACTGGAAAAAATACCCAATTTCCACATGTGTATTATGTATGTAAAATAGAAAATCCACACCTACTCAGATTCCATGCTTGGTTATTGTATGGAAAATTGTTGGATAAAATATTCCAATTAAGTTTGCCATATAAAAAACAACCATGGAAATTTCATTTTCCAATCTTAACTTGGAAAATTGCATTTCCACAGATAAATGTTTATTTTCCAAGTACTGTAAGTATGTATTTTTGTTCATCCAAAAACCACTTAATTTACACATAGTTAGTAGAGGAGACTGGTTATGAAACTCGGCAAACTTCAAAGGGTTAAACAATAGCGCGGTCTCCGATGTTGAACAGACCCGTCACGTGACTCTGACCGTGCACAAGTTGATCCAAGATGGCGGACAGTACAGGCGATCTTTTTCTGTGGGGAGACGATTTTGAGGCAATTTTGGACGTTTTGGAAGACGCTGAAGAGGTAGAGGAACAATTTTCGGCCACAGTTAGAAATGTGAGTTTACAAAATGGTAATTTGGAGTCAAAATTGCGCATTACTGTGCTTAAATTTGTTACACATAGTCTACTAGACTCGTGTAAACAAACGAAATTTAACAAACGCTCACGTAAATTTTAAGCCTATATATTGCTTTCATTCGATAGAAATAACCTTTAGGACGCCTTTGAAACAAGGATTACTTCTGTAAAATCTTCGAGAAAGCTCAAAGCTCCGGGATGTAGTGATTTGTTTATATTTGGAGATAGTTACTTCACAGTACTTGAGCATAGTTAGGAAGCGTAGGTGCAATTTTCCAATAGATTTTTTGAGTGTTTTAACTCTTTAGTAGTCTATTTATTTTACAGTTATCATTTTTTGATGTCATTGTAGGCTCAGCGTCAAGAAATTATTTGTAATGACTGCGGGAAGAAGTATAAAACAAGAGGTGGATATGAGAGACACAGGGCTGCAAAACACAGCAATCAACAGGAAGGATTGGAGCAGGTGCAACAGTTAAGCCCGAGTGTTCTTGCAGAAATAGTTAGCCGTGCTGTTCACAGTGTAAAGAAAAATAAAGTTTTTGCAGAAAAGTTGAGCACTGAGCTCAGCAATTACTCATACCAACAGCTAGAAGAAGATAGCAATGAATTCTCTGCTATCAAAACAATATGTGATGGATATACAAGAAATGGAGACACAGAGAAGTTTTATGGCAAATATTATGCAACAGTTGCTGCAACGTCAACTCAATTCTTCAGTGGACTTTCTAGGAACGCAGCAACACTATTGGCAACCAAAACTGCTGACTGTTTGCTGACATACTTTAAACAACAAAAACACTCTATTGAAAGGAGTCATCCTTTAAAAGTTGTTGTTTTATCAGATAAGGAGAAGGCTGGAATGCAATATCTTGGAGGTTATGTTTTGCATAACCTGCACAAAAAACATGCAAAAATAAATTCATGGGAGAGTGAACAAGCTATGGCAATACTGAAGGCTGGAAAACTGCAGAACATCACTTATTCTAGCCAGAAGCTTGTGTCGGCTTTGAACCGTGGTGGACTCTGGACAATCACCCAGCCTGCACAGCAGATTTTTTCAAAAGCAGAATACCATTTCAGGCAATTTACATCAGAAACTGATTTGCAAAAGGTAGATATTTCTGGTATAACTCAAAAAGCAACTAGTGATAGTGACATCATTGCTAACTACAATTTGATGGTATCAGATGCTGAAGTTGAACCAGACAGTCATGTTTGCAAGGATGTCTTGCATGGCATTGTAAGCCTGTATATAAATGTGCGCTCATTCTCTTTTGCCAAGGATATTATTCAGCGATATAAGATTGCAGCAAAGCAAAACAAAGCAAGGGCATTACGCAAAGAAATCAGTAGAAGTTGCCAAGGTGAAGAGCAGCAAAGGCAGGACTGAGACTGTTAATTCACATTTCATTTTGATTATTTTATTATTTAAGTACCTAATGATCAGTACCACCATTCAAATGGTACCAGTGAGAACAATAAGTTTTTTTGTTGACACCAGAGAACTTGAAGTACTCTAAAATTAATTAAACTTTTTAAAATTCATTGCTGGTAAAACCTATTTACTGTACTCTGAATAAAATCACACTTGATGCAATGTTAAAACAACTATCCTTATTTTTCTGGAACCCTAAAAGGTTTCAGCCAAGACGCTGTTTAGAATTTTTTTCCTAAAAGTTGACACATGATCAACATCTGAAACAGCTGAAAGTAAGAACAGAAATAAACCTCACAGAAACTGAAACAAAAATCCAAACTAATCCTGTAATAGCTTAATCATGCATTCAACAACCCTGCTAGTAAACATAATATTATATCCATGTGCACTTTCGGGGTTTCTTTCGGCAGGGAAGAGGATCATCGATAACTTGCTCCCAACTTCTCCTTTTGTCGTTTCTCCCTCTGGTGTTGCCACTTTGGCAGGACACTGCTCGCTGAATTCGGATAGTGTTGTTGTTGTACCCGAATGTTTTGATATCCGGATTATCATTTCGACGGCCAAGTTTCCTTTGATTGCCAAAGTACTCTTCAAGTGGGTCTTGGCAAAATCGCTCAGTAAGAACAAATTCCATTCCTTCTTGAAGCAAGAACTTCGTTGCCTCAATAGCTGAATACACACTGATCTGAAAGCCCTCGTAAGTCTGCCATGAGACAAACATTCGACTTCTGGCATTCTGTGTGAAATTTCCTGGCCTGTTCTCTGTGCTTTCTTTTCCATCGCTTTAAATAATCTAGGAACTCCAGTAATGGAATCTTTCATCCTCAAGGCTTGTGTACGGGGCAAGGAATGGTTTTCGTTTCTTCTGATGTTCTGTTGTGATTCTCACATTCAAGCAATCAAAGAATCCATCTGCCCTTCATTGCACATAACTGAACAGTCCTTCACTCTCCAGTAGCCTTTGTTGGGAAATAGCTGGCCTGGATCATCTTCACACAGTGGGTCAACACTCAAAGGTATGACATGATGGAAAAGTTTGTTTGTCAGCTCACCAGGTTGAACCCCACAGCACAGTTTGTAGCTTTCTAACTTTTTTACAAGTTCAGACACAGTCACATACCTGGTTGATCTTAGGTGTCCAAGATACAGTGCATGATCTTCTGGCAAAAAGCATCCGAAAATTTTAATTGTGAAGCCAAGGCTGTCATCGACAATGATTTCACATTCTGGAATGAGGAAAGTGTCCAGCATCCTTTTTAAAACAAGTCTGTCGTTCATAACCTTCAGATCCCAGTCCTTTAAGCTCTTTAGCTCTGATGTTCGTTGGCACAGTTCCTTAAAGTTCTTATACGCGGCCTGTTGTGGCAGTGGCATATGATCTCTCACCACAGAGCGAGGAGTTCTTTGCTTCGGCTTTGGAGTATCGTGAGTTCTTTTCGGCATATTCAGAACAGGTAACGCGCCAAACCTTGGCTTCTTTTTCGTCATTTTCGCTGAATGAACTGCAGACGAAAACAAGGTAATGTAAGTTAAGAAATACTGAGAAATCTGGATCCAGTTTGCCAAAGAATGTTTCAAATGTTTATGTGTTGTGCACTAGTCTAAAATTCGCAATGTATTAAGCCAGAAGTTGTATCATTTTACTACTTACAGGTTTCAATATCTTCCGGATGAAAGTGTTTCTCGCATGCAAACACCTTGTCGTTTTCAACTTGTCTCTTAAAGTCACGATCAACTTCTCTTGTCTTCGTAATTTCCCCAAGCCAATCTTCCCTCCATTTCTTGTAATCCTCGTCTTTCGCCTTCGGTAACTTCCATATTCCCACTCCTTTGGTTCTTCTACTAGTGCCACAGCCAAACACGCAACAATTATCTCCTGGTATAGCGATACTCGAACAATAAACAGCGAAATTAACTGCAAAAGAATAGAATTTTTGATACGAAGTTGCATTTCTACGGAAAAACCGACCGCCATCTTGATATTCTGCTGTGCACGGTCGCGATCACGTGACCAAGCAAAAACGTAAACAAAGAGATCGTCTTCTGATGTTTGCCGGGTTTCATAACCAGTCTCCTCTACTAACTATGATTTACACAGGTATTTAACTTGATTAAATGGAAAATCCTAAATTTCCTTATATGCAAAACTGCATTTCTGCAAGGAAACCTTTACTTTCCAAATATGCCTATCGTTTTTTGGTTTTAGAACAATATACCAGTATATTATTGCACTTAATATTATGTAAATTAATTATTAAACTCCTGCAAGGAGAATTACATATCTTCAGCTGGAATGAACAATTCAGAATTCTTTTACTGCTTACCAAAAACTTACAGGCACAACAAGGCAGTTCACTGTTAGATTTGTTCTTGCCAGTTTGGACCATGCCATATCCCTGGCAAAATATCAATAATACTTTTGTAGCTAATACTGTCCATACTTCGTGCACTTGATTCCCTGACCCACAAGTGATTTCTCTCCCTCTGTGAATGCTTAACAAAGAAATATCCTTTTACTTTCTTTTGTGCAAGATCTGCATGCCATATTTCATCTCAGTCTCCTTTCACACTGACCATGTCACCAGGTTGGGGAAAAACAGGGACAATAACCTTGGGAAGAGGGATGGTTGCTCTGGAATGATCCACAACAGCATTTTCCATGATGCTCCAACCACAGCATGACTGGCCTTACAATGTCATTTAAGCCAATACAAGTGCATGTCTGAAAAGATTTGACATAGATAGTATCACTGAGCTGATGTCTCAATGGATGGCCATCATCATCCAAGATATACTGAAAGGCATCACAAATAGCAAATAGGGTGAAAAGACTCTCATGTTCCACTAAGTAGAATTTTATGATTTTGAGGCAAATCTCTTGGTTTCCCTGCAAGGCTATTATGTCATCTCCAGTGCGATAAAGAGTTCCTCCTGCACCTTTATTGTGTAATGGCAGATAGGCACTACGGAATAAATGAGCAACCTCAGGAGTTAGAATGTCATTCTTATAGGCATGAATTGCTCTTCCCTCATCCCTTTGCAACTGTTCAATTTTGCCACTTCCGATGAGAATTCCATTGTTAGCTCGAGCTGCATCTCTGCCACATGCACATTCTTTAATGAGGTCCTTTGCAGATTCTAGAGAAGAGGCCACCATCTAAAATAAAAAGTACCTGGTTAAGAAATCTCAAAGGATTTGAAAAGGTCATGCCCATCAACTAAAATTGGCCAGTTAAGAGTCTTATTTGTCTTCTGAGCCACATGTTATTCATGTAAAATAAACGTTACCAGCACATAAGGCAGAAATACATGTACGCTAAATAAAGAAAACTGTTAAAAAAGACTTGCAGAACTACAGCTTGTCAACACTGACATGCAGAGTATCGGTGGGTAATGAAAATACATTTGCATGATTTTGCAAAGCAGCTGTTTTTGTCTGTAAACAATATTCTGCACATTTCTACAAAGTTCTTTCAAAAGAATTAATTTATACAATGCACATGTACATTTTCTGCAGTAAAACAAAATCTTGGCAGTTTCTTGACATTCAAGTGAAAACAACACTGAATAACTCAGCTGCATTAAATGTGCAAATAGTAGCATCAACATTTTTTGGGATGAGAATCAGACATGTCAGGTCACTAAATTGTACAAGCAGGGCTTCAAGCGGCCCTATATTTCCTATATTTTCTCAGTCCTCCTATATTTCCCTATATAGTTTAAAAACACCCTATAATCCCTATAATTCTATAATTTAATGTAAAATTATTTAGAATTAGCCCGAAAAAAAATGTTGCTAAGATTGTGATCAACTTTGTGCCAGTGGACGTAACAGGGACACTTAAATTTCCTGGCTGAAGTAAATAGCAAATTGGTAAGTACACTTGGTGTTACTGCTATTTAATGGCTCATCATTTGTCATTTGTTCACTGAGTTGTTTCAAAATTACAGACCAATTTTTCACAAAGTAGCCATATTGGCACAATGAGCATTTTTGGATCGACATCATTATTCAGAGTTCAAAGTCTTGTCCCAATGAAGAATCACTGAGGGACCAGTTTATGTAGGTGCTCTTTTGTACTTTTGTGTGCACAATAGTAGCACTTTTAAATAGGAAAAATCTACTAACAATAATTTGATTTTATGCCACCCACCTTTGAAAATGTGATCTTACCAATGCATAATTTTAATTGAACCAGTCTACCTCTTATTATTAGTGTTTTGCAGCCTTGCTTAAAAAAGTGTGAAATAATACAAGATGTGTTTTCCTTACAGGTAAAATAGAAGTGTAAGTTCAGAGCATAATGCCGCATGGTTCAACTAAGTTTCAAGCTAGCTGGCTGGATCAGACAGATGTAGATGGTCACAGAATAGGTGACTGGTGTACTTCGTGTAAGACTTCGAAACACAAGGCCTTCTGCACCTTATGCATTAAAGATTTCTCGATTGATAATTCTGGATTGACCCAAATACAGCAACATGCCAAAGGCGAAAAGCACAGGAAATTGTCTGCTGCCAAGTTTTCTTCGGCTCAAAGACATTTTGTTCTTTCCTCAACCAGTAGTGAAAATAAAGGAAAAGACCAAGGACCTCATAGCATACCCATTCCAGATTTGTCACAGCAAGAGAAGGTAGCTAGAGCTGAAGCTTTGTGGGCTATGAAAACAGCTGCAAGTGACTATTCATTTGCATCATCAGATGGTATACCGCAGTTATTCCAGCAGATGTTCCCAGGAGATGTGTCTGATAACTTCACAATGAGCAGAACAAAAGTGTCTCAATGATATCGGATGGATTAGGCCCATACTTTAAACAAAAACTGTGCCAAGATATTTCACAATCAGGTTTTGGATACACAATTCAGTATGATGAAACAGGGAATGCCCAAGGCCGCAAGCAGTGTGACATACTAGTGCGCTATTGGTCAGAAGAGAAACACGAGGTCAGTGTTAGGTTCTTGCAGACACTATTTTTTGGGCATGCCAAAGGACACGATGTTGCAACAAAAATTGTGGATATCCTTCAGGAAACAGGCTGCCAGTTGCCTCTGTCAGGCTTGATAAGTTTGTCATCAGATGGGCCAAATGTCAACAAAACAATTTGGAGTACAGTTAATAAGGTACTGTTAGACCAAGGACTCCCTGGTCTTTTGCCATTTATCCCTTGCAACATTCATGTTGTGCACAATGCTTTCCGTGCAGGTGTTAATACTTATGGAGATGCATCTGAGGAACTAGCCATAGTTAGACTTGTAACAAGTCATCAGGGTTGTCAGTAGGTTTTTGAGTAGCAGGTTCCATCCAAAAAGTAGGCGGCTACGAAACACTCAGAACCTGATAACACACGCTCAGAACTGACCTACTAACATTCGGAGTAGCCAGTGCAGTATTGGGATTAGCCGGTGAAATGCACCGGTTGCCGGCTTATTTTGACAACCCTGAAGTCCTGTATTCCCCTTTTTCTTGGGCCATGAGTACTCTTCACACACACACACACACACATACACAAAAGGAACCCGTTATTTTATGGCACTAATAAATAGTACCTTTTGTCTGCTATATTTTCCTGACTTTTCTGTTGTTGCAGTCCTTAATCCCTTGTTACCAAGTCTCCAAATCTGAAGAAACTCTCTCTGACACTCCTTGCGTGCGAACGTTTTTTCTACTCCTTTCCGGTTACTTGTCTGTTTAACATACCTTACAAGATAATAGAGTAGCACATGAAGATGTAATGTTCTAGCATTTATTTCAGTTTTTCTATGTTTTAGACATTTTGTCTGTGTTCTAGGTCCTTAGCAGTTAAATCCTGGAACAAACTTCCTAATCACTACTGCACTACCATGCATGACAAGTCCTTCTGGAAACTAATTTTAATCATGCATAAATTTGTCTGCATGCTATGTTTACACTTCTTTTTTTACTAATTGAAATTTTTATTCCTTCCTTATATTTTATTCCATTAGTTTGCTTGAAAAATTGCCATAAATGCTATTCTCAAAATTTTAGTATAAATAAATTAACTCTATGTATGTGTGTATGTATGTATACATGTCCTTTATTTAGAGCTAATTGAAATTCTTAGGTCCCATTTATCTTTGCCAAGTTACTGAGGGAAATTTTAAAACTCTATGTTATCTTTACCTCTCAACTGCCTTCTCAAACTGGAAACACCAAAAGTTATCAGGTGATGAGAACCTTGATATGTCTTCATGTAGATGAGTTAGACTGCAGTGTCTCCAGCTGAGGGCTTTCAGATGTGTAATTGTTTCGGAAGTCCAACCATTTCTTCCACAATTGAAAGTGAGCTCAACAATTCGAGGGATTGGTGCCCACACCTCATAATCTTCTGCAGGGAGAAGTCCTTCCAATACAAATTCTGATGCAGGAAATGCTAGCTTTTGGTACTCCTCAGCTGTTGAACAAAATAATGCAAAGATGTGATTTTTACTAACATTTGGCAGCTACACTGTGCTACTCTCAAAATATTTATACACATTCGCTTCCAAAGTAAGTCAAGCAAAGTAGCAATATTATGGTATCATACTCCTGACTAAACTGAAAAAAACCAATACTACATAACTCATTATTATTGTCAACATGTAAGAAAAGACAAAAGCTTCACCTTTCCATAATCCTATCTTTGTTACATCGTTTGGGATTCTACTAGCTTTGTATCCTGAAAAAAAGATAAAGATGAAACTTTAGAACAGGAAATCTACGAAAAATGCCAAATGAACAGAGTATTTGCTTGGCACTGTGAAGGTAATCAAAGGGATTAGTATGATCATTACAGCAAATTGTATATCAAGGGATGGGGTTTGGCATTCAAAGATGACTGCAAGAAAAAACAGTTATGAGACCTGCTTGTTATTTAAGGTTTGACATTTAATGCAACAAAGTACAATTTTCTACAGGTGCTGGATTGGACTCACTGCTAGGTTCTGATGCTAAAGTTTATCAACAAATCACTGAATAAACTTACACTTATTTTGGTTGTACTAGTGAAAAGGCAAAACAAGCAATGTAAACTGTACCTGTAGACCATGGCATTCTTTTCAGTCTTTCTCCAAATTCCTCTGTATCAAGAATACCATTAGAAAGCCAGTACTGTACTCTTCTCTTTACAATGTTGAGGGAAACAAGGTGAATGGCATCAAAAACAAGATCTTGCAGTACATCAAAACCATACAATGCATTTAACCTGTGAAGCAGCGATACTCCAAGAAAGCCAATCTCCCTTGAAAGGTTTTCAAACACTGTTTTTCTTTCTTCCTGCTCAACTTCAGTCATTTTGGGGATTTCATCCTTCAAATCCCTTTTCTCCCAAGGGAACCTATAATGCTCCCTAAATCGAGTATAATAGTAATGTCTCTGATCTGGCAGATACACTCCTGAAATTCAAATGGGAAAAAAAATCAGAAATAAAATAACAAGAAAAAACAGAAAAGAATTATGGCCAATTGTAACTGTTTCGGGCTGCACATGTTGTGGTCTTGTACACAACATGTAAGGTCATAGTATATAATACATATGCCCACAATCAGTTAGTTGGATGTCTAGACCAAACAAATCTGTACTAATTGATAGTTCATGCATTGTTATATGATAGTTCATCACTTCAATACACAAAGTAACACCACAAAAATTCACAGCTTGTTACACTAAAAGCCTTCTTTCTTGTGAATCTCCTTAAACTGAAATTAACTTAATTTAAAGTAAAATAAATTTAATGTCACAAACTTTATAAGTAACATCAATAATCTACATGTACTGTACTATCTAGAATCAAAACAGCTGCATTCAACTGACACATACCACAGTACTGGAGGAAAGTATATCATCATACTTGTAGAACTGCACCAATGATAATTATTAAATTGTTGAATATGAGACGCCGAAAATATTATAATCACCTTCCAACCTGCATCTTCTCCAGCCCTTCTTGCATCCAGATGACTTTGATTTGCACACCTCACACTGCGCAGGGTGGTCTCCTGTCCACAGCAACAGCAAGTGTCTAATAATCATTTTTCCCTCAGGAAAACAATCGACCTTTAATTTATAGTCAACTTCTATACCTAAAAGTAAAAAGTAATAAATTATATTTTAGCTAGTCAAATTGAAACATGTTATCATATCAATTTAATTGACAATAATATTGACTAGAGAACAACATTGACTATCACTAAATTTCACTAAAGATTTTTAAGATCAATGATGTAACTTATCTTGACCTAGCCACAACCCCCAATTTTTATTAATAAAAATGCACAAACTGTACAGAGCCAAATCCTGCTACTTATCATCCTACAAAAACAATGGAAAATATAAATATGAAGAACCTTCAATGAATCCATCTTCAAAGTCTCTTACAAGTGGCTCAAGAAAAGGATCCAGGCTAACAGGTCGAGAATCTGGTAATAGGTATGATGGTACAAATCCAACAGTGTACACTTCAACCGAGTGTTGTCTGTCTTGCTTTGAAACTGTTGCAACTTGAACATCAATTGCTCCTACAACAGTACAAATTAAAGATGAATAATGTTACAGCACACTTAGAGTGAAACTCATTAGGATAAAAATAAAAAATCAGAGGGAAAGAATGGTTTTGCTGTTGTTGCTTTCTTTAGAAGACTTCACAGAGCGTTCAAAAAGACAATAGACTTAGATTGTGGAATACATGTTGATCTATATTGTACAATGAAATGTATGGCAAACTGTAAGTCCATAAATTTATATAAATAATATTTTAGTGTACATTTTAATATCTCTCATATGTAAACCAACTACTGAAATTGAGAAGCATAACCTGTTGATCGGTGGCTGGATCCAAACGGTTGAAACCCATCCCAGTGAGCTATTAAACAAACATGATAAAAATGTTAACTGTAGAAAATATTTTCATGATTGTCTAAATGTATACTTCAAGTGGCAGCTAATCGAAACTCATATAATAAAATTTGGCAAAGGATTATGTTTGTCTTAGTCTTTTTGTAGCTATGGGTAGCAGACCAATGATATATGTGTATAATTATTATAATCTGACAAACTAAAAATGTATCCCCAAGTTGATCCAAACAATTATTAAATCTGTACCTTGTCTTATATGACCTTCCCTACAAATAATTTGTCTAGAGATCATACTTTTTGAGTACAATACATGTATATTTACCAGGTGATTCAAATTGTCTTCACTATAGCAAAAAAGATCACTTACCCACAAAAGCAAGGTTTCGAGGATCTGCTTGAACATGAAAGGTACTATGACAGCAATCACATCTAACTTTATGGTATCCATCTTCGTTTTCATCAGCTGATAAAACTGTCTCGGCTGAAATTATATTGTTACACCCCAAATACTGACATCGCACTGGCAGGCAATACTGAGTATTGGGATCCCAGAACGATGATAATTCTGCAAACCGCTTCCCATCCCATAGTTCTTTCTTTACATGCCAGCCTTCATTTCTATTCAGCCAATGTTCTTTTTCTCTCCAGTGCGATAAGAGTGTGTAGCACATATCAGGATGCGACACCCAGTGCTTAATCTTTCCTTTGAGACCCAAATAATAATAGGGAATGGCACCTTTTTCTCCACAATGGCGGCATAAACCTGACTTTGATTCTAAAATGTCCCAATGTTGTCGGCGGGACTAAAACGCAGGTCGCAGGTCGCAGGTCGCAGGTCACAGGTCACAGGTCACAGGTCGCAGGTCACAGGTCACAGGTCGCAGGTCGCAGGACACAGGTCGCAGTTGCGATTTTGTACCTGTATAGGCAGAGTCCAGTCCAACCCCCTAATTTAAACACATTCTAACTTACTCTAAACTAAACTAAACTTTTAAATAGAGATGTCCACTTTACAGAGCGTATCATTTACAATAAATAAGTATGGAAAATAAATTTTTCGAGTTTTGGCTATTAAAGGTGTCCGCTTTCGGTGTTTAATGGAAACAAGATTGACTGTACTTTATTGTTGAATAGTAAACACAATTTAATATTATGATTACACAAGAATTAATAATCATAAATGAAGATAGCAATGCAGGAACGGGCAAGGCGGGAAAGTGAATACAAAAATAACGAGAGAGAACGGAAAAGAAAGGGATCAACCTCTCGCTGAGCACTCGTCTCACGTTTCACATAAGACCGCGAATGACGTGAAAAATAAACAATGAGAATTCAATTGAAAAGTGAACAGTAGAAAACTTTTCCAGCAGTCGAGGGCAGAGGTTAAGAGGGTGCGCACAGTTATCTCCTTGATGGCATACTTGGAAAGGGTGCTATCACAGTTTAGCAGTTCGCCTCAACCAGTGATTGACATTTTTTTCAATTCTTTTGCCTCAACGGACAAAACAAGGAACATAACAGACGTCAGAATTCTCTCGACCGGAAGTTTCGTTGTGCGACATTTCTATATCTTTTTTTCTATTAAAGTTTACACCGAACTGATTACATAACACGTATGTTGGTTATTAATTTTCCTGTCCGTTTCAGGAGTTTTTGTGGGATAGAAGCCATGGAAGCGAAGATGAGTGTACCCCTGTTGACTTTGATACTGAAGAAAGCGCGAAGGTCGAGAAATTGGAAGACGACTTCTCTGATGACGAAATTGAAATTACTCAAGTGAAATATGGAAACAAAACTTGTGTCAAGAAGGAACGTGCTAGCACGGCAATGGACAACGCATATGACAGTACAGTGGAACCCCGATATAACGATATGCCAAGGGAGCAGTGCATTTATATCGTTATATCGAGGTATCGTTATATCGAGACTCCCGATATAACGATATAGCCAGAAAATAGCCGAAAATATCGTTATATCGGGGTAAAGTTAAATGCACTTTTTTTTACTACATATTATTTAATAAAACTTATCATGAGCATCAAATGATTTACAAATGCAGTGTTTCAAGCACGCAGCAATGTCCTTAAACAATAACTGTACTAAGCATTAGACGTTTTCAAGGTCACACAACAGAGTCTGTGTTATGAATCGTAAGAGGGAAACAAAACAAAACTAAAACTTGTGCGGTTGCGACTTAAATCGACTTTACTTATCGCTGTTTCTGTGTTCATTGTTTTTCTTTTGAAACAGCCACTTGTTCCTTAATTGAAATACTCGTCAAGTTTGGTTTGCCTCATTGTTTTAACTCGCATTCTTGAAAAGGCATCCTCCATCGATGAAAGAGAGGAAAGGAATTCTCTTTCTCGTTCGCCGGAATTGTCCAGAGTGATAATAAAATCCCTTACTGCCTTGACAGCTTCGGTAGCCTCCACAGGAGTCAGGGGTGTGGGTTCAATCACTGATATATCATCATCAGAGTCTGACTCGTCCCCTTGTGAGCTAGCATCCGGGACTGGTTGGACTGCCTCCAAAGCTTCCCTTTCCGCGTCATTTTCCGTCATTTGATTCTCTGTGAAAACATCTTCGTCTAGAGATGCAAATTGGTTAAATGACACGTCTGCCAGCGAGGGATATTGCTCGACTACCCTTCTCCATAAACTAGATTCTCCACCTTGTTCTACGCCTTCCTCGTCTGACTCAAATGGGTCTTGCGTTGGCTCTACCACTACGCCTGGAAATCCGGCCTTTCTCCAACAGTTTTGAATAGTGTCAAGGCTCACGTTGTCCCACGCTTTGGCTAGCATAAAAGTAGCATCCTTCAGATCTATAGCTTTGATGGGCTGATCCTCATCCAAATACTGCAGCATTCGTCGAATCATTGCTTGGCGGTAATGGACCTTCAGGTTCTGAATAATACCCTGGTCTGCAGGCTGAAGTCTACTTGTACAGTTTGGCGGGAAAAATATCAATCGCGTGTTTGTTAGGCCAGTGACTGACACGTGTGCAGTGCAATTATCAATGAACAGCAGGATACGCCGGTTTGCCGCTTTCATCTTCCGATCAATTTTTCGAACCCATTCTTCGAATAAAACACTGTCTATCCATGCCTTCTTTTGTGATTTGTAGGTCACTGGAATCAAATCCATATTGCTTCCCCTGAAGCACCGGGGTTTGGCATACTTCCCAATAACTAACAGCGGTAGCTTGTCTGTTCCGTCTTGGTTGCATGCTACAAGAACAGTAACACGCTCTTTACTGTTCTTTCCCCCACTGCACTTTTGTCCTTTCAAATGGAGGGTTTGTGTTGGAGCTGCTTTCCACAGAAGCCCTGTCTCGTCCGCATTAAAGCGATCTCTGGGCTCGTAGTCACGGCAAATATCAGGGAGACGCTCCGTCCATGTGTCCACTACAGTGGGGTCTACGCTTTTCTCTTCACCACAAACATTCTGGCCTGTGATACCTTGCCTTTCTTTAAATCTGTCTAAGAATCCATTGCTTGCCTTGAAATTTTCGTAACCGAGTTGCTCCGCAAAGTACCGAGCTTTCTCCGCCAAAAGTGGTCCATTAACTGGGACATTAATGCTTCGCACTTTTTTAAACCATTCTGCTAGTGCTTTTTCCACATCAGGGTAAGACGGCTGCTTCATCCTCTTGCGCTTGTCCTTGTACAGGCCTCCCTCATAGGCGCTTATGATCTCCTTTTTACTTCGCACAATAGTCGCAACAGTTGATTGAGATAAAGGGGGGTCAAAACGCTGTGCAACTTCAGCTTGTTTCTTTCCACTGTTGATTGCTTTAACAACTTTATACTTTTCTTCCAAACTCAAGACTCTTCGACTGCTCGTCTTCTTCGCAGTGGCTTTCTTTGCGCCGGGTTTCCGAACACGAATTCCATCTACGTTCTCTTCGCTTGACATCTTTGTGCAGGCAACTTACACGTGTTTGCTGTTGTTATCTGAGATCGAAAGGATGGTGTGCGATATGATCTTTCTTAATATTTAATTTATATAACAAAGCCATACCTCAAAACGTATTTAAATTTTAACCAGAAACCGGAAGCATTGGGGCTCAATGAAAGGCCCCGTTTTCTTGATGCGGTAGGCGCTGCAATCTGTCAGCTGTACATACTTCACTACCATAGCTTTGATTATTTGACTGCAGAGTGTCGAGAAGAGCAAAAGCAAACCATCATGGACGAATCTACATATTCATTCAAGTCTTGTATTCGAGGGTACCACGAATACAAGGAGATTTGGGACGCAGCTATTGGTGAAGTTCTTGACTGTGAGGTAAGTTTAATTCCACTTTGCGTAAAGATTAGCACTGAGATGGCAAAGATAAAAGCAACGACCATGTTTCGCCATGTTTTCAAGCCAAATGACCTTGTATTTTGTCACTAAAAAAAACTTTGTTTTGTTTTATTTGCCTTAGCACGAACCAAATAATCCTCACGATACTCATGCTGTTGCCATAAAACGAACTGAGGGAAAAAGAAAGCGAAAGCAAGTCATCGTAGGCCACGTGCCGCTGACATTGTCACGACTCTTTCATTTATTTTTGAAACATGGAGGGCAGATTACCGTTCAAGTTACGGGAAAACGCAGGAACAAAGGCATCGGCCTTGAAATCCCGGCGACGTATACTTTTTGTCACAAGAAGAAGTCAAAAATTTTAAAACTGAAAGAACTATTAAATGACAAGGAGGATAAGGAGGCATTGTAAACTGAAAGCTGTTGACAGACACGTTACAGATTACTGTACTCGATTTGCAATCTTAGTGTATTAAATTCAATGTTTTGTTTAAGTTGTTACTGTGTCCTGATACTATAATATCGTTATATCGGGGAAGATTTTACGCTCGGTGCGCTAAAAACTCATCGTTATATCGGGAATATCGTTATATCGAAGATCGTTATATCGGGGTTCTGTCCCATACATTTTACTGTAACTTTTGCCGGGACATAGCATATTCATCGTTATATCGGGAATATCGTTATATCGAAGATCGTTATATCGGGGTTCCACTGTATAAGCGAAGAAAGCCATAGTGGTTGTGAAGATCACGAAACAGTCCCCGAGGCCGAAGGGAATCCATTCAAAAAGTGAGTTTCAATTGAAATTTCAAGTTGCAGATTTCAGATAAATCATGAGATAGCGTCATTGGTATCCGCTGACCAGTATCACATGTTCATATCGCGGGCCCAGGAGTACAGCCCATCGCGGTCACTTATTTTTTGAAGTTGACCGCTGACCTTGTAATGGTATTTCTATATGATCGCGGGCTCATGTATTCTTACATTACAACCTTACAAAAAAACACCAAAAAATGAAGGGCCGCGATTTAAGGCTTGGCTGAAAAGGTATCCATTATCTTGTTGAGTGTTATGGGCTGATTTCATTATCTAATCATTTTCATGTATAATTATTAATAGCTAATCATACGGTTTTCTCGTTCAATTTGGGATTAATTTGCACGTGTGAGTTTTTCAAAAAGCTCAAATTGGACTCGTCCTACGAGCTCGTGCAATTTTGGCTTTTTGAAAAACTTACTCGTACAAATGAATCTCAAATTGAACGACAAAACCGTATGATTACCTACCTTGTTATAGGAATATAACGAAGCATGTTAACAACGCGAACAAAATTTACGTGTTATGAAATTAACGCGAATTTTATAAAAATGTAGTTCCAAGTTCGAACTGTCAGCTTGTTGTAATAATTTGTACAATAATACATTACTCCACTATGAATGTTTAATCTTCTCACTTCCCACGTTACTTCCTGTGACATTACATGTCATTTCAGTCTGGGGCTCCTTTCCAAGTGCCCACCTTCTCGTAAGGTGATTCCCCAGTAATGCATTACGCATCCCGTACTGAACAGAATTTTACGCCTGATTAGCGCGCGCACATAAACAAAATGGCGGCTTTTTCATAGAGCGTGACTTGCGAGAAAGGCACATCGCCTGTTTTCTCGGAAGCGAGGCCCGGCATCTATCCATTTTTTCTCTTCATTTGAAAGAAGCCATAACCTTCCTTCCATACAACAATTATAGCCAATTTTCTATTGCAGAATAAAAAGTTATCGCCGAAAATGTGAGTTTCACTAGCACTCATGAAAGAAAATTGTGGCCTGAACAACACTGCGTGCTTTAAATACATTGGATCCTGTCAATGGAGTATGTCTGCTTTTATCATGAAACATACATAAAATTGTTCCTTGGCATGGACGCTTTACATTCATTTTATTTTTTTTTTCTTTGCTTTCCCTCTGTTTATTTTTGTTTTCATAATTTGCGTTTTGTGAAGGCTCGAATTAAAATTGTCAGTTCTATTTTTACCGAATCACCTTAAAGTTATATTTTCTCTTTTAGGGAAAAAACGCTGTACTTCGAAAATAATCTAGCTACTCCATATCTCTACAAGGGGAAACACACGCTGTCATTCGAAGACAAAATAAATATTCTTTTTCTGGACGTAGACGTAAAGCGTCCAAATGGTGTTCAAGAAAATGCGTGCTTCGTAATTGATCGTTCCCAGCTAAAAAATGCGGAAGACTGGCTAGTTACTGATGTTGGTTCTTTTCAAAATCTTGGCGCGAGTGCTAGAGTATTCCACATCGAGAACGGGGTTATCGTACATAGTGAACAGATACGTGGCAAGAAAAGCAGCCAACTCAAGCGCAGTAAAGGAGAGTATTTGGTACGAAATGTGTACTACAAACACAAGAAGTACCCAGATTTCCTTAGAACGGCAACAACGATTTCAGACCAAACGGAAGACGAATTACAGCTTGGATTAGTGGAGTACCATTTTTCGGGTACGGAACATCCAGTGAGCCCACACAAAAATCCGCGTTCAGGCAAGAGCTTTGTCCCGACGGCACCGTCAACGAGAAAAGCAATTCAAGAAAAAGCAAAAAGTCACAAAGGGCCCTCGAGTATTTTTGATGAGTCTGTAGAGAACACTGGGGGAATTTTACATTGTGAGGTCATGGCGGATATGCCAAGAGATATAAAGCAGGTTAAAAACGCTCGTCAAAAATTGAAGGAGAAGGAAGAAAATGACCAGTTCGCGAGTCTTCCTGATCTGTCCAGACAAGAACCTGCTGTGCGTAATTTACAGTGGACTCCATCCCCAAGGGTGGTCTTCTGCACGGATGAGCAACTGATGGAAATTGTCGACACCACATACAACGTGGGCGATTACTATGTTACTTCGACGACGTACCAGAGCAGCTAATTCGTTCATTCGAGAACTGGTAAACCAGCCATTCTGCCGGGGCCAGCCATGTTTCATATAAGAAGAGCAGAGAAAGACTTCAAGTACTTCTGCTATTCATTGTTCGAGATCAACGAAGGATTCGAAGGGGTTTCATTTGTTGGTGGAGATAGAGATAAGGCACAGCAAGGCTTCATGAAGCCATTAAAGCGTGCTATATTTCTACCATGCAAGAAACATGTAGAAGACGACATTTCTAGAAAGTTGAATGACCTTGGTAACGGTGCTATGAAGGACGAAGTTCTTAAAGATATCTTTGGAAACGACAACAACAAGGAAAAGGGTATCGTTGACAGCACGAGTCAAGACGAATTCCTTGCCAAAGTCATCTCTGTGACTGATAAGTGGGACGCCCTTGAGAAATCCAGTCATCCGGATAAAGAACCTGCATTCTCGGAATACTTTAGAGCGAACATAGAGGAAGATATGAAGAATGGAATGCTTCTTCCAGTGAGGAGAGACGTAGGACTAGATGACGAGTTCTTCTACAACAACGGGCAGGAATGTGCCAACTTCAAGTATAAATCCAAGATCACGGAGGAAAAAATGCAGGGTTCCACAGGTTATCGTCCAAACACCAAATGTACCTGGGTGGAGGGAATTATCATTTACAAGAAGATGGTACAAGAAGTAAATCGAGACAAACAGCGTGCTGTACTGAAGAAGGGTCCATTTTTGCTGTCACCTAAGTACAATCACCTTGAAGTGCCCTTACTTAAGTGGTCTAAAATGACGCAAAGCCAGAAGCAGAAACACCTTGCTAAAGTCGACGGTTCATTCAAGAAAGGTGATGAGTTCACAGTCGATCAGGATTGTGAAGCTACAGGAATTGCGACTGATATTGACACCGCAAGCAATTGCGATGTAATTGGAAATTTTGACGATTTCAATCTCCCTGAGTTTCTAAGAGGGACATGGAAAAACGCTAACAGAATCACTGAGCTCGACGGGATAGGGCCTTTCCCCAATGATGAGAATAAGAGAACTGTCCTATCTCTGTCAACGCCAACAGTTCACACCGTGGAGATAAAATCGAAGGGAAAGCAATTCGTTTGCGACAAGCACTGTCCACGATTCAAGGAATGCGCAATATGCGCCCATACTGTTGCTGTCGCGCATGAAGTTGGTAAGCTGGAGGAATTTATAGCTGCTTACCAAGTTCCCATTGGCCAAATGGTACAAGCACGGATCCCTGGAGGAGCAGGAAAGAAAGATAATGAGCGATCGAGAAAACGACAGCGTATGGATCGTCCTCCCCGAGATGTCTCAGAATATGGAGAGCATGTGGAGGCACCTACTGCAAGCGAAGAAAGCCACCCTTACGAAATCGTCTTTATCAAAGACACGTCAGCAACCACTTGCTATGGGTGTAAGGGGAAGGTTCGAGAGATGCAATCGTCCCAACCACCACCCCCACCGTATGACTTGTTCATAAGACATTGTGAATTGAGAGTGTACAATCGGTCAGGAGAAACCAAGATCCGAATTTCCAGCAATCCGGAAATGGTATACTTCCATCCTTTGAAGTCATGTGTAAATCTCACAGTGCAAGATGCTAAGGATGGAAGACTTATCGCTAAGGATGACACTGAACGATGTCTCACTGAATCCCACAAGCGCCTTCTGTTCAAAGAGTTCGGGATGGTTTTTGCGAGCAAGTTATGAGTACAGGTAATCGAACGACTTCAAGTACAATTAGTAATTAATTACAATACAATTAGTGTTTTAAAAGTTTTCAAAACTAAAACGAACCGCTTCAAAATCAATACGTGAACTTACAAAACATCACAAGCATCCTTTAATCACTAGTTGTACGAGAAGATTGTGCGATTATTTAGATATAGTACGTCAAAAAGAGAAAAGAAACCACAGCAGGATTGTGTTGCGGTTTTTGACCGAGTTTTATGTGATTTTTTGATTTATACTGTTTTGTTCGGACTAGCTAAGGCAAGCATTAAACCAGGCTTGTGTGATTTCTTTTCTCTGTAAAGCTAAAACAACAACCCTCCATACATTGTTAAAAGGTACATTAGACTTCTTGTTGCCATTCCAAAATTACAAACGTGCCGGTAGTGTAGGTTGGCAAATACATTTTGTAGAAATGCAACTTTCCGATTTTCTCGCAAATGGTGATTTGCGCTAAGTAGTCTTGACTTTTAGAGAAAAGAAACAACGAAATTGTTAATTGTTAAACTGTACAATTCGGGCACGGGTTTCGTTTATTATCGTTCATGTTAAATCAATTTCCGCTAAATGTACAGTTTTGTTAACAGAACTTCCTTTTCAGTTATCGGTGGTGTTTACTCAATCTAGTGCGTGCACTTCGGTTATTTAGCTGATAAGATTGATTTATCCACAAGTTAATCAACTGAGTAATTATCAATTTGATTAATAAGCTGTAGTAGTTCTTTAACTGTTGGAAATCGTTCAAAATTTACTTAGTTTTGAGTAACCTTATAATTTAGAATGCGTTTAAATTAGCGTGTTGGCCTGGAAATAAGTGCAAAACATTCAACGTTCCTGTTAGATAAATCGCAATGCAGCCGATTAGATGCATACCTTAGATCAAAGGAGGCAGCATGAAGAGACTGATGTTTCGTTGAACATTATACGTTCCTGTTAGATAAATCGCAATGCAGTTGATGAGATGCATACCTTGAATAAAAGGATGTAGTAATAAAGTCATCGAGAAACTGCGCGCCAATTCGAGTTCATTATAGCGCCATAAAGCACGCTTCTTACGTCACGTGCGTGCTTTATGGAGTTATAATGCACGCTGCTTACGGTACAAGTTTTAGCGCGAGCAATGTCTTAAACATTTAGAAAAAAAATAACGAACTTGTCTTCGTGCGTTGTTGAGTTATATATGCACTTGGGAATTTTTATGGTCGAGAAGTGTGAAGAACACTTTTCCTGTGTTCTTAAAAATTTACGCGTGCTTATAGAACTCAACAATGCACTCGGAAAGAGATTGATGTTTCGTTGCACATTAAAACGCAATGCAGTTGATGAGAAGCATATATTGGATCAAAGGATTTAGTATGAAGAGATTGATGTTTCGTTAAAGTTAATAAAAGTCTCCTTATTGTTGATCAATTGCCGTTTAAATTGTTTGTTTAAACTATTTAACGCGACCCGTGACCTGCGACCTGTGACCTGCGACCTGCGACCCGTGACTTGCGACCCGTGACCTGCGACCTGCGACCTGCGACCTGTGACCTGCGACCTGTGACCTATGACCTGTGACCTGCGACCTGCGTTTTAGACCCGCCACAATGTTGTGGATGTACATCACTCAAACATATCATATACTCTTTAGCATCTTCATATCCTTCTGCAATCAGCATTTGCCTTGCAGCAGTCCAGTCACTAGGCCATTTTTTCTTGACTGTTTCATCATCTTCCCCCAAACCAGCTCCCTTGCAGTACATGTGTCTAGCCATTGTTAATAGCTCCTCAAAGTTTTTCAAAGATCCCTTTGTCTCATGTAAAAGATCAAGTGATTCAAATACAGCACAAATAACAGCATCTTTTATTTTGTCCTCCAAAGCATCATGGTCTTCAGTGCCAACATTTTCACCTTCCTCTCGATTCCCTCTTAAATTGCTTGAACTATGGGAAACAAACTCTGTATAGTTTCCTGTAAAAACAATGTCATTATCTTCAAAACTACCACAGCCACATGATGATGTAGAACATTCATTCTCTGTTTGATGAAAATTGTCTTTGTCATAGTCTTCAGAGCAAAATGGAGTCAAGTTATTTAAGTGACTTTCAGGGAGATTGGTTTCTGGTAACACTGAAGTAATCCCTGATGCTGGTGACAGAACAAACAAATATTAACATACTATTTTAGCATTGCGGTTTAAAATACATATAATATTGATTTCATTTTTTAGTGTAACAATCACTCCACTAGTTTAGTTTCTATTTTTCTTTGTGTGAGATTCATAATCATTATTTTGCACAAAGGACATTGAAAATCATACTGCCAAAAAAATAAACTACAAACTACAACAGAGATTAATACACAGGTTCTAAATTCTCTAAGCAGCAATTACATGTACAATTAAGTTCAGTCTCATAAAGGTGAGTTAAAGATTTGCCCCAGTTAATTGTAAAAACGTGGTATAAGGATAATACACTGCAACTCACCTACGAAGTCAATCTATAAGTTGCTAAACAGCAGAATGAACTGATTTACAAATTAAGTTGAACAAGGCTGTTTCGATCTAAACAGTGAATTAACTCACCACTTTCTTGTTGTAACAGCTTCAAGGCTAAAAGATGCCTTTCTTGAGTTTTATAATGTACAGCCTTTCCACAGCATTCTTCACATGGGCAATGAACGTGAACGGAATTTCTTTCAGTGCAGAAACACAACGATGAAGGAGCCAGTGTCGCAGTGATATGTGTATCCCCGTGATATGTGTATCCCCGCACACATATCACTAGTGATATGTGTATCCCCTCCAATATGGCGGCCAGTGATATGTGTATCCCCCACCCCCCTCCCCTGCAAGAAATAATAATTACGGCTAGCTTCTGTTAATTGGACGGAAATAGGTGAACACAGATCAGACATGATTTTTTTCAAGGCAGCAACACTAGGAACCATTTATTTGCAACTGAGCCATCCTCGACAATCAATACTGTAAAGACACGACTCGTGATTCCGGCATGTCCATGTAAATAAAACGAAATGGATTTCATGCCTTGGCTGATAATAGTCTTATGGGTCAGTAGCAAACATCAAACAATATACTGGAAATATAAAAGAATCGAAATTGTCATTAAAACAAAAATATATCTTGGGGATACACATATCACTGGTGACTGCAATCGTAGTGATATGTGTATCCCCTGGCCTATCGGCGTGTAGCAAATTACTAGCTACTAGCTTTTCTACTGGCTAGTACGTAAGAGCTAAAATATTCCATCTACTGACAGCAAATATTATTGATTCCAAATTATCACTGACAAATTTAAAAGACTTTAACAAAAACTAGACAGACAACACCACGGTTCCCAGGGGATACACATATCACTGAGATTGCCCGTTCAGTGATATGTGTATCCCCAACATATTTCGTAGGTACGACGGCAATCGTAGTCAGTGATATGTGTGTCCCCTGGTAAAGCAAGCGCTGTTGTCTGCCCAGCCAAGTACTAGCTAAGCTTATATATGTCTAGCAAGCAAATTTACAGACGACAGCGTGTTAGCCAGGGGAAACTGAAACACATATCACTACGATCGCCGTTCAGTGATATGTGTATCCCCAATACATCTTCGGGATACACTCTGGATACTTATATCGCGGCAACCGTAGTCAGTGATATGTGTATCCCCTTGTTAAAGCAAGCGCTCTTGTCTGTCCAGCAAAGCACTAGCTAAGTTTATATATGGCTAGTAAGTGTATTATTTATTCCAAATTAATAGACGGCAGACATCACTGCGATCGCTTTTCTGTGATATGTGTATCCCCTGATATATCATTTCACTGAACGGCGATTGTAGTGATATGTGCATCCTCGCCTGTTTAGCCTAGTGCCAGTGACAATTTCGATCAATAAAATATTTCAAAATAGCACTCATAAGGTTAGTGGCAAGCAAACGTTATGTGATACGCTGAGATACACGGACTGAAAGGTGATCGTAGTAATATTGGTATCCCTGGTCTGCAAGCGCTGTCGTCTGGCTAGACACTGGCCAAAAACAATTTCTAATCAACACCATTTTAATTCAGCACCCACAGGTGCCTATTTATAGAACTAGGAGCTTTTTCTCAAATACAGCGAATTATTTCATCAGCCGTAGATAGTAACACATATATGCTACGTTGTCACGCAACGCTCCTACCCACAGAAAATCCTCTATTAAAAAAACCCTCGAGTAGGAAGTTGGGCCTCGTATACACGTGACCTATTTTCGCGGGAAATTCGCATCTTTAGAGCATTATTAAGATGGATGCCACAAAATATTCAAATCTTGTTTATTATCTGAGAGATAAAGAGTATCCAGAGGGCGCAAGCAAGCAGGAAAAAGCAGTTTTAAGGAGGCTTTCGAAACAGTTTGACGTACAATCAGGCTCGCTTTTCTACGTCGACCGGGGTAACGATGGGTCAACCTTTAAACGCATGGTCATTCAAGAGCAAGAAAAGGCAAGGGTTTTCGAAGAATGTCACTCTTCACCTTTTGCGGGCCACGCCGGGTGGGACAACACCATACAAAAAATTAAGGAGCGCTACTACTGGCCCTCTTACTACAAGGATACTGTTGAAATGGTAAGTTCAATAAAATGTACATACGTAGAGGCATTTGTGTTGCGTGACATTTTATCCCATCACGGTCTTACCACGAGGGTTTCAATGACAATTACTATTTTGGGGTTTTGTTAATGTTGGGAAATACTCACATCAGCACCGCGGTGCTTTCTTGCGTCTCAAATGAGGCGCAGATCAGAGGGTGGCGTGTTTAAAAAGTTGGGTATTTTTGCCCCCTCTTGATTACTTGTTGGTAGAAAATGTACAATAATCAGCCTGCCTCTTACCAGTTCGGACTTTTAAGAACTTTCTGTCTATTTATGTTATGTTTGTCTATTTACAGTGTTTGTCTATTTACAGTGCCCTCAATTAGCACAGCACTGCTGAATACACTGTCACTTAACTAAATTGAAAGAAGCTTTTTCGTTTTTTTTTTTTGTTCGCAGCTGTATGTGCTTTTGTTCTCTGACCGTGTCAATTAGACGGTAATACGACGTTACAAAAATAGCCTCTGACGTAATACGCAATCTGATATCCTTCGTTAAGCGACAACAACAATAGCGGTAAAATATTTGTAAAACAATGATTTTTTTTTACTACTAATAGAGGATATACTACAAGAAACTCTATGATAAGTGTGGCCTTCTTTTACACTAACAGATTCGAAATTGTGACCGGTGTCAACATAATACCAGTGAAAGCAAAAGTTACGACGTGCTGCATCCCGTGAAGGTGGTTTCTAAAGTTTGGTACCTAGTCGGTATCGATTTAATAGATGCTGGCAAGGTTTCTGCCAAGGGAAACCGCTATCTACTGACAATGACGGATTACTTCAGCAAGTATGTAGAAGCAATTCCTCTGCCAGACAAGAGTGCCGTAACCGTAGCACAGGGCCTTTACAAGGCATATTGTCGCCATGGAGCCCCTGCCCACATCATTTCAGACCAGGGTAGAGAATTCGTTAACCAGGTAGGCCAGACCTTTGAAAGACATCTGTGTAGCGGCTTGCATAACGTTGCTGCATTGTCTCTATTACAGGTGTGCGAGCACCTCACGTCAACATTTGGAGTCCACCAGAGGATAGCGTCAGCGTATCATCCGGAGTCTAATGGCCTAGATGAGAGATCAAACCAGTCAATAAAGAAGTGAGCTTTGCAATCATTTTATGGCTAAAATTAACTCTTACATCATATCACTGACATGAAAGAGGGCAGGACATGCTACCTAAAATATCATTCAACTAAGCTAGCGCTTTCAAAGTTTATTTCAATTCGGTAATATGTTTGGGATTCCAGTTTTAAACCTATGGATTGAAGCCAATGCAAAGATGTTAAATATTACATGATACGAGAGCAGGCAATACATCACCTAATTACTCCCTAACTTTCATGTTATCCTATTTTGAGCACGTTTCTTTTACTCTTTACTTCACGATGTGTGTAAAATAACTGTTTCCTAATCTTGTCACTTATGTTCAGTACCCTCAGGAAGATTGCGGATGACAACGATGACGATTGGGACGAATACACGGATGGTGCTCTGTTTGCAATCAACACCAACAGATCAAACACCACCAAGTTTAGTCCATTCTATTTAATGTATGGTAGACATCCACGTCTACCTCTGGAGGTTCAAAAGTATGTAAAGCACGTCGATAACGACCCCGGCGCAATTGAAAAACTGGCAACAGAATTAACCTCAGAGGACGTCCTCCAGGAGCATGTGCAAAAAATGACAGCCATAAGAGATGCACTTTTCCCAAAAGTGCAGGAAAACATAGCAGCTGCACAAGAAAAGCAAAAGAAGCAGTTCTTAAAAAGAAAAGGAGGCTTCGATTGCACACTTAAGAATGGTGATACTGTTCTTCGCCGCAATATGCTCCAAAAGACAAAAAAGGGGCACAAAATGGAAGACAAGTGGAGTGGCCAATATACCGTAGAAGAGGTTGATTTAGAAAAGGGAACCTGTAGGTTACGTGGAAAAAGTGGCGAGAAACTAAGAAGAATAGTAAACCTGAAAGACCTCAAAGCGTACAGGGTCCAATCTACAGCTCAGCAGACAACACCACCACCATCACAGCATCCCCACAGTTCTTCTCAGCATTCGGCGACAACACCCCAACATCAACAACGGGTGCCATCACAGCAGCCAGTACCATCTCAGCAGCCTGCAACACCATTACAGCAGCCAACACAATCCCAGCAGTTACCGCCAACCAAAACGGCCACATTACAGCAGTCAGTGTCATCGCAACAAGCACCATTCAAGCAGCCCACGCCACACCAACAGCCAGCACCACCCCACCGGCCAACACCACCGCCACGGACAAAGGTCTCCCAACTAAAAGTACCACCCAATCAGCCAACACCAAACGCCGCAGTCAAACTGCTCTAAACAACAAGCACCTTCCAAGCAGCCAAAAGAACATCAACAGCCAACACCTTTCAGCCAGCCAACACCACCTACTCAGCCAACATCTTCCAGCCAGCCAACATCAACTAATCAGGCAGCACCTTCCAAACAGCCAGCACCGCCTAACCAACAAGCACCTCCCAGTCAGCCAACAGCACGTAATCAGCCAGCACCTTCCAAACAGCAAACTTCACCCAATCAGCCAGCACCTTCCAGCCAGCATCTACCAGCCAGCCAACATCAACTAATCAGCCAGCACCTTCTAAACAGCCAGCACCACCTAATCAACAAGCACCTCCCAGTCAGCCAACATCACGTAATCAGCCAGCACCTTTCACCCAGCAAACATCACCTAATCAGCCAGCACCTTGCAAACAGCCAACTTCACCCAATCAGCCAACACCTTCTAGCCAGCAAACATCACCTTATCAGCCAGCACCTTCCAGCCAGCAAACATCACCTTATCAGCCAGCACCTTGCAAACAGGCAACATCAACCAATCAACCAGCACCTACCAGCCGGCAAACATCACCTAATCAGCCAGCACCTTCAAAACAGCCAACATCACCTAAACAGCAAGCACCTTCCAGCCAGCCAGCCAACACTACCTTCTCAGCCAGCACCTACCAGGAAGCCAAAACAACCTAACCAGCCAGGGGTTCAGCAGCCGGCAAAATACCAGCCCTTTCAGCTAAACAACAAAATAAAGGACATTTCAAAGAAGGACATGGCTTCCTGTTTTGAAAATGTAATCAATGATCACCTCTCGGAGGTAGTCAGTGGCACTAAGGAAAGCTGGCGACATGACATTTTCCATGGAAAAATTTTATCAGACAGTGATAAAGAGATGATCAAAAGGGAAGACCTCAAGTTCAATGTGCCATTTGGGGACTTTGAGGAAGATCAAACGTACCACATGCTAACTCTAATAGCAAAGCACTTCCCACAGGTCAGTCAAAACTACTTAATGGAAGTACTTTTACCACAGGCGCTAATTACCTTATGTTGTCAGCAATTACAAATTACATTCAACCAGGCTGAGGATCTCCTAGAGAGTGGTGGAAAGGGTGAGGCAGATGCATACATGCTAAAAATACATCAAAGAAGAAAAGGAAAATTCCTGAAAAAGAAAAATACCTGCAAGAGAAAAATGCAAGCAGCCAAAGAAGCTGAAGATGAAGTCAAGTTTTTGAAACAGGCGAAGATGGACCCAACATCTATTGGTAAAATGCAAAGGCCTTCATTTAAATTGAATGAAGAAGATGCAGACATAATTCGAAAAAATGCAATGCTTACAGACCATCAAATCCAAATGGCCCAGGAGGTGTTGCATCGCCAATTCCCTTATATCGAGGGGCTGCTGTCTCCAACAATTGGAAAGGCAAAACAGTTTCCAGTGATGCGGAACGACTTTATTCAAGTGCTACACACTGGTGGTATTCACTGGGTCTGTGTCAGCAATATTGGATGCAGCCACAACAACCAAGTGAAACTGTATGACAGTCTGTACAGTGGAATCACACCATTTACCAGAGAGCAGATTGGTGCCCTTCTTTTCAACCAAGACAGCGATATCATTGAAATTTGTGTCCCTCCTCTTGACCAGCAAACAAATGGGACAGACTGTGGAGTGTTTGCAATTGCGTTTGCCACAGCACTCTGCTATAATATGGACCCCACATCACTTAAGTTCAACAGGCGGGCAATAAGGACACATCTCTTAGATGCCCTTAAAAATGGATACATTGGTATATTCCCCTTTGAGGAAAAATCAAGCGCTGGCTACGAAGACACTGTTGCCATGTCAGTGTACTGTGACTGCCGCCTCCCGTACAATCCAACCAAAGACCAGATGGCAGAGTGCACCAATTGCAAGAAGTGGTTCCATCAAGCCTGCCAAAAAATTCCTGACAAAGTTTTCAAGTATAAAAGGTTTCAATGGAAGTGCAATAACTGCTAAATGGCTTAGACACACGCATCTATTTTTTAAGGCAAATGGTTATTGAAAATATTACGGACTGTCAATTTTTATATGGTGGGGTGGGGGATAGTCGCAAAAATATAGGATGACTTCTTCTTTTCATCAGAATTTTCCCTGCCCTCCCCTCTTGTTACCCTAAACATATGACACTTAAGAGTAACTATTTGGGGTAAACCCCTTCCTCTCCTAACAGACCACTTAAATTTAGTTGGCTCCACTTTCAAGCCAAATGTTCTGGCATGACGATTTTGGGTTGAAAATTTACACCCTTGGTATTTTTTTTGGGTCAAGAGATCTGTTACGTATTGTTTTAGGTATTAAAGTCTGTTTGATTAAATAAATCAGTATTAAGGTACTTTATCTTGCATTTTTGGGGTGTAGAAAATTTGGATACCAGGCATTATTTTGGGTGTAAAATTTCAGGCTCATGTATTTTTTTTTGGGGGGGGGGGTTCGCTTTATGAAGCTCCGTCAGGCCCTCCACATCAAGTATTCTGCAAGTACCCCCCCCCCCCTTCCCCCTGGGCTTGTAACACATGCAGTTTTGGAGTTTACTCTTAATTTTCAGGTGGCTTGTTATGTTCACAAATTAATAAGCATTATTGTGCTTTGGAACAATGTTAAGTTTTTTGTAGTTTTATTGTAGTTTGCAAGAATGTGTGACATTTATAATGTAGAACAAAAGTTTGCTCTGAATTATTTTATATTAGATAGTACATATGCATTCAAGGAAGACTGAAGCACATATTGCTTTATAGCATTGGGTGGAAATCACCTTTAATAGTAGATTCATTCTATCAGTTAACAATTATTTTTCATTTATGATGATTTATCAATAAAAATACCTGATCTTTCGCATGTAGTTCAAATTTGTTGGCCTGTTGTTTTTATGAGCACTGACTAGACACATCATACACAGTGCTTAGAATTAGAAAAAATGTTATTTCTGACGAGTGAGCGAGCGAACAAGGCTGAGATAACTATTTTGTCGGCACGGGATACAACAAGGCCTGGGTTCCAGGCAGGGGCATCATGGGTAATTGTGTAGGGGTATAAAAGACAGAGTATAACACGTGGTTGTCATCTAGGCTTCAGAACCAACCGCGTACTTTTCGTTTCGTTTTGTCCTTTCTTCGACTTTTATCATGGCGGTCAGCAAGGACGATGTTTCTGAGCTTATCACAACTAACAACGAGAAGTTAATGTCAGATTTCAAGGAACTTCTCAAAGACACCGTTGGCCAGATAAAACGTGCCAACGACGCTTCTGCGGAGCTCCAAATGCAAGAAATTAAGAAGATCAAGTATCAAGAACCGCACAAATTTAAACGAAGAGCAAACGAAGATCAATATAAGTTTAATCTCAAGCTTGCAGAAACTTTGGACAGTGCCAAGTCGGCGGCGGAAAAATCCCGGCTTGAGAAAGTCAAACTTGACCTCGAGGAAGGTGAGAAGCTACTTAGCGAACGCCAGAAACATATACTCTTAGCCGACAAGTCAGAGTTTGGCTGGTGCACCGTAGATGAGTATAAACAACACGACTTAGCGGACGACTCGGAGGACGAAAAGCGCATCTATAGCGCCGAGAGACGTGCTTGTGTTTCTCTTTCTGCTCGTAAGAAGAAGAAGGCTTCGAATATGCCGTCGGCCAAGAAGTTCTCGCCGCCTGACAGATCCACTTCAAACGCCCAGCCACAAGCCCAGTCCTTCCAGTCTGGTGTTGTTAATCCTGGTTTCCAGCCTCGTCGCCCGAATACTGGCACCTGTTTCGCTTGTGGAAAGCCCGGGCACTGGCGTGCTTGTTGCCCAGCATTGCCCAAGCAGGCTGCCTCATCTTCGAAGTGACTGGATGACGTTCAGGACTTATCAGGTGTAGTCTCTTCTTGTTTTACAAGCGATTCTAGTGATTTGATTTCCGAAGCGCTGATCGATCAGAATCACCCCGTTTTCAATCATGATTTTGTTTCTTGCACTGATTTTCCACAATGCTCTGTTGCTTTTGATTCTCCCGTTCAGCCCACAGTTCGCGGAAGACTCCGTAAGTGTATTGAGTTTTGGCGTTCGTTGGAAGTGTCGCAGTTTATTTTGCATATTATTAGCGAAGGGTACAAGATTCTTTTTTCAACTCCCTACGCCTTTCTTCAAAAGTAACAATGCTTCTGCGCGTGCTAACAGTAACTTTGTGTCTTCAGCTGTTAATGACCTACTTAATTCCGACCTTGTGGAGGAAATTTTTTGCATTCCAGACATTATTAACCCACTCACAGTTTCCACCCGTAGTTCTGGCAAACAAAGGCTTATTTTGGATCTTCGTCATATAAACACCTTCATTTACAAACAAAAGTTCAAGTTTGAAGATTTGTCTGTGGCCACGCAGATATTCGACAAGGGTTATTATTTATTTAAATTCGATCTGAAGTCGGGGTACCACCATATTGAAATTTTTCCAGAGCACCGCAAATTCCTCGCATTCGCTTGGGACTTTGGAACCGGTATTTTCAGATATTTTCAATTTTGCGTTCTTCCGTTTGGCCTGTCTTCGGCACCATTCGTTTTCACCAAGATTCTCAAACCGCTTCAAAAATCCTGGAGGAGTCGGGGTATTCCTATTGCTATTTTCCTGGACGACGGCCTAGGGGGGGGGGAATGGATCAAGTTTCCGCTAAAATTAGCAGTCTAACTGTTCATTCTGATCTACTCAAGTCTGGTTTCGTCCCCAACCAGGAAAAGTCTTTATGGGAACCCGTGCAAATTATCACTTGGCTTGGAGTTATTCTTAACACTATTGAAGGTACTGTTAAGGCCACCGCTGAACGCATTGCAAAATTGTCTTCCGATCTCGTGTTTTTGCAGTCTTTGTCTTCGCAACAGACTCTTCGCCAGGTTCACGTTAAAAGTGTTGCTAGTCTTGCAGGCCAGATAATTTCACTTTCCAGTTGCGTGGGGTCAGTGGCACGTATTATGACCAGACATCTCTTTTCAGTGGTGAACTCTGCTTTTTCCTGGGATAGCGAAGTTTTCTTGTCGGATGACGCCGTTGCGGAAATTAACTTTTGGGCTGCCAATGTTGATTCCCTCAACGGGAGGGTTTATTGGGGAGCACAAACGCTACCGGTTAAAGTGAGTTTCTCCGATGCTTCTGATTTAGCCTGTGGTGCATTCGTCGAGTCTGACCCCGAACTGGTTTTTCATCAGAATTGGTCTCCCGAAGAAAAAGTTCTTAGTTCGACTTGGAGAGAGCTTAAGGCCGTTTGCCTCGCTTTGGAGTCCTTTGCTGATCGTTTGTCCGACACTAAGGTTATCTGGTATTCAGACAACCAGAACGTTGAGTCTGTTCTTCTCAACGGAAGCAAGAAATTGGATCTGCAGGCGTTAGCTCTTCAAGCCTTCCAGATTTGCCTGGAGTATCGCATCTCTCTCGATGCTAGGTGGATTCCTAGGGACCTTAATGTCAAAGCTGACATTATAAGCAAGATTGTTGATTTTGACGACTATGCTATTAATGATTCTATTTTTCAGAGCATTGACGACCTTTGGGGCCCGCATTCTGTCGATAGGTTCGCCTGCAGTTACAATGCCAAACTACCTAGGTTTAATTCCCGGTTTTTTCAGCCCGGGTGCGAGGCAGTTGATGCTTTTGCGCAAGACTGGGGATACGATAACAATTGGCTCTGTCCCCCGGTTTGTCTTATTGTTAGAGTTTTAAAGCACATGGAAGTGTGTCTTGCTAAGGGAACTATAGTTATTCCGCTATGGAAGTCTTCGTTCTTCTGGAACATTTGCGCAAGAGACGGCGTCCACTGGAATAACTTTGTTGTGGACTGGGTGTACCTGCCAAAGTTTAAGGGGTTATTTGTCCCAGGGAAAGCCCGTAACTCCCTTATCGGCACCAGATGCTTAGACTTCGAGGTTGCTGCTATTCGGGTCGACTTTCGTCGTCCCAGGCCCCCTTCCTTTCTAGCGGGGTTTTGCACTATGCCTAACGGGAAGTGTGACTCTTGTAGTTAGAGGCGCTCCCATTTTTTGTTACGTATGAACATGCCTATGCTGCTTGTATTTTTTTTTGGTATATTATTCTTGTTCTTTAGGGGAGCATACCCCATTGTCAATAAAGCGTTTATATTACTTGTTGTATCTTTCTTTATGCTTTTCCCCTTTAATCTGCTCTTCTCAGGGCTTTTCGTCTATTTTTGATATTTTTTAGATGTCTTCCGGTCCGGCTTTTGGGACTTCGACCAGAATGTGCTCCCAGATGGTCCAGTCTCAGGATTAACGGACAGATTGAAAGTGACAGTCCTTTCCTCAAAGGCCAACAGTACGTCTTTACTGTACCACCATGCATACCGCAAGTGGAAGGAGTTCGCCATTAGTATGTTTAATGGGAACGTTTTCCCCGGAAATCCCTTTCATGTTGCATTGTATCTGCAACACCTTATTGAACAGTCTCAATCCCCCAGCGTGGTAGATTCTGCCTTTTACGGCATTAAATGGGCTCATAGTATGGCTGG
Organism: Blastomussa wellsi; assembly: GCA_947652115.1. NCBI lineage: Eukaryota > Metazoa > Cnidaria > Anthozoa > Scleractinia > Plerogyridae > Blastomussa > Blastomussa wellsi. The sequence continues at coordinate 17,258,072 of OX393561.1, forward strand.
TATCCCCTCCCCCACCGATAACCCTATTGTAGAGGCAGTCAGGTCTGCTTCTAAAAGAATCCTTGGTACTGGTCTTGTTAACCGCAAAGAACCTGTTTCATCTAGTTTGATTCATGATATTATTGGCAGGTCTAACCTTGATAACCCTGTTGAATTGCGCAACATTACTATGTATGTTTTGTCATTTGCTGGCTTCTTTAGGTTTGATGACATTTCAAGAATTAGGAGAAATGACATTTTCTTCAACGACGGTTTCATGGTTATTAAGATTCATAAAAGTAAGAACGACCAACTTCGTAGAGGCGATGAAGTCGTCATTTCTGAGCTTTCTAGTTGTGCTTGTCCTGTTAAACTGCTTAGAAGGTATCTTACTAATTTTCAAATCTCTCCCGAGTCCAGGGAACTGATTTTTAGACCCATTTCTAGAGGTAAGGGGGCTTGTAGGTTAGTGGCCCCCGACAAGCCTATCAGTTACACCACTATAAGGGAAGCTTTTAGACGGGATTTGAAGTCCATAGGGGCTGACCCCTCCAGGTTCGGGCTGCACTCTCTCCGCTCAGGAGGCGCTACTATGGCTGCTAACAATGGTGTCAACGACAGAGTGTTTCAGCGTCACGGACGCTGGAAGTCAGTCCAGGCCAAAGACATTTACGTCGACGATGATCTGGAGCAAAGGCTCGCAGTCTCCAAATTTCTTGGGCTTTGAGAGTCAATTTTTCACCCCTTCCCCAATACTTTGTCTGTCTATATACTGTTTGGGTTGGTTCTTGCCAGGCCCTTAAACTTATTTGGTTCAGCTTTGCGTGTGTTGTTTCTGTTGTGGAGTGGAGACAAAATATGTTATTTCTGACGAGTGAGCGAGCGAACAAGGCTGAAATAACTATTTTGTCGGCACGGGATACAACAAGGCCTGGGTTCCAGGCGGGGGCATCATGGGTAATTGTGTAGGGGTATAAAAGACAGAGTATAACACATGGTTGTCATCTAGGCTTCAGAACCAACCGCGTACTTTTCGTTTCGTTTAGTTTAACTTTTTCTTGTTTAGTATTTTTCTTTTGCAGATGCCTTCAGTCTGACAGGATCGACTGTTCCTTTTTCTATTGATTTTTTACTTTTGTAAAGCCTTCGTAGGATGGGCTAATAATCACTTGGAGCATGAGCCTTGGTTCCTACCCAGATTTCCTGCACATTTTTTCCCCACAGGGGTTTTTTCTGGCAGGTTTTTTCTGGCCTCCGTGTTAACCGCATTTGTTTTGTTAGCGGTTGCTCAGCTCTACTAGGTTTACTTTATGATTTTTTATTGTATTTCAATGTACTTCTTTGGTCTTTTTTATATTTTTTGTTCATGTTTCCCCAGCCCGAGAGCTTATTTGGGAACGCGGGCCTAATGGACAATCTTTAGTATAAGACGGCCTGTCTAGCTTATAGTCTAATGTAATGTAGGAGTTGTTGTTCCCCAGCCTAACTGGCAGCCTAACTGGCACTGAGCTTGAGAGCTTATTTGGGGAAGTAGGTCAAGTGCATGACCTACAGTATGAGATGGCCTGTTTAGCTTATATTCTTGTGTAATGTCAGAGTTGTTGTTCCCCAGCCTATCTGGCACTATAAGCTTGAGAGCTTATTAGGGGAAGTAGCCCATGTAGATCGTGATTTAATAATAGAGTTGCGGTTTAAGCCTTTCTGATACTAAGCCTGTGTGCTTGGAGATCTAGTTTGTAGTTTTATGAAGGAGTTGTTATGTAGTTTCTAAGTAGTTACAGATATACTGTTTGGGTTGGTTCTTGCCAGGCCCTTCCAAAATAAACTTATTTGGTTCAGCTTTGCGTGTGTTGTTTCTGTTGTGGAGTGGAGACAAAATATCCTGGTTGTCAATACTTGCAAATACTGGACAACCCAGACTTCGGTTGCCCTAATAAAGACTTGATTTTCCAGGGCCGTACAGATTTCAAAAACAAAAAACAGAAACAACAGTAACAACATAGAAGCCACTTTTCAAAATCAATTCAAAGGGATTTGATGTATACCGAGCGATTGATGTGAACTACGGAACGTGAGCACGAAATAGTTTCCACACGCGGTTGAGTTCTAGACCTTTTATTTACCAAAAAACTTATTGCGTAAACACTACTCCTAGTTGTCACAAACGACGGGACAAACGCTAGTAAAGTTTCGTGCAGCGGCTAGAGCGAACTAATCGTTGATTCTTGTTAAGTTTAATTAAATGTTAGCGAAACGACTGAAATCCATGTAACTATTTATATAACAACACCTCTTACCTTGTTATTCAGTTGCATTCTGATCTTCTTCCGTTTACATTTTGGATCGGTTGAAACTTTAAAATGTAAACCCACAAAATCTGTAACTAGTAGCCGCCATGTTTTCCTTGAAGCCTTTGGAGGCCCGGGTACAAAGCTTCAGTGTTTTGTGTATCCCTACCGGGGATACACATATCACTAGTGATATGTGTGCGGGGATACACATATCACGGGGGTACACATATCACTGCGACACCGGATCACCCAGTCGATCCGCCATCTGTTTTTTTAGTCATATGAGCAGTCAGTTCCACAACACAGCGTCCACCCACGTTGAATAAGTAGTCAATCAGTAACTAACCAATCAAATGGAAGAAAATCTTCAGCCACCAATCAAATGAAAGCAGTTTAGGTATAAAATGTTGCGTTGAGCAATTTCCCGCCCTTCTACCTTATTGATTTGCTGGAACTTAGCGGGACTTTAGCGGCATAAAAGTGTAATGTCGTTTATGGCGATGTTTGCGAAGGGGAAAGGATTTCGGTCGTCGCCTTTGTGCGTTCCCATTGATGCTAGTTCTGAAGACGACAAAGAGGTGGAGAGAATCTTATCCAAGAGTCAGCCTAGTCGAAAAAGAAGTACACACGAAGATCTTAAGGAAGGAGGTGGTACATGTACAGAAAATGAAAAACGGCGGGAAACACATCCTGCCGAACCGTGAACGTCATTGGTAAGCTTTTTGTTATATTCGCGATAATTATTTATGCCTGAGAATTCTTTCATGCATTTTGTGAAAAGTGGAGAAACAGTGTTTTAAACTTGGAAGTATGATAGACTTACAGGCCTCAAGAGTCCTCATGGGCCCGGTGAGGATAAGTAAGTAAATAAGTGTGATAGACTTCATTGTACCCCTTAGTTTTCTTTCATTTCTGGGCAATAAGTGACAGTTATTTTATTTGCAGACTGGTCTCCAGAACAAGTAAGAAAATGGATTGCTGGCTTATTTGGCAAAGTAGTGGCACAGAAGTTCCTTGAGGAAGAGATTGATGATAGGGCATTATTGGAAAGTAAACGGTTGGAAGAAGATTCAATACTTGAGAAACTTGGTATTGCAACGATTGGAAAGAAAGAGCGTTTTAAGAGAGAGGTTGGGGCTGTCAAACCAGTTGTGAATGGTAAATATCTTTAATTTAAGCTTAAGTTTAAAAATAACAGCACTCTTTGAACTGTGAATCACATTTAATCTTAGAACTGTCAACACTAACTGGATGCTCTTTCTTTAGATAACATCCATCACTTTGGGCAAAAAAAAAAGAAGATTGATAGTTCGTCATTCCAAAGCTATGACAGACTACTTACAAGAGAAGAGAGAGAGCACCTCAGCTGTAAAGACAAAAGTATTTACAATACAAAGTAGGTATCTAATAACAGTATTGTAAATTTTATTGTGTACCATCGGGGTAGTATCCCGTTTTTAGAATTTTTTATATTGTGCTTCCTTTAAAACTGACCAGAATACTGTTCATGGCAAGAATCTCTTGCTTCTTTGAACATCAAGATAATAGTCAACTATTTTCCCTTATGATGCAGCTACAGTCCTTAGCCCTTTAATTTGAATGTCAAATTATAGGAACCACTTTGCCGAGTTCTCATTGCAAAGTTTGTTCAGAAAGTGCAGTGGCAAGTGACTTACTAAACATTGCATACAATATTTTTCCTCTTCATGATTAGTTAAGTGCATTAAAGGATTAATTTTCAGAGGGTTGCACTTATTAGTTAACTTAAGGTACTGATGACTTCATGGCCCTCTGTCTTAATAATAATAATCTTTATTGAGGAAGTCAATTTCGCTAATAAGTGATTTTCAAAAGAGTCCTCGAAAATTAAAATAGAACAAAATGGAAAAATATAAACTAAAATATGAATATATAAAAATTAGACTAAAGACTATTTACATTTCTTAACGCTCTTTTAAAACTAGCTAATGATGGGCTTTGTCTGACTGAAAGGTCTAATTTATTCCAGTCATTAGAGGCAATATTTGTCAAGGTCCAATGGCCCCAGTTCCTACTAGATGCACTCTTACGGATATTGCTTTTACATCTAGTATATAATCATAATTATCTGTCCCTTCAGCACCAGGAAAAGGAAGATCTGTACTTGAAATAGTTTTGAAGAAAGTAAGAGAGCAGCGACGACAGCAGAAAGACATTCCCCTGAAACAAGAAGATGTTTTGAGCACTGACAGTGCAAGTGAATCATCATCCAGTTCCAGTCCTCCTTCATCTCAGTTAGACAGGGTGAGAAGATACAACCTTTACTTTGATGAAGGTGAGTGGATTTAAAGATTATACAGGTTTGGATTTCAGAATGTGGCTGCATTAATGGAGTTTTATAATCAGAAAATGTGCGGTTATTTTGCTGGGACAAAAAAAAAGGACCATGTTAGCGAGGTGACTGTCAGGTGGGATTCCACTGGGGTTCTATCTTGAAGTTGGTGTATCACCCTGGAGGTTTAAATAACAATATTTTGACATACAGCTGTATTTGAGATTTGCTGTATGTTGCATTAACTTTCATTTATTTTTTACCCTAGATATGACACAGACTACAGCTGAATTGATAGTGATGATAGTTCTGGAAAAATCATCCATCAAAGATGTTAAAATGGATCAGCTGCATAAAATGCGAAAAATGTTTAACCTTGGATTACTCAGAGGGAAGGACAAAATGACTCATATCCGTGCCATTGCAAATTCACTCATCAGTGAGGGTTATGTCACAATTTCTGAGCAGGCAGATCGGGGATGCCTAACATGTAATGATGTCAAGATTGTCAAGCAAATTGACCTTGAAGGTGGCAAGTCTGGCTAAGGGCCCTTACTGTGCATATATGTGTGACTGCAATACTACCAGGTTGGACATGTTCATTCACGTTTAGCAATACAAAATGGTTAAATTCCCGCATGTCATGGAGGAAGTTGTGTTCATGAATTGGCCTAGGCATTCAGATTGTCTAGATCTTTCAAAGTTTAGTCTGGCTAAGGGTACTTATATTACTGTGCAAGTATGTGTGACTGGAAACACAAGAGCGCATGGTTTAGCTAAGGCGGCCATTATTGATCCCAGGCAGCGATGAATGAAAATAAAACTTCGCTTGCAGCAAAATATCACTAAACGGTACTTAACTTTTTCTCCGCTTCTCTTCTTTAGCCAAGAGACGGGATGTTAGGTGAACCTGTAGGTTCGATTGCACGTCTAAAGACCGTGAAAACGTTTTTCTTCTAAAGCTGGAGAAAAAGAGGCCTGAACTCTGGCCTGCATTTGATTAAATACTCAGAACTAAGAGTCCCGTATGTAAACTGACCCCTACTAGTTAAACATTAACTCACGTAGCGAGCCGCATAAATTCATTTATTCTGTGTGGGAATAAATTTCCTTTATTTCTTAATATATTTATTGATATGAAGGAGAATATAAGAAGAAATCTGTGAATCCGTTTATCCGTCCATTTGAGAAAAACTTTATTGTCAGCCTATTGCATGTTATGACTATCTGGTGGATTCAACATTATAGAGCTCTAAGGTAAAAATCTGTGAATCCGTGTTGCCGTCCATTCGAGAAAATAATCCTATTGCCAACTTCTTGCATGGTGTGACAGACTGATGGATTCAAGATTATAGAGCTCTAAGGGAAAAATCCGTAAATCTGTGGTGCCGTCCACTTGAAAAAAATCTCTTAATAAACTCTTTGGCATGGCGGATAGATGGATTGCAATTATCTGATTACCAGCCTTGTTCTAGTAAAAAAAGAAAAAGATGGACGGATTCACGGAGACAGAACTTGCACTCTTGAATGGATACATTTTAAATCTATGAGGAATACGCCTTTAAACTTAATAACTGGTTTATGCTTGCTAGGTTTTTGCTTTGCCATTTGTCCTAGATAAAAGACAAGTTTAGTAGCTACCGGGGTATCAGATCAGAACAGGAACATGTGATCCCTTTTCAAGCATTCCTCGATTTGTGACAAGTATTTCCAAATATTATTTATCCCGCCAAAAATACGCTTTTGTTTAAACAATCAACCAACTAAAGCTCTGGTCGTGGATGCATTTCATACGGTGGCCAAGAAGGGTCAAACACAAATAAAAAAGAAAACACAAATTAAAAAACGAAAACACAAATTAAAAAAGAGAAAACACACATTAAAATAAGAAAACACAAATTTACAAAAGGAAAAAATAAAAAGTAATTTTAAAAACGCAAATAAAAAAGCAAAGCAGAAATAAAAAAGTGAAACGCAAATAAAAAAGCAAAAGGCAAATAAAAATGGGAAACGCAAATAACGAGGCAGAGCGGGACCTGGGTTCTCAGTTTGCACGTCGGGCTAAGTTTCGCGCCATTTTTTCATTTGGCCGTCGCCATGTTTTGCACAGGTTGTGGCACAAAAGCTGGGGAAAACTCAAACTATTGCTCAAATTGCAGGGAAGTTCTCAATCCCGATAAGAAATCGTCCTTTCAGACTGTAGGATTCGAAGAGTTCAAAAAACGGAAAGAAATCGAAAGATCCGCAAGATTTCAGCCTAAGAAGAGACTCCAGGAAAGTACGGTGGACAAGTCATCAAAAGCTAAGGCGAAGGATACCGAAGTAAGCATAAATGTTGGATTTATGAAACTAGAAAAGTCTGGTAATCTGAAACGTTGCCGAGGTAAGACTCTACCAGTAAAAGTGAAGTGTACGGCCAAGGCAGAGAGTATTTTAGAAAAAAGCGTGAAAAAGCACGCCAACCACGATAAGAAGATTCACAAAGGCTTGGAATACGTCCTGCTCTACCCAGATCAGAGCAAAGTAACGTATTTACCCGGAACTACCGAGGAATTTGTACTCGAGAAATACCGTGATGAAATTGGTAAATCATACCAGCGAGTCACTCTCTTTATTGCGAAGAAAAACGTTTGGCTTTTTGCAGAGTTACCATCGAACTGGGACGGAAGTGACTTTGATGACGAAGAGGTGGAAACCATAGCGAAAGAACAGGATGATAAACGAATAGATTTTGACAAGGACAGTCCTCGTAACAGAGACTTGCAGCCAATCATCACAAGTGTTGAAAGCACCATGTGCATCCCAGCTAGTGGTGAAGGCGGCTTGAACACCCAAGTCACGGATCAAAGTTCACAAAGTTTCGTTAGTAGTAGTAACAGTCTAGTAGAATGTCCCACTTGCTCTCTTTCATTCCCTATCGCTGAAATAGCAGATCATGCAGATCTCTGTTGTGATGTACGGGTGGGTGATGTTGAAGAGTTAGGAGAAGTAGAAGAGAGTGTTG
>OX393561.1:17293156-17308156 GCA_947652115.1 Blastomussa wellsi
CAGCACTCTTTATCATCATATGATCAATCAATGAATGGGATCCGTTGATAATTGTTGTACGTGTTGCATCTGGAATTCCAGCTCCACCAGCTAAGTCTTGCAACTGAAATTGCACCTCGAAATAAGCATTATACCAATCATAGAATGCAGATCTGTCATTAATCGTAAACTTATACCCATTTTTTTGTTGGTGCTGACCATTATCTGGAGCCCGAATGACATCATCTAGTTGAAATCGAACCAACTCATATCTTTGTAAATATTCACTTGATCTGAAAGACATTATACTATCATGTTAGATAATTTTGTAATTGTTTACACCTTCTTTTTACACCATCACCTGATATCAATCTATTGATGAACATATCAGTACTTTCATTTTGCTGTTGCTGTTTAATGGGTGGGGTAATTGCATACATATTTCTAAGCTTTTTCATTATCAGGTCTCCTGACTTCTCGGATGTCTTTTTACCAACATTACTCAAATGTGAAATACCTGATTTCTTAGCAAACTTTCTTGCAGCAGACGACACAACGCTCTTTATCGGTTTGAAAATATTACCAACGATAATCCCAGACCCTTTATGCGCATATACAAATTTAACAAGCTTTGGATGATAAAACCTCTTAAATTCATATGGTTTCATTTTATACTATTATGTTACATTATTGTACCCTTTTCAGAATCAGTGAAAAAGCTGTATCTGCTCCATTTAGGTTGATTAATCTCCTTTTTCCATCTGTGATATGTATCCTGATACTACTTATACTAATTTTATTGACGGGACTAAATGTGACTCTTCGCGGTTCGATGGTAAAGGAGTAACTAGGTCGAAGCACGCTGGTTGAGAAGGAATAAATGATGTCTGTATCTTGACCGTCTACAAGTGAATCGTTGATAAGGTCACAATGAATATTGAGTACGTCAGTATCTTGACTGAGATTAGGCACTTTTGGTCCTACATTCAATTCATCTTTTAGCAATACCTTTTCAAACCCAATCAGTTCATTGAAATTGCTTGCTGTTAAATCGAGTTGGTAATTTTTAGCTAATGTGACTGTGACTCTGAATGTTGTATTGCTGAATTCAAGAGTGATGGGATAATCAACAGTATTTGGACCATTTGGTACAACTTTTTCAATCTTAGTTATGTCCTTGATGTACGTATCGAAATCTGTATAATTCCAAACTCCTGCTGGGAAAGTAATTTCGTGAAATGTTGAGCCGTTATCAGAGCTATACTTTATTAATTGATTATTATACGAGGAATTTACATTGAACCATGTGAACGACATGTTAACGATTCGGTTAAGGCCTACCACATATTCAGAATTTTTACCCAATATTATGAGATTTGTGAATTTAGTTGTAAAATTCTGAGGAGTGTTACATTTACATAAATTATACTTTGAAATACTTATTATACAATTTATTAGACTGCAATCTATTAATTGTTGCTATTTTCAATAATGTGTCCAATATATTGACTCCTGTATTTCTCATCTGAATTGATGTGTTACCTGCAATAACTTCACCAATGATTAATTCTAATTTCTTGAGAAGCTGCTTTACATCGTTGAAAAACACAATATTCCCACCTCTCTGTCTTCTTCGGCCTTTGATGCCTGAACCTTTCATTGTTTTCAGTTTAGTATCATAATGTTTTATGTAACTTTATATCTATATGCTAATTTGAGTTCAAGAACCTTCAAATCGCGTCTCTAAACGTCAGGGGAATTGGAAACAATGCTAAACGAAAAGAGGTGTTTAATTGGCTTAGATCGAAAAAATTTTCAGTATACATGTTGCAAGAAGTCCATTGTTCTGAAAATACCACGGACATGTGGACTTGCGAGTGGGGTTACAAAGCGCTTTTCAGCTGCTGCTCTAGTAACAAAGCAGGAGTTGGTATTCTCTTCAACAACAACTTTAATCTAAATATCAACAAAATTTTCCTAGACCCAAATGGCCGATTTATCATATGTGATATTGAAGCAGACGGCAAACTTTTGACTGTAGCCAACATCTATGCTCCCAATAACGATGATCCCAAATTTTTTCATGTTATCTTTGATCACCTCTCCAGTTTTAAGTGCGAGGAAATTATAATTGGTGGCGACTTTAATTTAGTATTAGACATCGAGAAAGATAAGAAAAATGGCATCGCTAGAACCCACCAAAATGCTCTGAAAGTAGTGCAAAACGCGATGGAAAATCTGGATCTATGCGATGTTTGGAGAATTTTTAATCCAGATACCAGGAGGTTTACCTGGAGGCAAAGACAGCCAGATATCCATTGCAGACTTGACTTCTTTTTAGTAAGTCAAACTACGCTGTGTAACTGTATCCAAACAGATATCACTCCAGGCTTCAAAACTGATCACTCTATGATAACACTCAACCTATCTGTACACTCTAACCCAAGGGGAAATGGCTTCTGGAAACTGAACACTTCTCTGCTTGCCAATGGTATCTTCGTTGAAAAAATTAAAGCAACAATACCAGAGACAGCTAATGATTATAAAGATGACAAATCCGTCGATTCTCTACTGCTTTGGGAGATGATAAAAATGAAAGTGCGTCAAGAATCAATCTCCTATTCTGCATTCTTGAAAAGAGATAAAATTAAAAAAGAACTCGATCTGGAAAAAGAAATTGCATTTTTAGAGGAACAGTGGGATAACGCAATCTTAGACGATCCATTAACTCAGAACACCGCCGAGCGAATTAAGATGTTAAAAGAAGAACTTGAAAAAATCATTGAACACCGAACCAAAGGAGCCATCCTTCGGTCAAAGTCAAAATGGTACAATGAAGGCGAAAAGAATACTAAATACTTCCTCAGTCTCGAAAAAAGACACTTCAAACAAGGCACGATAAGCCAATTAAAACGTAATGATAACACGCTCATCACGTCAGACAATGAAATTTTATCTGAATGCAAATTATTTTACGAACATTTGTACTCCTCGAAAGTACAAAATTCCTCCGACTTTAATGTCTTTCAACAAGCGAACGAGACCGTTTTAAGCACTGAGGATCAAAAATATTGTGACGGTATTTTAACCGAAAAAGAATGTCTAGAAGCCTTAAAATCTATGGACTTAGACAAAACGCCTGGCACAGATGGCCTTCCGGCTGAGTTCTATAAATTGTTTTGGAAAGATATTTCTATATTTTTACTCTCTGCCCTTAATTTAGCCTACGATTCTGGCTGCCTTTCTATTACCCAAAGACGCGGGATTATCAAACTTATCCCAAAAAAGGACGCAGAGCCACTGTATGTAAAAAACTGGCGCCCCATAACCCTTCTCAACACGGACTATAAAATTGCAGCCAAAGCTATTGCGAACCGTATCAAGGCCGTGCTCCCAAAACTGATCAGCAAGGACCAGACAGGATTTATGAAAGGAAGATTTATCGGCGAAAATATAAGACTTATTGACGGAATCATCCAATATGCTGCACGGCACAATGCCCCAGGTTTACTACTTTTCATAGATTTCGAAAAGGCTTTTGATTCACTTGAATGGCCCTTCATTTTTGACACATTACGCTTCTTTGGTTTTGGCTCATCAATAATCAATTGGGTAAAAACCTTTTATTCCAAAAACGAAAGCTGTATTCTTAACAATGGTTGGTCAAGTAGTTTTTTTCAGCCGCAAAGAGGCGTTAGGCAAGGCTGTCCCCTTTCGCCATATCTATTTATTCTGGCAGCAGAGGTACTAGCCAAAACAATCCGAAGCAATAAGAACATTAAGGGTTTCTTTTTAGGCAACAATGAAGTCAAATTAAGCCAATATGCCGACGATACTACTCTCATTTTAGATGGATCAAAGGAGTCTCTTATAGCAGCATTACAAAATTTAGACGATTTCAGCAAGGTCTCCGGCCTTAAGCTTAATGATAGCAAAACGGAAGCCCTTTGGATTGGTTCTAAAACTGGACAAGGGAAAATCTTTGTGCCTGGAAAAGATTTAAAATGGCCCAAAAGCAAAGTTAAAGTGCCCATAACGTCAAATTTTTTGATTTTCTCAACTAATTCTACATTTAACCCGATGAACTTCTTCGAAGAAATTTTTCGATTTGTATAAAACGCAAATTTTTTATGAATTTTTTAAAACTTCAAATTTCTATTTTCTTGCGGTCGCCCCTTGCCGCTGATCACAAGAATAACGTGCTCGAAAAAGGCCACGTGACTAATGCTTGTGACGTAGGTTCAGGAAGCTCGTTCGGCCTCCAGTGCATATAAATACAGTCGAATCGCGAATCGTTTACTAAAAATTGTAAGCTTCTCTTCGTGTCTTAAGTGGTCTTCACGCTTTACATTCTACCAAATTTACTTGTGTACTATGAAAGAAGAGTTCTCTGGCTCGGAAAGTGATAATACTGCAGATACTGCAGAATTCAGTCAAGGTGAATTTGACAATGTTGAAGTAGAGGCCGTGGAAGGAGAAGCGAGTAGTCGAAACTATGAAAATGAAGATGATTCTCTCGAGCCATACACGGATGAACCGCTTGCAGATGAAGAATGGCTTGCAAGTTATCGAAAGAAACAAGAAGAAAATAAAAAGTTAGAGAGAGAGTTAAATGAGCGTCTAAAAAACCGCGTACTTGTTGGAGAGTGGTAAGTTAAATTTTGTTTTATTTACATTCGTATTTCTCATCTCAGAACTATACATTCGTATTTCTCATCTCTTTTGAGCTCCCTCTTCATCTTGACAACCCCTAAAGTTAGGGGCCTCGTGAAATCGTCATCTGTGAAATGCGCTGAACACAGCGAGGAGGTTTTTCCCGGCACCCAGTTCTTTCTTCTTTCGAGGACGAAGTTTACCCATCGGTTTCGTCTCCTCTGTTTTATCGGGCATGTTTTGCCGAAAAACGGAATTTGATGAAGACTGATGTTGTTTTCTGGGTCATTGACGTTATTACAGAGAGCGGCAACGCACCTTTCCGGCATTTTTAGAAAACTCTGAGCCAAAATTTTAATCTTGTTTACAATTCAGTAGTCACGAATCAAGTCACGTGTCCCTGAACATACGTCACGACTCAGTTCAAATCGAGGAGGACTGGTGCGAATGGTGGACCAAAATGGCGGCAAATTTGAACGTCTTTAAAAAATTATAAAAAAAATTCGTTTTAACAAAATCGAAAAATTTTTTCGGGAAAGTTTATTCGGTCTTATGAGGAATCAGTCGAGAAAACAAAAAATTTGACGTTATGGGCACTTTAAATCTCTCGGTTTATGGCTGTCAACAGATCCGGATACGGCAATAAACTTGAACTATAATGAAAAAACTGACAAAATCAGAAAGTTACTAAGCTGTTGGAAATATCGTAGGCTCACGCTGCTAGGAAAAATCACCGTGATTAAATCACTGGCCGCATCACAGCTGGTTTACTTACTTGCACCACTACACTCTAATCATCATGCATTAAAAGATATAAATGACATGTTTTACCATTTCCTGTGGAATGGCAAGGGTGACAAAATAAAGAGAAAAGTTATGATTAATGAACCAAAAAAAGGAGGCCTTAAAATGATCGATCTCTGCTCCTTCAACAAGTCCCTCAAAATAACATGGGTTAAAAAGTACTTAGACACGACTAACAATGGGAAATGGAAATTCCTCTTTGATATGGAACTTAACAAATATGACTGCCAAAGTTTCTTCCGGTATAACCTAAATGTAAGTGACACAAAAAAAATGTTTAAGGTCTCGGATCCTTTCCTTGAGGAAATATTGGAATACTGGGCAGAAGCCAACTTTGAGAACAGAATAAGATCCAAACAAAATTTCCAAGAGCAGGTTCTATGGTTCAACTCATTAATAAGAATCAGCAATAAGCCAATTCTTTTTAAAGATTGGCTTGAAAAAGGTGTAACAAAAGTAAAACATCTTCAAACGTCAAAAAACGACTCCTTTTTGTCCCTTAACGCCTTTGCCTCCAGGTATGACCTAAATTTATGCCCCCTTGATTTCTGTGGTTTATTATCAGCTGTAAAGTCCCTTCATAAAACTGTCCCCGAGACTGTAGAGCCTGAGGATTCCAACCCCGAACCATTTTGCGACAAGATAATGAAAATCCAAAGACCAGGGCCAACAATTTACAAAAAAATTATCAAAGCCAAAAGCGTTGTCCCCAGTAACAGCCAACACAAATGGCTCCAGGACTGTGTTTATTTAGACGATGAAAACGCTTTCAACTGGGAACTTGCTTATACTATGGCGTCAAAGTGCACCAAAAGCACCAAGCTAATCGAATTCCAGTTTAAATTTCTACACAGACGCATACCCACAAACAATTTTCTACTTAAAATAGGGAAAAAAGAAAACGAAAATTGCACCTTCTGCCACGGATACCCAGAGACATTAATCCACCTTTTCTGGTCCTGCCACGTTACAGCCTCCTTTTGGAAGGAAGTAATAGACTGGCTTCGAAACAATCTCCCTATAACTGATGAATACACTTTGACTAATGTCACAGACTTGGTCTAAGACCGGACCTCCACCCAAAATTCGCACTTCAATTAAATTATTTTTTCCTATTAGCACGTCACCATGTATGGCAAGTTAAACTTTAAGAAAGACCACCAAATTTCAACGTCTTTTTATGTCAAGTAAAATCTAGATTTGAACTAGAGACAAAAGCAGGGGACACCCAAAAATGGTCCTCTCTTGCAGACAGTATACAGACCGCTTTTTCCTCTTCCCCGGACCACTGAAATAATAGCTAATAATTTATGTGAAGATACTTTGTACCTAATTTACTACTTACAGCACATTAAAAAAAAATTGTAAATAATTTTATATTTTAACTATCACAATTTGAGTATCCTGTTTTTGCTCCAACCACTTTTAACCTTCTTCATTTAATTATTTATCTCCAAATTGGTGTAATTAGCCTTGTATATCTTTCTTTCCATACCATAAAAACGTTACGTTAAGATCGTGCTGAATGTAATGTAGTTTTCTGTAAGTTAGTAATGTAACTGTTTTGTAAGTAAGTAATGTAGCTGTAGTGTTAGTTAGCCTCGTGTAGTTGTGGTGTAATAAATGAAAAAAAATCAAAAAGAAAAAAAAATTATTTTCATTGGGGTTTTCTGATCACGCCTATATCAATATTTATAATGATTCATTAATACTTCGTGCTGGTTTAAATGAATTTACCAAAGCAATATCATCAAATTATAAAAATAAACAATTAATGATTTGGTTTGCAAAAAGAGGCAATCTTTGGCAGCTTAGTCTATGCGATAACGCTGTTTTTATCAATGAAACATTAACTATAAATGTCAACTTTAGCATAATCAAATTATTCTTCTCACAACATGTTCAACGTATTGGATTCAGCCCCAATTTTTATGCTGTAAATAACCCAGAATTCCATAAAATATTATTTCTCGAGAAATTAGGAGGAACATACTTTCTATAATCAATTGATATATGAACACTGAAAAGATAAGAATTTGGTTGAAGAAAGTAAAAGACTTCATTCTTTGCTGCAGAAAAACAATGGATGAAGTTAAGGATGTTATTGAACAAAGAAAAAGATATAATATATGGTAGATCAACGTGAAAGCATATTTAACTGGAATCACATATCAGACAAACTGACAGAGGATCAGATAAAGGAATTAAAATCATACTACCACACATATCATAGAAAGTGTTGGGTATATAAACAGGCTGTAAAACTCTTTAAAAAATGGAAATTGCTGGGGAACTCACTGTCTATCGTGTTTGCTTCTGGAGGTATAGCCTCTACTTTAGCAATGGGTGGTGTTAGTTTGATTGCTATTAGTACGACAGCACTTCTAATCCAAGGTTGGATGAAGCATAAAGACCTTGATTTGAAAATACAAAATTCAACATATGCTTATCAAAGTTATAATCATCTATTAATTATGATAAAATATGCAATTAGGTCAGGTGAATTTGATAGAGAACTTTTTATTAATTCAATGAATAATATTGATAGTTATGTTATTGATATTGGACCTATTGTTGATAAATTTTATAAAAAATATGATCAGATATTTAGTCCTGAAGAATAGACTTAATTTCATCACCAATTAGATTCATTATTTTATTCCAATATTTATTATAAAATGCTAGTGTCTTTTTTGATTCTGTTGAAGTGATATCTTTACAATGAATATTCATAATCTTAAACAGTTCTATGATTATAAATTTGATACTAATTATTCGTTTACGACTATTATTAACTAAATGTAGAACATTATCAATCTCATTGAATGCTTTATAAATCCGTTCCCTTTGATTATAAGTTAATTGAACATTATTATTAAAATATAATTTATTAATCACATTCTCAATATGGTATTTGCGATGATATATAGATTTCCTTTTTATTTTATACGTATTATCATAGAAATTAAAATTATTTATTGTGAAGTTATAACCATCAACTAAACCACAACTTATACATGTATTCATTCCATTTATATTTTCCATATCCTGTTCACTACAACATAACTCAACCACTTTATCAACTTCTACTAATAGTCGATCACAAAAAGGACATGTCGACTCCTCCATATTCTTCAATTCATCGTGAATTTGAGAATAACAACTCATTCTATACTATTATATAAGATTTCATCTTTATGAAGATTACATTTTTATGCTACCACAACTTAACATCAAGATCTGGATTTGAAAATCCACTTATGTCAGTACGCCTTTCAATGTCCTCTTCGTCTTCGTTACATTAATATCTTTGTAAGGAAGCCTGAGCATCTTAAATAATTGCTTAATAATAAATTTAATAATTATCATCCGTTTTCGGTTATCATTAACTTTATGTAAAACACTATCAATCTCAACAAATACTTTATAAATCCGATTCCTTTGACTATGAGTTAATTCAGTATTATTCTCAATATAGTATTTCCGACAATATATTGATTTCTTTCGTATCTTATATATATTTTCATAGAAGTTAAAGTACTCTGAGATATAATCACAAATATGAACTAAACCACAATTCACACATATTCATACCATCCACAACATGGCTCAACCACTTTATCAACTTCTAATAATTGTTGATCACAGAAAGGACATGTCGGCTCCATCATGTTTTTAAATTCATCATGAATTCTAGAATTACAATACATCTTATATATTATTATATGAGATAGAATTTTCATAATTACATAAATTCCAACACTGAATTATCTAGCTAATATCCAAAACTAAATTAGCTAGATAATATCCAATACTGAAATCCAATACTGAATTAGCTATCTGATATCCAAAAATGAATTATTTATCAGAAATAAAGTTTTAAAGTATATTCAGTACCGGGCCGGACATTTCTTTTATTTAAAAAAATAAAAGAAACAACGTGACCCCTTTTCCCGTGTCCCTTTCCCTCAGGGGAAGCCTGTTTTTTCATCGACAACAAAACAGAGTCCAGAACAAGAGTAAAAACCAGGTAACAGCCTTGAGTAAAAGAATACTGACTTCAACAGCTATTTCAGCCGTGTTTTTAAGGTTTTAAATGCTCGTAGAATATAGTTTTAAAAAATTCGCTAAAAACTAAAACTGAAAAATTCAGTCAAAAAATTCAGCTAAAAATTCAGTAAAAAAATTATTAAAAAATTTTTTTACTGAATTTTTAGTCCAGCAGATAAGTGAAAAAATTTGGCCAAATTGTGCCTTTAATGATAAAAGCGTGAAATTTGGCACAAAGTTAGAACACATCTTAAGAAACATTTTTAGATATAGGGCCATCGCAGGTTTGTCACGTGACCCCAGTTACGTCACCTTTCAAATGACGTCATTAATGGTAGTGCTTTTGGCCGTTTCTGAGATTTTCTTTTTTAAAAAAGGGGTAAAACCCAAGAGAAACTAAACATAAACATATCCCAAACTTCATAATAAAGTTCCAGACATGTGATGGCATAAAATAATTTGTTGCCATGGGAACCGATTCATTAAATAGCCTGCAGTTTTGGATATTAATTCTACAAAATAGTTGTCTTCTCAGTTGTTAAAAGTAAAATAAAACGTGACAGAAGATGGATATAAGCAATCTTTTTATGATATTCAATCCAATAATAATTATAACTATTATATATATCTCCGAATTTTTACATGAGGATATTCCGCAGCCCTTAAACAAAGTGTGGGCTAACTTAAAACGAAACTGCTGTCCAAAGTTTTACCTCAGTCGTTCAGAGGCAAAGGCGCGCAAGTCTTCAAATCATGTAAGTATGTAAGTTAATTTTAGTCAGTTTGAATTGCAGTTAGAATACTTTAAGCATATTTAATTTAGGCAGATTACGTTAAGTAACAGAAAGAGCCGAAAATAAACTTACAGAAAACAAATTTCACATTCGCTTTCGTCAACATGTTTTTTTTTTTAGCCCGGCCGAAAACTAATTAATATGAGATGAAGGCTTTTTTTTAACCTGTTTCAGTCATTTCACTTGCTTGAAGGGCTCAAATCTTGCAGTTAACTAAAATTATATCCGTTGTTTAGTTATTGTATGTTTAGAAAAGTAAATAGCTTATAATATAGGACAACTAAAGAGATAAATTGGAAAAAGGTTTTGCACAACGCGAACGCAGCGGCGACCACTTCATTGAAAAGAATCCATTTAAATGCGTTGCCGCAGTTTCCACTTTGTGTGAACGCTTTACGGCTAGGGACAACTCGCCGACCACAAACAACTTTATTTTTCTTTTAAGAGAATCAATCAAATTACTTTCAAATTTGACGATTCACGACCAATAACAATTATATTAATGCTGAATTTGTTTTGTTTGTGCTTTTAAAAGACAAACGTTTTTGAAGCATTAATTTTTGGGATGAATTAGAATTTTTTACGGCAACTGTTCCAGATAGCCATTTGGCATAATGGTCTTTTTTCCCCATTCAAAGAGTTCTTTTGTGACCAATAAAAGTTAAAATAATTCTATTATGACATATAAACCTGCTAAATTAAGACAAAATTTTTTTAGATGAGTTGTCCGGGGTGGTAGGGTGACAAATTCTGAAAATGTCTTCTTTTTTACGGTGAGGTTATCTTACCAGGGTTTATAATTCTTACAAACATACCCAAAACAAATTTTTAATAGCCGTTTTTTGCAAACCCTTGCAAAAATATGCGATTTGACATTTATTGGTTTTTGTTCGTTTTTCTTCAAGGTAAAACTCATGTCTTCCTTGAAGCTGTTAGACATTAGTGTCTCCTATAATCGTGGTAGCACGTGATGACGTATGTATAATCATTGAAAGACCATGTCTAAAGTATACAAAGTGATTGACCCCTCAGAGCCGGGGACATCAGATATACCAAGTATACCAATAGACTGGAACAAGTGTGTTCTCTGTCAGACAAATACATCGGAAAGTCTCTGTTGTCCAGCTGATTCAAAGCGTGGCGCAAAAGGAACAGGTTATAAAACCACTGCTGAAAATCTATTGGCCTTTAAAAAGCTCGGATGCTTACCAAAAACGATCAATTTATCTCGAATAGATGAAGTAGGTGAGGGTATCGAAGCAAGTTTCCATCATCATAAAGCTAAATGGCATGACTCGTGCAGACTGAAGTTTAATAAGACAAAACTTCAACGGGCAGAGAAGAGGAAATCGTTCCCCGAAGACAGCTCTTCTTCAGATTTCCCAATAAAGTACACCCGCACAAGTAGAGGAGAGGTTCCTCTTCCCGTTCATCGCTGTTTCTTCTGTGACGGTGACGCTGAAGATGGTGAGTGTTTGCACAAAGCGTCAACACTGGAGCTTGATGCCCGTGTCCGCAATTGTGCTCTCCAATTGCAAGACAAACCTTTACTTGCAAAACTCAGTACTGGAGACATGGTTGCCCAGGATGCTGAATATCACATCAAGTGCCTCGTTGCTCTTTATAACAGGGCACGACAAACAAAATCTTGTGATGCAGAAACTGATGTGGATGCTGTTAACCACGGTATTGCATTTGCTGAACTTGTTTCTTATATGGAAGAAGCTCGCATCGACAATCTGGTAGCTCCAATTTTCAAACTGTCTGACCTTGCAAACCTATACAGCAGCAGAATTGAACAACTTGGTACTGCATTACCAGGACGTGTTTACTCCACCAAACTCAAGAACAGAATTTTAACTCACTTTCCAGGCATGAAAGCTCACACGCAAGGACGTGACGTCGTTCTTGTTTTTGATGAAGATGTTGGCGCCGCTCTAAGAAAGGCATGTGAACACGACGCAGACAGTGATGCTGTTCACCTAGCTAGAGCTGCAAAGATAGTCCGACGAGATATATTTCAAATGAAAATGGAATTCAATGGTTCTTTTCCCACCGAATGCCAGGAGCAGTCTGTTCCGACATCACTCCTAGCACTGGTTACTATGATACTAAACGGACCAAACATCAAGACACAATCAAGTCCTTCAGCAGTATCTCAGCCAGCCCTCAGTATATCTCAGCTTCTTCTATACAACAGCTACAAGACTCACAAGGAGAATGCAAAAGATGTGGTCAGGCACAGTCGACAGCGTGAAACACCCCTGCCAATCTATTTAGGAATTATGCTCCATACTAAAACCCGAAAACGTGAACTTGTGGACACCCTTTTTAACTTGGGACTGTGTATATCGTATGATCGCGTATTAAACATCTCCACTGACCTGGGTGACAAAATCTGTTATCACTATGAGCAAGAAAAAGCCGTCTGCCCGCCTCAGCTCAAAGGTGGTCTCTTCACTACTGCAGCAGTAGACAACATTGACCATAACCCCAGTTCCACAACTTCGCGGGATTCTTTCCATGGAACTGGGATTTCGCTGTTTCAGCACCCCGATGAAAATTGCACAGGAACTCAACGGGAAGTTATTGCTATTCAAGATGATTCTTATCCAGTGAAATCCAACCTGCCGGAATCTTACATAAGTGTGCCTCCTGTAGTTCTACAAAGTAAAGATCCACCTGTACCAAAGATACAAGGACCCAACAGAGGATACGGCGAGCGCATTACTCAAGCTATACAGAAGGAGTACAGGTAAAGTGCTTTAACAGCAGTACATTCTATTATCTATACACAAAAAGAAATAATTAGCAAGTACAATAAGGCGGTCCTCAATTATTTTATTTACCGCATTTATTTATTCATTTATCTATTTATTTATTTATTTATTTTTCCTTCACAGATGGCTGAAACAAGTGAGCCGAGTGGTATCTGATGACAAACCCCAGGGAGATGAGGCTGTTTCATGGTCTGCATACCACGCTGGTCTTCAACCTTCAAATGGAGTATCAGACAGTTGCCTGACAAACACCGCTCTACTGCCCCTTTTCTACGAACAAGCCCACTCTGTAGCAATGATTCGCCACTCAATGGATGTAGTAAAAAAGGCAGTTGACATTCTGAATCCTGGACAGGTCCCCATCATTACTGTGGACCAGCCCCTCTTTACAATCGCAAAACAAATTCAGTGGAACTGGACAGAAAGTCATGGCGAAGATCAGTTCGTTATAATGTTTGGAGGGCTCCACATTGAGATTGCAGCATTTAAGACCATTGGCAATCTTTTAGAAAGCAGTGGTTGGACAGGTGCATTAGTGCAAGCCAATGTGGCGTCGCCTGGTACAGCAGATTCATTTCTTCGAGCAGCTCATGCGACGCGCACCCGACGATCCCACCAGATAACGGCAAGTAGCCTGTATCATCTTTTGCAGAAAGCCTACACGGATTACTGCACAGGTTTAGGAGAGGAGCACGATCCGCTGTCGATAGAAGATTGGTGCTCAAGCAACGCTGAGTTGTATCCACAATTCAAGTTCTGGTTGCTTATCCTACAGCTGGAATTGACCGTGCTATTGTTTGTAAGGGCAATAAGAGAGGCGGACTTTAAGCTTTATGTGGATGCACTCACCAAGATCGTGCCTTGGTTCTTTGCTTTAGACCACACACATTATGCTCGGTGGATCCCTGTTCATCTGCGGGACATGGTAACACTGAAAGAAGAACATCCCGAAGTTTTTGCAGAGTTCCTGAAAGGAAATTTCGTGGTCAAGAAAACCGCACACAGATTTTCTGCTATCGCCATTGATCAAGGCCACGAACAGAACAACGCTACAGTTAAAGATGATGGTGGAGCAGTAGGCCTCACTGAGAACCCTGCTGCACTGAGGCGGTGGATGGTTTCTGGACCGGAGATGGCTAGAGTTATTGGAGAGTTTGAGGTTTCAACGGAAAAAAGGAAGAAGGTGGATGTTCGCCATCACGAGGAGGCCAAACATGAGCAAAAGGCATTTAAACGAGATGTGAATAGCCTGGCCATCACCATAGAAGAAATGGGCAATCCGTTCACTGAGAACAGCAGCGATCTGCTTGTACTA
This sequence comes from Blastomussa wellsi, assembly GCA_947652115.1. Lineage (NCBI taxonomy): Eukaryota > Metazoa > Cnidaria > Anthozoa > Scleractinia > Plerogyridae > Blastomussa > Blastomussa wellsi. The sequence goes on from OX393561.1 coordinate 17,307,532, forward strand.
GATAGCAGAGACATTGCCGATCCAGCGGTTATTAACACGATACGTCAAATTGAGAAAATTGGTGAAGAACAGTATGATACCTATGTCAAAGAGCGACTTGTCACTCAAACAAAGCCCATTTCAGATCCCATCAATAAGAACACTCTTCCTCTCTTTAGCCGGCCTCCAGTCCGAGAGAAGAGCAAGTCACAGCTGCAGCTGACCTCCCTTAAGAACGATTGCTTCTTATTTTCTCGTCTGTATATTGCATCACAAGTGCGTAATGGGAATTTGGATGAGTTTTTTGAACATGAAAACCAAGCATTTCCACCAGCATTATCCCAGAATGGCAAAATCAGAAGTGGTACAAAGTCAGATCTAGTCAAATGCTTGGAAGACTTGGTCTCCTCCAAAGAGAAGACCAGCAAACCTGATGTTGATGTCATTATCCTCGACGGCTCAGCAATTGTTAACATGCTACGACCTGGATATGCAAAAACATTCTCTGATTATGCAATGCAAGTGTTCCTGCCATACGTTGTATCTCAAATGCAGCATGCAAGCCGAGTAGACGTTGTCTGGGACGAGTACCACCCAGACAGTTTGAAATCAGAGACTAGAAGCAAGAGAGGAAAGGGAGTCAGAA
>OX393561.1:17313156-17330656 GCA_947652115.1 Blastomussa wellsi
CAAGTGATCTACCGAAATGACAGCACTACAGTGAACGCAGAGAGTAGGAAGTGGCCAAAGCTTGTTAGGGTCCCAGAACCATTGAAGATCGATCCACCTTTGGCCATCCCAAAACTCTTGCTTCAATGTCCAAGTTTCCTCTCTACCAAGCCAGTGTTCCTTCTCGTTCCAATGAGAAAGCATTTTTCGACACATTGCTTCAGTTTTAACTTTACTCTCCAAACCCAGATAGTAGTATTTGAGATAACCTTTATTTCCACAGTGAGTGCAGAGGGAATCCTTCTGATCCATGATACTGTAATTCCCACTATAAAGGAATTTGGTACGTGTTTTGCCATTCCTTGTAATTACTTTTTCAGTGCGACAAAAACATATGAAGTATTCCTTGGCATCTTCAAAACCTTCTTCCTTTAATAAAAGTTGAACATCATTCCAGTTTTTAGGCCACATTGTACTCAGAACATCAACATCAACACTTTCATCAATTAAAGTGAACAACATTGTTTTCCCATAGTTCAAGATTTCCTCAAAAGTTTTAATTGATGACCCACTTTCATCCATAACTTTCAGAGCTTTGAGAACAGCTGTTAGGATCACTTTGTTGAGAAGGTTTTGAGGTCCCATACATTGTAGACCAGAAGGATCCTCAATATCAATGTCTGAACCGATAGAAGTAACAACTTCGCTTTCATCAGATCCATCACTAAAATTCGCTTCAACTTCAGATGGTCCCGGACTGGGACAACTTGCGGTTGATACATCACACAAGCTAACATGTATTTCATTGAATGGAGTGCTCTCACTTTCAACTTCAGTAGTGAGCCACTGGCTTTCTCACCAGTGTCGTAACTCAGTGTTTCTATCCGTTGCACTTCCACGACATTGAAGACAAGGGCAATGAACATGTCTGTACGTTCTTTTGCTACAACTGCAGGCAGAGATTTCTTCTCTCGACCAGCTGTTACAGTCGGCCATTTTGTGTCAAGCAGCACGGTTACTCGGCGATCTACCCATACTCCTCGCGGCAATGAGGTCACATGATGAGACACGGACCAATAAAACTACCTTTATTAACTAGCTCAAGCAAAAAGAGCGGGAAGCGTCAGACACTTTCCTTTCTCTCTTTTTGCATTGACTGTGCGATACTTTGGTTCCGTTAGGAAGTGTAATTTGAAGGAAATAAGCGTAAGGAAGATAAAGGCGCCATCCTTGAACGTGTCAGAGCACTGTTTGGAAGTGAAGTCTCGAATCTCTTTGAAGGTAAGAAAAAGTCAGCTACCACATTTGGTCGGTTCATGTAAAATTACGTTGCTTAGTATTTCCAACAGCTAGTAGCCGAAAATTACAAATATGTATTATGTATGTATTCATGGATGCTTCTTCAAATGTGTCTATGGACAATGGCTTGTAGCAGGCTATTACAGACTGGACACTAGAGCCCAGGTTTCGCACGGCTTTCAAGATGGCAGCTACCATGTCAACTTATAGTTATCACTGGTAAGGAATATTTTTTCCTGTTAACATTAAGAAAAGCTTGTATCTTTTGTAATCAACACACAACACATACACTTTTGGACTAATTTACGAGATACAAGTAAACAGTTTTCATTTAGAATGATAATTAATTGTTTTCTAAATCGACTCTGTAATTGCAAGGTGGTAAAGCTACATGTATAACTGAAACTATACTCAATGAAGCGTCAATTTGAGATGATATAGAATAAGTCATTGCAAACAGTACAAAAAACCGATCCAGTTTAATTTCTAAGTCCACTAGCAAATATTAATTTTGCTGGTGAGGTTTTTATTCACTAGCAAAGCTCTCATAACACATAACTTCAATAGTGTACTGATTGTATAAAGATTCTACTGAAAACGTTTGCATGAATTCCACCATCAAACCTACTGCTGGTTTTCTGTTCAATTTTAGGTCAAAGTTGTAATTAGAACATTTACTAGTAGAAATTTCAATTTTTGTTTTGGTTCGTCGCAAACTCGCAAACATATTTCGGGCATCCTTTAAGTTAAGTGTTAATAATCCCAAGAAACTTGATTTCAGTTACAATTAAGGACTGCATCAAAAGCATGGACTGGGAGCAGTGCCTCATCTGCCAGGAAAGGACAAAGGGGGATTTGCAGTGTCCTGCAAATTCAAAGAGAAAAGATGCTGGCGCTGGCTACACTTCATTTGTAAGCAACCTCGAGGAATTCCAGAGCCTTGGAAATACACCTACAATTATAAACGTCAACAACTTGGATGAAGGTCAGGGAATAGAACAGACCCTTCGAGAGAAAAAGGCGTCATGGCACAAGTCCTGTAGAGACTTGTACAGCAACACAAAGCTTGAACGTGCCAAGAAAAGAAAACTCGCTGATGATGAAAAGAAGAAAAGTGATGAAATTGTAACGGAAGAAAGGAGTTCCAGCCCCGTTAAGGCCAGACGATCTAGTGTTCCAAGTTGTCATCAGGTCACAGAGAACAACTGTTTCTTTTGCGATACACTCGATACACCCGAAAATCTTCATGCCGCTTCCACCCTCGAAGTCGACCGAAAAGTTAGAGATTGTGCCTTTCTTTTGAAAGATAGCAAACTTACTGCTAAGTTGTCTGCTGGTGACTTAATAGCGATTGACGCAAAGTACCATGCAAAGTGTTTAGTTAGTCTGTATAATCGAGCTAGGCAGTTGAAGGTCCAACCTGCAAATCACACTATGAGTTCACCAATCGACCTAGATGAACTTGCTTTTGCAGAACTCATTGCCTACATCGACGAAAGTCTCGAAGTTGAAGAGCTTGCAGTGCTAAAGCTTTCTTATCTGGTGAAATTTTTCTCCTCAAAAAAGCAAGAACTTGGAATTGGGTGTGGAAAAATAAATGCTACGAGATTGAAAGACAGAGTATTCACGCCGGGCTGGCGCGTGTGGTGAAGAGGAACTTTGCCGCCCGCTGTTGTTTGAAATTGTACAGCGGAAATGCGAATAAAAAAACAAAGCAATTTTCAAAATGGCGGCTGAAAATACTATTTTGAATGCTATTGTGGCTCTTCGTCCTCTACGTAATGAAGTCGATAATTTCTTTTCGTTTGAAGAAGAAGTGAAAACAGCTCTCACTTCAATTTTTGAAAAACACCATGTGGGACAAAGCTCTTTGAAACGAGCTAAAATGTCACAAATTCCAGCAACAGCACTCCTAGAAGGAGAAGTAAAGATGTGGCTTAAGATGCTCCATAGGCGCCTCAGCCCAAGAATGAAGGCCCGAAGCGCTTGGACTGTAGAGTTTAAGAGGGCGATGTCCCCGGAAATATTTTCCTTAATTTTACAGAGTGTTAAAAAGGCCCGGTCCGCTTTGCACAAAGATGAAAAACATACGGATATAATCTATTATAACAGAGAGAACAGACTGATTCGAGATTTTGCCCAGTTATCTGAGCTCAGCCGCGACTCACTCCGAGAATTCCTTATGAAGCAGAGTAAAGGTACAAGAAAAGGAACTTCAAAAGTTTCCATAAGTTCTGAAACGCCTTTCACCATCACATTTATTAAGAGGACACAGCAAGTGGTGGTGAAAGCCCACTACAAATTCACTAATGAATTTGGCTACACATTTTCGTAAGCATATAAGTAATGAGGAATAGACTGAGTGGAGTATCTGTCAGGCTGTTTGTAATTATAAGTTGTCCTTACATTGTGCACTCAGCCGATTTGTAGTTACTTGCCTTGCCTTTTATATATATACAGTTTAGTTATTGCAGTAATTTCGTATATAATTTTTTTTTAGGTAATGACATCTACAGCATATATGGGAATTCCAATAAATTGTTGTTGTTGTTAATTGTCCTCCAGTCTTTGCAGTTACTAATGAATTGTATGAAAATGCCACGTATATACTTTATAAGTGTTGGAAACAATGTTTGAATGCCGAGTGGTTTGATGTTGAGTGCCAACATGTTTTATTCCTTATGTTGGGACAAACTTTAAACAAAACCACACAACAGAATGTTGAGCAAACTGGATTTTATATTCTAACACTATCTTTAAGTTCCTTACTGTTGCAAATGTAATATAATTTAATATGATATGACATAATATAAAATAATATAATATAATATATAAGTAATATAATGTATGGTATGATATAAATTATGTAATGTAATATTATATAATCTCAGTCCAACTGTGTACAGATTTAACATTAATTACAAAAGCTGTGGAGCAATCCTTCCCTCCTTTACACTTTGCTCAATAAGTTTCATGATTGGGTCTCCACAGACACAGCACTTAGCATCCTCAGGACATGCCTTTAACAGACCACAATAGCAATAAGATGGATCACTGAATACCCTCTCTGGGATGTAGGCTACATTTTTGCATGCAGCTTCTGGCTGCTGAAAACCTTGCTGAGGTAGCCAAATCAGCATTACATATTCATGTCTAAATATTTCAACCCATCTGTTTTGATATGTTGTATTTTCACCTAATTTTTTCAGAAAAATATGCTTTGCTTCTCGCCCTTCCATTGTTACCATCCCCAACCCCTGGCCATACTTTTCAAGTGCTTGACGACAATGAGCCGGGACAATGTGACCCAATGTCCAGACAGTAGGATTTACTGAACTTGGCAACAACAATGAATTTACTTTAAAATACTCATGACAGGCAATAGAAAGCTGATCAATGTGGTCTGCTGTTATCTCAAATCTACTAAAGAGAGAAACACAGTCCCTTAGCCTCACTCCTAAATAAGCTAAAGCAAGAACTGTTTGACGTTCTTTCCTGGAGTCACTTTCACACCTTAGCCACTTGATTAATCTCATGAAGTTGTGACAAAAACAGCGGGAATCTTTTCCAGTAAATCTATAATGCAAACCAGCTCCAGACCCTTGAGTTTCATTAAACCATTGTTTGGTCTTGTTTTGCAAGGCGCCTGGTTTTTACTTCTGTTTGTAAAGCTGTAATTACTCGTGCAAAAGGACTATCAGCTGGAACCTCTGAAAACTTTTTACAATCAGCTGGCAGTTTAGATTTTCTTATAGCTTCTGTCAAAACTGCTTTAAAGAAGTACTGCCAAGCATTGTTCTTTAGATGAAGGGGTTCCACATGAGCTTTATCAATGTAAGAACCTAAGAGAGGCAAAAATTCCTGTCTATTACTTTGCTTGGCAATGTAATCAGTAATTTTAGATCTCTTTGTCTTTTCAGAAACTTTTTCTAGTGCTACTCTTTTCTTAAATACTTCAACCTTGTTGACAACATTTACTCTTTGCTGGTAACTCCATGGCTTCCACTTGCATGAACTTTCAGTTCCAAATGTACCCTTAACATCCCTACAATCAGCTAATGAAACATTGGCAAAGGGTGAAAAATACTTAGCACTAATAGTTAATTCACCTGCCAACATGGCAAGCATCTTCATGTCATTTGGCAATTCCTCCAGCTTAAACCTATATTTAAATCCTTCAAATTCATATTCAGCTCTTTCTAACTCTCCAATTTGAGGTAATAATGACCTCACATATTTCTTTATAACAGGAGAGCTTTCATCACAGTTGGCACCAAAAATTAGAAAGTTATCATAACTTGATGCCACCCTTCTTCCAACATTGAGGAAGCTGACTAAAAAAGAACACGCACTCTCATTTTTACCAAATGGGCATCCGTCGCCACCAAGAGCAATCTGAAAAGTACCTGTTGATTCTGCAAAGCCTTTCAGACTTTCTACTGTTCTGAGAAAGATAAAATTTGGCAAGCATTGGGAGGTATTGTCTTAAGTCTCTATATGCACCATTGACTTTGTTTTCAGTTTCTAAGCCCTCTAAATAGTCTTGGTCAATTTCATGAACAGTCCCAATATCAATCTTTTTTAACTGTTCTACAAGGTTACTATAAGTGAGAAGCTTGGAACCTTACAGCCTTTACAAATTGAAATACTTGTTCTTTTCCCTGGTTTGCCTTCATTTGATTTCATTGACAGCACCAGTCTTACACTTTTGTACTTTCGTTTCCCCATTACACCACTTGCATAATATGTTGCAATACTTCGAACAATGTTGTCATCTGACTTTTCAAATTCTAACACACTCTTCTTATACTCTTTAGAAACTACTCTATTGGTCAACTGCTTGTTCTCCATCACATATTTTGTTAACTTATCTAACTTGCATCTCTTTTGCAGAGTGTCAAACATTCCCTCGAAACTGGCTGAGGAATGTTCATTTGAGCTCCCATGAATTTTGGCAGCAGCTTCGATGGTTTCATGCCTCCTTTTTCTTGCAGTCCTTGGTCCCAGTGTTGATTCTCCATTGACAAGTGCAGTAGGGCTTCTCGTCCGTGCCTGAGATACCTGTCCCTGTGACTAAAATAATCTTGCTAAATTAGACACTGGGTAGTAACACAATTATTAAAATTAGATGTGGTTGGATGATAACAAAATAAATATTTAGCCAAATCTTACATTTAATATGTTGATGTTTATAATTTAGAGACACTGTCATTTATGACAGTCTTTAACCAACCAAATAAACACAGGCACTCGCTCAGGTTTCTTGCATAGGTACTGGCATAGAAGCCTGACCATGGCTGTCATTCTGGCACTGGCTCTGTGTTAAGTGGCCAGTTTACCAAAATTAAACTTGCAAAATATATATTTTTTTATTTTTACAAAATTGAATATTTTTCTGTTCATATTATTAATAAAATTTGGCATAAATTAAACATCATCCAACCACTAATCAATGCAAACCTATGGACTTAGTTGGAGGTTGTGCCCAGCAGTTATTTTGCTGCATACTTACTGCTAAAACAACCACAATAAAGAATTAAGAGTGTGGTAATTATTTAGGGACGCTGTCATTTATGACCGTCTTTACCAACCAAATAAACACAGGCACTCACTCAGGTTTCTTGCATAGGTACTGGCATAGAAGCCTGACTATGGCTGTCATTCTGGCACTGGCTCTGTGTTAAGTGGCCAGTTCACCAAAACTAAACTTGCAAAATATTTTTTTTTATTATTATTTTTACAAAACTGAATATTTTTCTGTTCAATTATACCCCATCCAACCACTGAGCAATGCAAACCTACAGACTTAGTTGGAGGTTGCGCCCAGCAGTTTTTTGCTGCATACTCACTGCTAAAACAACCACAATAAAGAATCAAGAGTATACTCACAGGAATATTTTGTAATTCATTTGTTATATCTTTGAAGTGCTCCCTGACTGTGGCCAACTGAAAGCAATTATTAAGAAAGTGATTGCATAAGCACTGATTGGTTAATTTTAAGTGTCATTTAGAGTGTAAATACAAAAAGCTTGTGCGGGGGGGGGGGGGGGGGGTGATATTAACAAGTGTTTGTGTACAGAGGTACAGCGGGGATTTACAAACCATGATTACCCGGTTCATAATAAAAACAATTCTTATTTAAAAAAAAATAATAAATAATAATAATAATACTAATAATAATATTATTATTATTATTATTAGTATTATTATTATTATTATCTACATCTACATTTAATAAAGTCGGTAAATGCCTAAGGGCTATAACATTTAACATAAAAATAGTAATATGGCTATAATATTTACATGCAAATGGCTAAATACATAGGTAAAAATGACGCACTGATAAGTGTGTACAAGAATGGGGGGAAAATTAAGATATTATTATTATTATTATTATTTTAAATTTCCTTACCCTCTCAAAATTGAAATTCAAGCCTCCCTACACATGGACCTCTACCACTTTCATATAATCCTTTGATACAAAATTCTCTGATATTGAAAATAAAAATCTTCCCAAAACACTAATACTGGACAAATTCATCTCACCTATTCTTGGGCTCGCTGAACTTTTTTGTACTCTGCCGATAGCTTGCGATTTTCATCAACAGCTTTCTCTCTTGCAACCTTGCGAGCTTTCATGAATTGAGCCAAGTTAAAGCGGGTGTTCTTTGTGTGCGGCATCCTAGAAATTAACTCATAAAAAACTAAGGAAAGAAGGCAAAATTAGGAAAACAAAAATCATAGAGTTTTTGTCGAGGCTTTGAAGTTTCTGTTCGTAGGACAATTTCTCGGATAAGTAAAGAAACTAAAAAGACTATCCTAGGCAAAAATACGATAGAAATGACAGATAAACCTTACCTTTTCTTTTACTATTTCCTCTACTGTCTCTTGCTAAGCGAACATCAAAGAAACTATGGCATATTTAGTATCAAAACGACGAGAAAACTGTGTACTTTGAGCACATTCGAGTTTTGGCGCCTTCGGACTAACTCCAGGACCGCTCGGAGGCAGTTTTCAACAGGCGTTTAACTCAGTTCCAGGCTTCTCTAAAAACCACACGGTCAAAGACGCATATTTGTGGACGCTGATTGTTCCGCTTCATAGCGCGCACCAGCCCGGCGTGATTGGCAGCTTTTCCTGACCTTACGGCACATACCCAAGGACGAGATGTGTTGTTGGCATTAAAGCACGAAATCGGAGGCGTGTTAAAGAAAGCAAAAGAGAAGGATTCCGAAGCATGGCACCTGGCAAAAGCGGCAAACATTGTCCGGAGAGATATCCTGCATATAAAGAACTTATTTAACGGAACGTTTGCACAAGAATGCCAGAAAAATGCAGTTCCAGCATCCCTTAAAACTTTGATAGGCATGATTATCAAAGGCCCAACCACCAAGATTGACCCTGCAGACAGTCAGGCGTGTCTTACAGTTGCCCAGCTAATCGTCTTCAACAGCATCTCGCGAGTTCGCGTTCGATCAGAATCTACTGGCAACACTCATCATGTCAGAGCTAGAGAGTGCCCGCTACCTATCTATGCAGCACTGAAAATTCACGGAGCCACAAGGGATAAGTCTCTGATAGATACATTTTACAATCTGGGGATGTGCATTTCGTATGATAGACTACTTTCTATATCCACTGAAATCACTAACAGTGTCATAGAACGGTACGAGGCTGAAGGAGTTGTATGTCCATCCAAACTCAGGGAGGGTCTGTTCACCACTGCAGCGGTTGATAACATAGACCACAACCCTAGCTCAACCAGCGCCCATGATTCATTCCATGGCACCGCAATTTCACTAGTCCAGCATCCAACTACCGAGGAACTAGGGAATGAGAGACCCACTGACATCTTCGACCCCAACAAACGATCTACTTCCAAGAAGATATCCCAACTACCATCACATTACAGTGAAGTACCACCCATCGCCCTACCCTCAAGTGAGCTTCGCGCTCCAGAAGTCACTGCACAGCTGTCATCCCATCCTCAAGTGACATTCACCAGTGAAACCAATCATGAGCAAGATTGGCTAGAGAATACCAAGGAAGTTCTCTCCAAGACAGAGCTTGATAAAGAAGATAATGTGTCTTGGGCGGCTTACCGTGCCTCAAAATCCTCATTGTCAAGTCACAAGCCTGCCATCATTTCACTACTACCGATGTTTATGGAGAATGCGCATTCATTGGCTATGATAGCTCATTCCATGAAAGTGATCAAATCTGCTGTACAACACATCAACCCCTCCCAAATCCCAGTTATTGCTGTTGACCAACCCCTGTTTGCCCTGGCCAAACAAATCCAGTGGACATTCGGTGCCATCTACAAGGAAGATCAGTTTGTTATCATGCTTGGAGGACTCCACATAGAAATGGCCGCATTTAAAATGCTCGGAAAGTGGTTGAATGGCAGTGGGTGGGCAGAGGCACTTTGTAATGCAGGGGTGGCGACACAAAGCGTAGCTGATTCCTTCCTGAGTGCAAGCCATTTAACTCGAACACGCTGAGCGCACCAAGTAACCCAGCAAGTCTGTACATACTGATGAACAAAGCATATGAACACTATAGGGGTAATGTTGGAGAGAATGATCAGGCCAAATCGTTTCAAGAATGGAAAGGAGAAATGCCAAGGAAAGTCCCGCAGTTTCTGTTCTGGGCCAGAGTACTGGATTTGCAGCTCTGTTGTCTTCAGCTAGTGAGAGCATTCAGGGAGGCCAACTTTCCCTTGTACGTCAAAGCCATTAAGGAGATCTTACCATGGATGTTTGCTCTGGACCATCCCAACTACGCCAGATGGCTTGCTGTGCATTACAGAGATATGTGTGATCTTCCATTCAAGCATCCAGAGGTGCACACACAGTTCAGCAATGGGGATTTTGTAGTACACAAGACGGAGAGGTTGTTTTCTTCTATAGTGCTAGACCATGCACATGAGCAAGTTAATGGTGAGGTCAAAGGTGAAGGGGGTGCAGTTGGGCTCACAGAAAATCCTGCAGCTCTCAGAAGATGGATGATCTCAGGTCCCGAGTCGGCACGAATGGTAGAAGAATTTGAAGGTGAAATATCTATGGCTGAGACGCAGGACCATCACGAGCAGAAGCCGGCTGTTCAAAGTGCGTTTGCCAAAGATGTCACCAATTTGGTCTCTTCATTTGAAGAACTCGGAAATCCGTTCCTGGAAGAAGGCAACAAGCTAACAGCAATTCACACAAGGGACGTCATGGATGCTGCAGTTGTTAAAACTGTTCAAAACGTGAGAAAGATCGGAGAAGGGCAGTTCCAAGCATTCATCAAAGAAAGAGTCATTGACCGAAACAAGCCCATTACAGAACCTCTCAAAAGAAATAACCTCCCTACATTCAGCACCCAAAGCAAGAAGACCATTTCAAAAGAGAAAGCCAAAGTGGGAGTTTTGAAGGAGGACTGCGCTCTGTTTTCTAGACTGTATATAGCTTGCCAAAGCCGGGATGGTAATTTGGAGGAGTTCTTCCGATTTGAGAACCAGCCGTGGCCTCCATCACTCTCACAAATGGGCCAGCTCAGAGGAGGGCAGAAAGCAGACCTGGTGAAGTGCTTATCCAATGCCTCTACACAACCTTCCAGCACATTCCATAGCCACGTCGTTAGGTCCAGAGAAATCGTCGGCATTACCGATGTTCCATGCTCTAACAGGATGCGACACAGTGTCTTTCTTTGGTGGACGAGGAAAAAAGAGCGCATGGGACGTGTGGAAAGTATTTTCGGAACTGACACCAGTGCTCAGATCCCTCACAGAATCACCTGAAGACATCAATGAAGAACGTTTGGCTGTAATCGAGAGGTTCGTAATTCTTCTGTATGATCGAATGAGCAGCCTTACGAGAGTCAACGAAGTGAGGCAAGAGCTATTTTCAAAGAAGTCGAGAAGCCTTGACAGCATCCCTCCCACTAAAGCAGCACTCGTACAGCATGCAAGGAGAGCAGTATATCAAGGGGGCTACATCTGGGCTTAGACTCTTCTACCGCGACCATTACTACCATGTCCTTCTGACTGGGGATGGTATCGTGACGGCAGTTCCTGGGTACCCCTCTGGACAACGCTTCCACAAGCAAAGGATACCTGCTACGAACTGATCAAATGTGGCTGCAAAACTGCATGTAGAGGACGGTGCAAGTGCATGAAGGCCAATTTAGCATGTACGGGTTTGTGCAATTGTGGCGGCAACTGCAACTAGGATGACACTTCAACAACAGTATAGTTTTTAAGGTGTACATGTAATGATTATCTCACGTTTAGTGTTGTCCTGTGGAAGGAAATGTTATTTTTGTAAGTGGCGATGTCAAACTTGATAGCAATGACGCAAGTGACACTTGAACAACACAGAATCTTGATTTAATCTGGCAAAATGAGTATTACATGTAATAGAAATAAATTTAACATCCGTGGATATTACGTTTGTTATAGCAAATTCACATTCGAACTACTAATCGGTCTCCTTTTGTGAAAGTAGTCTTGATTTAGGCTACCGGCCTCGTTTTCATGCAGTGCTATTTAGGGCATACACAGTACCAAGAAAATAAGTAATTTTTAGCTGTGTTATTTTCTCAGGTTTATATTTTAATAATGAAAGAAGAAGTAGTTTTGACTCTAAAAGTACAGAAAAAGTGTTTCTTAAAAGTCTGGTCATAGGGATCACACGTTTTACCTTGTCAGTTTCCAGGAAAAAGTCATGTGACTATGTTTAAAGTTTCATAGCAAAGCGAATGACTCATTTCTGATTATTAGGAAGTCTCTTCAACAAAATTCCTTCAGAAAATGAGTTTCAGCAGGGTATATAGTTTCAGCCTCGTTTCCATGTTGGGTATTTTATGACATGCGCAGTACTCAGCGCCAGTAGTGAATTTGGTCTTGCTCCATATCAAAAAGTGTTGTTCTTGGGGATGTTAGAAATATGGCAAAGTTTCATGCTTTTATCATAAAAGTGAACAATTGTGGTCGATAACAGCTGGACTAAATATGTAAAATACCATTCTTGGGGTTAAAAGCTAGGTTGATATTATCCCATTCCTGGGGTTACAATAGGACTAGTATACCCCTACTCTTGGGGTTATAATGGGACAGCACAATCCCATTTTGGGGGTTGTGTTGGGCCAATATAATCCCATTTTTGGGGTTATATTGGACCAATATAATCCCTTTCTTGGCGTTTTAATGGATCAATATAATCCCATTCTTGGGGTCTTGATGAATCAGTATAATCCCATTCTTGGGATTACGCTGGGACAATATAATCCCATTTTGGGGATTATATTGGGCCAAAATATTCCCATTATTGGGGTTATAATGAATGGATATAATCCCATTCTTGGGGTTATGCTGGAACAACATAATCCCATTTTTGGGGTTATACTGGGTCAACATAAACCCATTATTGGAGTTATGTTGGGTCAATATAATCCCATTCTTGGGGTTAAAGTGGGTTTTACTAAAGCCATTCCTAATTTGGTGCTCGAACGAGAAGAGGAAGGCGCCACAGCCAAGGACAAAGCAGTGGTGTCAACACTGACAGATGCCATAACATTGGCCATGCAATGCTTTCATGATATGAATTCGTCGAGGCGCCAGGCGATGAATAAAGACCTACATCGCGAGTACGCGGCCCTCTGTACTTCTAGTACAATCCCTCCTACCTCTGAGTCCTTGTTTGGGGATTTATCCAAACTAACAAAGGATATTTCTGATGCCAACAAGCTGGCTAAGAAAGTCAGGCCACAACAAGCACGAACTCACAGCAGGAAATACAGCTCGGGTTCCCAGCGCAATCAGGGGCATCAAGGCAATCGGCAATACCAGCGGCCAAGGAATGATTTTTTATCCAAAGGCCGTTCCCCAAGATCAAAGTTCAAGAAGGAGGGAGACACGAAACAAAACTAACGCCGATTACGTCTGCAACAAAGGTATGTACAAAACAAACAACTGCTGATAGTAAAGATAATGAACTACACGCTCTATTTAACAATCAGCCGCGCTTTCGAGCGGGCCAAATTGTCAGCGCCTTGTCAGAATGGCGGGCCATAACATCTGACCCCACAATCTTAGAATTTGTTACGGGAGTGAAAATAGAATTCACTCCAGGCTTAAGGCCAGAGCAAGACAATGTGCGGTCAAGCGTGTTTACTCGCATGCAGCATGCAGTTGTTGCTAATGAAATTGAAACCCTTCTCAATAAAGGAGTTGTGAAACACTCCAGTCATGAACCAGGAGAATTTATTTCCCCGATATTTCTCCGACCTAAGCCTGATGGCACTTACAGGATGATACTCAATTTACGAGCTTTCAATGAATTTGTCCAGTACCACCATTTTAAAATGGATACCTTAGAAATGGCAGTGAAAATGATGAAGCCTGGATGCTTCATGGCCTCAATTGATCTAAAAGATGCCTATTACACGGTACCCATTTCTCATGCACACCAAAAATACCTGAAATTTATGTTTAATGGTATACTTTACCAGTATACATGCATGGCAAATGGACTCAGCTGTGCACCACGAGTTTTTACTAAACTCCTTAAACCAGTCTATGCCACGCTGCACAACCTAGGGTATCTGAGCCTAGGATACATCGACGATTCTTACCTACAAGGTGACACATCATCTGAGTGTCTTGAGAATGTTAAAGTCACAGCTTCACTATTCACTTACATGCTACCAAATCAGTTCTAATCCCTACTCAGCGACTCACATTTCTGGGGTTTGTCCTTGATTCAAATGATATGACAGTAACCCCTACTGAAAGCAAAATCCAGAAAGTAGTTACAACCTGTCAACATTTACTTACTAAACACAACCCTGCAATAACAGAAGTTGCTGAAGTGATAGGGCTTATACAGTCAACTCTCCGCAAACAGACACTCTCGTAAGCGGACAGCTCTATTTACGGACGGCTTTTTAAATCCCCGTTTTTACCTCTCAGTCAAACTTTCTATTTACACATTCCTGTAAACGGACACTCTCTCGTATGCGGACGCGGACACTTTTGAAAATGAAAATTGGATTTTTCTTTTGTTTACGCTCTCTCGTAAGCAGACACACCATGTACGTAATTGACTCTTGGCAATGAAATTTGTCTTTAATTTGCAATAAATCAACAAAAATATGACCTTTAACAGAGCAACAGAACAGCGGGGATCGCTTTTTACAAATTTCAATTTGTCCGCGGCAAAGCAAGCTGTCCGTTCGTTTGACATTAACAAGAGTCCGACGAAACATTTGTAGTGTCACGTTAATTATGGCCTAGCCTGTTCACGGACGTTTTTTTTTTCGTAAGATATTGGCTACGAAAGAAATAAACGTCTGTGAAGGGGCTAGTTATGGCCACGTTCGTCATGGTCTACTTTACTTCTTGTTTCTGTTTTCAATCACTGATTGTACCAAACACTGTATCCCAGATAATCAAGCTTGGACTTGAGCCACGGTAAAGATGTTTCAACATCACCATAAAAAACGTATTTACAAGGAATTTCCATGCCGTATCCAGCTCCTCTGTTGACAGGTTTACCCATTATGATGGCTTTCCCTTTGTTTGTTCCGCGCTTTAAAAACTTGGTGACAAATTCAGCCATCCTCAAAGGAATGTGACCAAGTATCTCATCGAATCCAGACACTGTTTTAGCGTGTTCCTTGACTGTGGTTTCAAGACTGCAATCTTCTAAATTAGGCCTTACTACAGCAACCGCATTCACGTCCTTGATGTTCTTTGGCTCGCGTTTAAGGGCCCTTTCCTCATTTAGTTGTGGATCCCAGCCAGCCGCATCTTTGTATACATGATAACCGCGAATGTAGGACTCAACCATTACGTACGATTCTGTCATCCTGTTTGCCATCGCTTTATACAGCTACAGTCAAGAGATCACAGCAAAATGGGGTCCGTAACGCGAGGTCTTACTTTTGAAATACAGTACAGTAAAAGCTCTTTTCACAGGGTGTGTTTACTGTTGTTGCTTGTCATTGGGTTCTTTTTCAATGAAAGTAAATTTAGTGTTTGTACGTGTGTGGGCAGCTCATTTTAATTTCCTAAAATCTTGACGTCGGTACTTTTAGCCTGTTAAACTGTCGGTAAGATGTGTGAAAATTTTCCAGAACTCTTACAGAAAGCTAACATCATTTAAAAATACGAGTGCAGTATCAATTCTACCATAAAAATTCGTTTCCTTTATCGTGTTGATTGAAATACAGTACAGTGTCTCTATTACTATAGTTTGTAGTCGTGGATACTAACTGTATTCAGTACACTGCTTCGTGTCATTTTGACAGATTATAATGTATAATCCCGTAATTCGCGTGTCAATCAGTGTGATTTTCTGCCATATTCAGTGCATTGGCGAGTTTATACACGTGTAGGTTGCTGTGAATATGTCGTGCTGCAGTAACTGCGCGAACGTTACAAAATATATTTGTTTAACGTGCGAAAGGCCAGTTTGTAATAAGTCAAGTGATTGTTCGGTGTGGGCGGACGAGGAAAATCCAGGTTGGAAGGCAGGTGTTGCTGTTGCCTAGTGTTTGCCCTGTTTCGACAAGAGAAATGCTGCTGAAAACCTGATCGGAGATGAAGAATTCAAAGAAGAGGAGCCATTCAATTGTCCAGAGCAGCAAGTGAATCAAATACAGGGGAGTCCTCAAGTGGAAACAGCAAGCAGCTCGAGTAAGGCGAAAAAGAAAGCAAGACAGGCTACAAACGATGGTCAGAGTCGCAAGTTTTTACCCCTAAGTGAGAAAGTGCAAGTGATCCGTGCCTCACAAGATGAAAAGCAAAGCATCAGGCAGCTGGCGAAGAGGTTCGCTTGCGGAAAAACTCAAATAGCAAAGATCATTGCTGATAAAGAGAAAATTATCGATGAATGGATGTCCAATGGCAGCTCCACGATCAAACGAAACAACTTCGAAAAGTATGAAGAGATAAACCGCATACTGTGGGATTGGTATGTCAAGGCTAGAGCAGCAAACATCCCAGTGGATGGGCCTTTACTCAAAGAAGAAGCCAGGTTGATTGCCAAACAACTCGGCGTGACAACTTTTAAAGGAACAAAAGGCTGGTTTTCTAAGTGGAAGCAACGGCACAACATTGCGCAATTCAATATCGCTGGCGAGGAAGGGGATGTTAGCAAAGACACGGTAGGTAAAAGAATTGACCAAGGGATATGCAGCTGCCGATATATGGAACGAAGACGAAACTGGGGCATTTTGGAGAGCGCTTCCAAGCAAGTCTCTCTCAGAGAAGGGAAAGCGATGTCGTGGAGGAAAGAACGCCAAGCAAAGGATCACTGTCGCTTTCTTTGTAAGCGCCGACGGAAGAAAGGATAGTGTTGTTCTTATCGGAAGCAGCAAGAAGCCCCGTTGTTTTGCAAACCTCGTAGATATTTCGCGCCCGTGTGGCGCTCAGTGTTTCAGCAACGCAAAGGCATGGATGAAAACTGAGATAATGGAAAATGTGATATCCAAGTTAAACAGCAAGATGAAGCGGGAAAATCGTCACATCATACTCTTTCTCGACAATGCTCCCTGTCATCCTCCCTCCCTAGAAGGCAAGTTTTCCAACATCCGAATTGAGTTCCTGCCGAAAAACACCACGTCACGCACACAGCCTCTTGACGCAGGAATCATCAAAACTTGGAAAACGTACTACAGGCGGAAGCTATTGCGATATGTTGCTGGCCAAATGGATGGAGAGAAAACTGCGAGTGAGATTGTCAAGTCCGTTAATTTGCTGATGGCTGTACGATGGGTGGTCAGCGCCTGGGAAGAGGTTCCAGCTGCAGTCGTCTCCAAATGCTTCAAGAAAGTTGGGATGTATCCTGTTGAAAATCTCAATGCTGAAGAAGATGACGACCCGTCCGAGGGAGAAGAATTGATGGATATTCCTGAATTGCTAAGCCATATTTCCCCAGGACTAGACATGTCAGCGTTCGATGACGAAGCTGAGGCCTTTGAGCCAGCAGTGGATACCACACTTCCAAACTGGAGAGATACCGTACGACAAGAAATAATCGCTGCGTCTATCAACGAAGAGCAGGTGTATGAGATAATCGACGATGATGAGGAATATGACCAGCCCCTGCAACTTACGGAAATTACATCTGCGGAACAGGTGCTGGAACTTGTTGGGAAGCTAGCGGCATTTTCTGACTGGCAAGGAAACGAGCAGCTAGTCCAGGCAATTACCAAGGTCAATGATGTCTTAGTAGAC
>OX393561.1:17335656-17343156 GCA_947652115.1 Blastomussa wellsi
TAAAGCTGCCTACGAAGGCCAAGAGGACAAGCTTTTTAGGCACATAGCATATAGGCAACTTACTAGATGGTGTTGGGGTATTTTGGGGAAAGAAATTCGTGTTGTTCTTCCATCATGTGCAGTTATGTGCATCCGAAGTTTTTTCCCACCCCCAGGACCAGAGGAAGACTTTGTTTTTGAAGGGCATCATTATGCGGATGAGTAACTCGCTTCTGACAAATATATTTCTGAACAAATTACATTTTATTTGAGCCATGTAGCTTTGACCTTGAGAGGCACTTAAAAATGTAAAACAAATAATATATTTTATCAGTTGTGACTGTACTGTACAGTTGCTTCCCATTGCTATCTTGTGAAAAAATCAGGTGTCTTCTGCAGTTGCTAGACTGCTATAACTTATATTTACAGTGAATCAATAATTAAATTAAATCAGCATGCACAAGATATGTCTTTTATAATTTCAATACAGGAACTAGCTACATTCCAATAGCAATTAAAAGATAACAGCATTTCCTTTTTTTCCTCATTTCGGCTCGAAATTTGCATGCATGGCTTCCAGTCCTGTGCAAGACATGCAAATATTATT
Source organism: Blastomussa wellsi (assembly GCA_947652115.1). NCBI lineage: Eukaryota > Metazoa > Cnidaria > Anthozoa > Scleractinia > Plerogyridae > Blastomussa > Blastomussa wellsi. The sequence goes on from OX393561.1 coordinate 17,336,243, forward strand.
GCACTTGTGCTTTGGTTGTGAAACTTAGCTTTGTCCCAACTATAAAAATAAGCTTGAGAATACTAATTATTATTGTAAGTCGGTAAACAAAAAGTTATCAGCCGATGGAAGTTCATATGAGTGTGTTAGCTTTCATGTATTATGAATCAATAAATTTGTTGCCAGTAGTAATTTCTTAGAACACAATGCTCATCACAATAGGATGCAGTGGGACTACTATACTTGTGAATTAAACCTACCATTACATAATACATTCTGCCTGTATATTTCTAATAAACCATACCAGTTGGCAATTTACCTTGTCCAGATATTACTGTTGTCAGGGCTTCAGTGAACAATGTCTATACATGCATTACACCTTTTTTACCCCTTGCAAGAGAGTCTGGATTTCCAATATTTATAATCAATGATAACATTGCTGTGCCAATTTAATAATAAGGGGTCTAAGATTGACAGGCCACAACAAACTACATAGATCAATGAAGAGTTTCAATCCAAGGGTGGGGGGGGGGTGGGGTTTGAATCAAGGAGTTGGCTGATTCCTGGCCATCTCTCTTGCAGTTGAGATCAATTAAATGTACAGAATTATCTGCCCATCCAGACCAGACTCTGAGCTTTGACTAAGGAGTTATAGCATTGCAACATTGCAGTCTTCATAACCGTAAGCCTATTTCATTTTTATCAATTGGATTCTTACATCTGACCATGTTTTTGTACATTATAAAATTTGGGAAATGTGTAACATCCCTGGTTGCAGGGCAGAATGTTTATGTGTTAAATCTTGTGCGGTGCTTAGATATTAGATCTTCTTTTGGTGGTGCTGGCACTGAGGCAATGTTGCGAGGAAGTACAGCTGGCACTGGTACGGCGACAGCATTACCTGCCTCGTACCGTTGAATAACATGTGCAAGTAGAACAGCCAAAAAATCATATGACTTCTTTTCAGTTATGGGCTTTACAACCCACCGTTTATGGGCCTTGGGAAAACAAACCTTGAACCTTGCTTCACCTGCTCTCTCACCCGACTGCACCTGAGCTTGTGCTCTCCCTGTGTTGGCATTGTTGTCCAAGGCAGCTAGTTGTGTCCTGGCCTTCATGCCATTCTTGGAGAAATGCTCTTGTTTTGAACAATACTTCAGCATCATTGAATGGTACACTTCAATGTTGCCAGTGTGACAGAAATCTGTTAGCTTAGCCAGGTCCTTCAGAAGTTTGTTGTTGAGAACAACTTCTTCTAAAGCTAGATGGGCAGGTGAACCTGGTTTAAGCCAACAGATCTGCTTAGCCTCTGATGATGGAATGCGCGCATGCTCACACTTGTGGAATTTGCTGTTGCCTGACCATTTGTGCTTGTTCACAATGTGGTTAAGAACCGATTTCCACTTCTCCCTCAGAAGCTGTACATCACCATCACAGGTGACTGCACACCACCATAAATGATTTGAAATTGATTGTATCCATGGCAACAATTCTTCGCATCCCTTTTGTTGTGCTTTTTATGTTAATTTCTTGACCACCCACTTTGAAAGGTGCCAGACATCATACTGGTGTTTAATGCCAGAGTGTTCCTTGTCCATGAAGCTACTAATGGACACATGTCTGTCAGTAGCTATGCGGTTAACTGTAATCCCATCACCCTCAGTTCTTTCCAGAGATCTTTTGAAGCCCTCTTTTTCCATGGCATTTGAAGAGGTGGTTTCGGTCACTTGAACAACATCGAATTCTACCACTTTGCCAGAATCATCATCCATCAGGGTATAAGTACCATATTTGGCACTATGTCCAGGGCTGTCACAACGCCCATCTCCATTTAAATTGACAACATCCCTGGCAGCTAGTTCTTGTCTCACTAATTGTTTTTCATTTTCCCAAGCCTCATTTATTACTGGGAAGAGAAACCTCTGCTGGGTGTCATAGAACACACTTTCACTGATAAACTGCATGTTTAGACATGAGGCTAGGCGACTCACCCTTGCAAAAGTGTTGCCAGTAAACAAAATAGAAGCAGCTAACCCACAGGTTTTCTTCTAATGCTTGGTTGGGAGTCCCAATGGGTCACATGTCCATCACTGCAAGTAAGTTCAACTGAAAGCATGCTCCCAACTGTCTTCCTTTTTTGGTCAATAACCCCCTGACCACACTGAGGGCATCGTGTGAGCAACTGATCTAAGGAGGATTTAAAGACCAGAAACTTTTTTTTCAGTATATGGAGAACCTGTTTCTTCTTCTGACTCTAATTCACCCTCTGTCTCATCAATCAGGATTTTTCATCTTTTGGGGGCTGCCAGTGGGGGTCCTTTTCTTCATCATCATCATCCTCATCAACCTCCCAGTCATCAATGGCAATCTCTGTGATGATTTCTGAAAGGGGGACATCTTCAACTCCATGTTCAGGTAAGGGAGGTGGTGAAGCAGCTTTGCAGTTTTCATCATCAAATCCATAGGTAGGATAGATTAGAGGATAGGGCATTGAATAATTATGATCATGAGACATTTTCCATTGTTTTGCTGAAAGAGGGCAATTTTCTTGAAACCCATTAGCAGAACTAATATTAATAGCCATGTCTGGGGTGTTTGTAGTAGGAAAATAATCTGTTTCAGTTTGTGTGGCTACAGAAACTAAAACACAAGGATCAAAACAGCACTGGGTTGCACTGTCAGACATAGAATCGCACACATCAATCACAGGCAACAAAGGTTGAGAATTGCTGGGACCACTACTTTCGTGTCCTAGGAATACCTCCACATTATTGGATTCCTTAACACCGCCTGCCTAGATTAGCTCGCTATTTGCAGGCGGTGCTTACTGATTGTAAAAAGATTTTCTTGCAAACTAAATAAACTTACAACTTACTTACTTAAATAAACTTACAACTTACTTACTTAAAAAAAAAAAAAAAAAGTAGTGACGTCACCGTAAGTAATTTTTCACTATTTTGCCGTAGCCGAGCCTCGCCGTAGTGGATCTTAAAGTCGCTACTGATGGAGAGAGTGACTGAGAACAAGAGATTGACAAGACGGACCCACCACATAGGCCTGTAACAAACATCCAAGTGCCAATGTCCGAAACAGAGTATGAGACGGATGACACAGCCCTAATACTTTGAGCCACAAGAGGCAGAAAAATCTGAAGACTCCAACAAAACACCTGAACAGAGTAGCCCTTTCTCTAATGCATTAACAAAGGGCCAATTAATAGTCAAAAAATGCCAAAAATGTACGATGTTATCCGTCCATTGATGCATGGCGTCATGCAAATACGTCATGCATAGCAACAATGTGAAATTGAGACCTTGGCTAATGAGCACAGCAGATAACGAGTTACTGCACATGATGTGTCGTGCTGTGAAACGAATTTAAGTGCAATACAGCATTTAAATGGAGCTAAAATGTTGAGAAAGCAGATCACGGACACAAGTTAAGTTTATTTATGACATCTACTTTTAATTCAAAATGCATTAATTGCCTTGAGCGACTGATTTCAGCATAAAGTTTATATTTCGCAATGATCGATAGTGTAACACAATGCCTTTTTCTAAATCATGCTCGTCTGGCCTAGCAACCTGACTTTGGGCTATGATTATTCTGCACGTAGCAAGAAAGAAGAGCTTATCTCTTGGGATTATGAATAAATCTATGTAATTTTTTCAAATTTTGCCTGTTTCATTTTCGAGCTGAAGTCAAGTCTACCACCTTAAGAAGCGGTGTCTTGTCACTGGTTGCTCGAAAGTGGTGTAAAATGTGGACCGTCACTTGTCTCAAGGAAACTGCCACAAAGCTGAATAAAGGTTCGGGGGAGTATAACCTTATGCTCAAGGCTGCCAAGCCCTACACTTGTCACAGACAAAAGACAAATTACCTCACCAAGCCACAACCCACAAGGACACGACTCAGAAGATGACATGCCCCTCCATACTGCGGTAACTAAAAAGAAGAAAAGAATAGAGTCAGAAAGCGAAGAGGAGCAGCAATTGCCTAGCATAGGCAAAGAAACTCAGGGGGAGGAGTGCGTAGAAAAAGATAAACTGGAGAGTGAGGCCAGTAAGGAAGACAAAGATGAGGATCAGTAGAGAAAGGACACAAGCCCCAAACTGCATCCCGAGAAGAGATAAACATCAACTACTTTACCAACACAGCATTAAAGTGCACCTAACCCCAAAATATTTTTTCGTTAAAATAAACCTTTGCACCAGTTTGAAACACATTGCATCTTTCGTTTCTCCTTTTTACTAAATGCGGACTATTTATAGCATTAAAAAGTTATTTGGTTCACGACCGAGTCAGAAGGGGTGTGGGTCTATTCCTGGGCTGACGTCACAAACTGATTTCCATGCATGTTTACAAAGACTTCATGCGATGCAAATCAGTTTGTGACGTCAACCCAGGAATGGACCCATGCCGCTTTTGACTCGGTCATGAACCAACTGATGCTCGGTTTTTCATAACTTTTAAATGCTATAAAAAGTCAGCATTTGGTAAAAAGGAGAAATAATAATAATAATAATAATAATAATAATAATGGTTTATTGACATTCCACAAAAATAGGCTCTTCTATGCCAATATATATCTACACTAATTTAATGATTAAGAAATTTAAGTTTACAATATATTGATGAAAATAATTAATTGAATAAATAAACAAATAAATAATAAAAACGATAGCTATTTACATTTACAGTCTTGAATTTACTTTATCATTGAAAAAACGTTTGGCATTACGCTTAAAGACAGCGAACTCCTTTGCCTCCCTCGTTGCAGTCGGTAGTGAGTTAAAAATATTTGAGGCATTATGCCTGAAAGTGTCTGGATGGTGTACAGTACTTAGCTTAAAGTCACTACTAGATCTTAAAGTTCTTCCAGGAATGTACTGTCGAAGTTGGAGGTGCGTAGGCCAATTTGAATGGTGGACGGCCTTATAGGCTAAACTTGCGAGATGGAAATCACGCCTCTCGGAGATAGGTAGCCAGCCTAGCTTGAGTACATCTTCTAAATTGGCGTATTTCTTCAAAACAAAACCTGCAGCAGCTAGTTGCACCCTTTGCAGGCGTGCAAGGAGATAGTCCGGTGCAGGATAGGTGACTACATCATTAAAGTCTATCTTGGACAAAACTAGAGTCTCAGCTAGTAACTTCCTAACACGGAAAGGAGCTAGATTTTTAAGTTTCCTAAGTACAGACAGAGTAGAATAACAGGAAGAGATTTTACTGTTAAAGTCATTATGCCACTTAAGGTTTTGCTGAACTTCAGTGCCCAGGAGACGCGTAGTTTGCACCCTCTCGAGAGGCTGTCCATTGACAGTGAGTAGAACTTGGTGTTCATCAAGGTTGTGGTGACGGGCCATCTGGGCAGTTGAGAAGAGCATGGTTTTCGTCTTCTTGGGATTTAGAGCAAGATTACAGTCGCTCGACCACGACGAGAGGCGATCTAGGGCAAGCTGAAGGCGTTTTTCACATTCACTGATGTCGCGTGGTTTGGCATGAGCATAGAACGTGGTGTCATCGGCGTATTGGTGACATGTAGCAGGGCTCAGGTGCTCAGCGAGGTCACTAACGTAAAGATTGAATAATACGGGACCTAACACTGATCCCTGAGGCACACCGAAACACACTTCCAAAGGTCTTGAGGCCTTGTCGTCAATTTGCACGAACTGTTTGCGTCCGGTTAAGTAACTAGTGACCCACATAAGGAAAGACTTGGAGAAACCGAGGCAATGTAACTTCTTAAGGGCGACTTCATATGCGACAGTGTCAAATGCCTTGGAGAAATCGGCTAGAACAGCCAAGGTTACTTCTCCACGCTTCATGGCTTTTATTATATCGTCTTTAATTGCTAGAAGGCTAGTGGTTGTACTATGTCCTTTCCTATAGGCGCTGACAGTGTCTCCTAAGATGCCGTGAGGACCACTTGAAACAAAGCCACTCATTTGGTCCAATACTAGGCGTTCATAAACTTTTGAAAGGACGGGTAGAATGGAGATTGGACGTAAGTCGTTCCTGTCCTTTATGTCGGCCTGCTTGGGAATGGGGCTTATATGAGCAACTTTCCAGGCTGATGGAAAAAACTTCAGCGAGATGTAGGTGTTCAAAATATGGGTTAGTGGCGACGCCAGATGGTCAGCGGCGTATTTGATGAACTTCACCGGAATCCCGTCTGGACCGCAGGAGCAATCTGACCTTAATTTCTTGAGTGTCGTAAGGACTTGGAGACAAGTGACCGGCTTCAACACAAAAGCGCCAGGCTCATCCTCTGGTAGTGCTTGAATGAGGTTCGAGATACTATCAGCAGAGGTGGGCGTGGCTCCGGTGACACGTTCTGCAGTAGAGGCGAAGTGCGTGTTGAGCGCATCAGGGTCGAACCTTAGAGGCTGTGGGTTCGGGTGGAGTATTCGATGGATTATTTTCCATACTTCCTTAGGCTTCGAAGACGAAAGCGCTTTGTCGTAAAACTCGTGTTTTGCTTTGCCAATCATAGTCTGGTTTCGTTTCTCCCTGAAAGAATTCCATATCGAATCGCTCTTGTCTTTACGTGCCTGGGTGTACATACTGCGACAGTCCTGTTGAAGCTTTTGGATGTCGAGTTGCTTTAGCCAAGGAGCAGGAGGTCGTGTAACCTTAGTGCGCTTTAACGGAGCGTGCCGATCAATGCAATCGCGTAATAATTTATTGAGTATTTCGAGCTGCATCTCGGGGTCATCGGTGGAATAGACGACGCTAAGAAGGAGTTGTTTGAGATCTTCGGTGAAAGCGTCTTCATCAAAGTTGCGCTCATCACGTATGTACTTGTATCTCGGTGTAAAGCGCGTAACGCGAACGTTCAGGCACACGTATGGTGCGTCATGGTCGCTTATATTCGGACACGGGAGAACGTTACAGTACGACACTTGCTTTGGCATGTTCGTGATCATGTGATCAAT
>OX393561.1:17353156-17418156 GCA_947652115.1 Blastomussa wellsi
TGGATAACAGTCGCCTAAATTAAACGTAACAGCATAAAAAATAAACATAACGAAACGTGACTCGCTTATCAAAAACTTGTCATTCTTTCAATTTTCTAGATGGGTCACGGGTAGATTACATGCATATTTCAAGTCGCGAAGCTTGCGAAACTTTCATTTCGAATATGGCAGGTAAACAGCAAGGGTCTTCAGCATCTGGTTCTTCTGATAAATATAAAGATGTTGAAGGCTACATTCATAAAGTTTCTAACGTTAAAGTACCTTCATCCGGAGCGAGGTATTTCGATTTCAAAGTACAAGAAAGGGATGAAACTCGAAGAGTTGTGTGTTTTTCTCCTGATAAGTGGGACGAGGTGAAAGAAAAGCAAAAGTCGAAAGCCGCTGTTCGTCTAGTCCGTGTAAGCCCGCAGAAGCGTAAATATGAACCGGACACTACGGAATATAGACTGAACAACTATTCCAAAGTAATAGCTACCAGGAATTTGTCATTCCCTTGGAAAGACATTCCTGGGGCACTGAGCAGTGCCTCAGTAAAAAAGGTTCTCGATGAAAGCATGAATGGTGACGTTGTCTCACTAAAGGCCAAAGTCGTTTGGAAGTCCGAGGAAGGCACTGTGTATTCTCATAACAAGGAAAAAGAGCTGAGAAAATGCGAGCTCATTGTTGTCGATAACACTGCTGCAATCCCAGTAACCATTTGGGAGGAAACAATCGATGACGTTGAAGAGAACAAATGCTATCTTTTCAAGGAAATGAAAGTTAATTTTTTCAAGAAGAAGTACCTAAATGCCAGCGTGGACTCGCAAATTGCCATTTGCGACGAGGAAATCGTGCTTTCCGAAGAATGTTTAAAAGCTGCAGAGGAACTGAAACCAAAAGAGAAAGAAATTGAAGCCATCAATGGAAAAATATTAGCAATTGACGTGAACAAACTGTACATTTGCATCAATTGCAAAGGCCGTATTAGAAATGATGATGCTGCTGTCAACTCAGAAGTTCTGAAATGTTCTTCATGCAGCGTAAGCATGCTTAAAGAGAGCATGTCTTCTACTGCATCTGCAAATATTGTCATTTTGCAGGGTGCAGAAAACATTGGGCGGTTCTATTGCTCCTATGGGCCTCTGAAGGCGATGTTCGAGTCAATTTCACAAATGGAAGGTTATAGCATTGTCGAGACCGATGTCAGGAAGCTCTCCTCTCAACTGATAGAGGAAACCCTTCTGTTATTGAAGAATATAACTTTTAAAGTTTGTAAACAAGAGCAAACAATCGAGTCTATGACTGTTGTAGAGAACACTGAATAAGAGAAAACCTAAGAAGTGCACTTTTGTTCAAAATTGTTTGTGAAGTTAGTGGTACGTTTTGTTTACGTTTATAAAGAACTGGCAAAGAAGAACGCTGTCATTAGTTACAGTATTAAATTTGCTTGTACATGTGCCACTACATTTTTGGAAGATAGTCAACTTGTATTTTAAGCATTTGTTTTAATTCTTCAATAGATATCCACCTTGCGTTTTTATCTAACATTTGTAATTTTAAGGTAGATGTATCGGAAATGAGACCAACGAGTCCGCTAGGTTCCGACACTTCACGGTTTATTATTTTCCAAATTAGGTTCCTTCGTTACAAATGTACTCTCGCTCAAACGTATTGCTCAACAGATATCTCACCTTTTACACACCCTAAAAAATGTCATACGATAGTTGTGTTTGCTATTTCGCAACGACTAATTGATCTGTCAACACGGCGATCACTAGTCACGAATCAGTTCAACTCTATTATTACAGAACAATTTCTCAGAGATGAACGAATGGAGATGTTTTAATTTAGCAGAAGTATACGTATGTTTTGTTCCATAACAACTATGGTTTGATGGCTTTTTTTAATAGCATGGACCCATACAGCACATAAATGTTTATACAGCCTAATAAAGTAGTACGTTTTGTTTATGTTTGAAAACTACTGGAAGAACACAGTTATTAGTTATAGCAATTTGCTTGTACATACGCCACTGCATTTTTGGTGGATGTATAGTTCGACATAATCATCTTATGATTTTAGAATTTGTTTTAATCCTTCAATTGATATCCAATTTGTGTTTTTATCTAGCATTTGTTTAACGTGCAAGTTTATTTCCTTTCTCAGTAATATTGTTAAGGTAATTAAATGAAAGGAGATATTAGAAATATACAAATGTTTTGTTCGAAAACGACTCTAGTTTGATGGCTTTTTTAAAATAGAATGGGGCACTTTAAGACATAAATGTTTTTACAGTCTAATAAATAAACAAATAACCTAAAGTATTGTGGGGCCGCATCAAATGTAGAATGGAATGTTGTAGCCCGGGTGCTGTAGGCACGAAACAGAAATGAACAAGACTCATATTTTCGTTAACTCCGGCTTTCTTCAGAACAATTTGACACTATTTCTTTGTGTCGTTTTATCGCTCCTTTATCAGGAAAAAAAATGAATTTCGGAATTGAAGGAACGTGTAACTGTTGTAACGCTCCTGGTTGTAACGTAATATAGGCAACTTAATATCCTCTCAGAGCCTTCGTTTCCCTGGGAACGAGATGTCGTCAAAAAACGTCAGTCCGTTGCTGAGGGCGATTAGTGATCAAACGAAATGAAAGCGCTCTTCGAGCGACGACTGAATATCTTTAAAATGAATTGGACTTTGAAATTAGGAGAGGAATATACTCATCACAGATAATTTTCTTTACTTTTCGTGATCGGAATTCGTTCTTTTAGATAACAATCACGAGTTTATTACTGTTAAGTTTCCGTGACTTCTTCCATTGGTGACATGTTTCTTTCTGCCTCACAGATGTTATCAATAGCACGAAAGCTTTTAAGATGCCATGAACACCATAGATCTTATCCATCGTATGATATGTTGACCACACGTAATTTCGTAACGAACCAAACTCTCTTCAACTTGTTTCAAAAATCTCACTGGCAAAAGGTCGCAAGGCACGTGAATAAAAAAATTGTCTCCAGGCATAGCATAGGCTGAAAAGTTTCAAGTAATGTTTCATTTAGTTTAAAGACATACAGATGAATTTGTTTACAGTTGATTTGTTGTCAATCTCATTAGGGTTGTACAATTTCCGTTCTCCTAAAGCGAGAACGATTATTCTTTTTTGACATACTGACCGCTCATCCAACCTCGTCACCAGGGCTTTCTCTGCCCGCCATTTTGAAAGCGGTGATGGCCCTGGGGACGATGGTGGTGGGGCAGATCATCGATGAATGTGTCAGCCATATTGGAAGGTCGCTTACTTTGTTTCTTCTTGGAGCGAGGTAAGTATTCATTGCTTTACTATTGTGATTTTCCTTTGGAGCTCTTCAACATACAACGCACACATCAATAACAGCGGCCAAGATAGTCACACTAAAATTTTTCAAGCTCCAGTTTCGATCCAGACTTGAGGCTCGCTCGTATCAACTGCTTTACAATCTGCTTTACAAAATTACTTTACAATCTGTTGAAGAAATATTCAAATATTCGTGGTGAAATCGACAAAACAATCTCTCGTTATAAAAGGTGCTTCAGATGGCTACTAGTTACATGAGATCAGCCACAGGTAGTATTATAAAGTTTATTAAAACGAAGCTGTCCTTCTTTTCGAGTAAGTTTCGTTTACTCTTCTCCAAATCGCAGGTGGCAGCAAAACACGCGGATGCGTTGAATGAATCGCACCATGAGCACAACAGTACCGAGGGAAAAACCTTCTGTTCACCGAACACAAATAAGGTCTCAATAGAGGTAAAATATAAAAGTAAAATGTACAGATCTCGATTTGATCTTTATGTTAATTTATGTCAACATAACCTAAAACGAAGAAGGAATAGGGCACTGTCAAGAATTCCCACAACCCAAATAAAGCGTGTTCTGCAAAAGAGCAAAAAATTTATAATTAAAGTGCAAAAACATGTTCGAAGAGTTGTTCCACAGTCGTCCAACCTTCATGCGTACTTAAGCAAAAAAAGCAGTGCATATCATAGATTAAATAATGAATGCTGTGGAATTTTTTATCATAAGCATAAATTAGTTACAAAGCAGAGGTTGAGTCTGAAAAAAAAATATAATCAATCTTTATCCCATTGCTACCCAAAATGTTTGCTTTTTGTACAAATAAGAACCCGAAAACACAAAAAGACAGTTGCTTGTGTTTGCACTGGTAAACATGGTTTGAAGAAATTGAAGTGCTCCTGTGCACAAGTACTATGGGTAGCGCATCGCAACATTACATTAAGTGGTGATGTAGAGGAGAATCCTGGGCCTTCCAATCAAACAAATAATTATGAGAATGCTCCATGTGCCAAAGAGGTCAATTCAGTTTCATTATTGGAATCCAGATTATCTGAACTTGGTAGAATTCCCGTCAATGTATTAGGAGATGGGAACTGTTTTTTCCGTGCAGTCTCATACCAGCTATATAACACCTCTGAGTATCATTTGTATGTACGCTCTCTTGGAGTTCAGCATCTTCTGCATCACCCTGAGTTGTATATAGAAAGCAATTATGAATACTCTTGGCAAAACTATGTGACTAATATGGCAAGGCAAGGAACTTGGGCAGATAACATTATAATTCAAGCTGTTGCAAATTCTTTGAATGTCACTATCAATGTCACAGAGTCAAATGCAAGTTTTTCCCCTGTCACAGTTATAAATCCAGTCAATGGTAATGGACAGACGACAAATATTTATATTGGCCATATAGAAGAATATCACTATGTCTCAACGATACCAATGCTGAATTCCAACACTTCTCGAATGACATGTGAGAATAAGTTAATTCAAAAATCAGCAAGTTCAAATAAAAACAAAGTAGATAGAGGCAAAGATAGCAGGAAAAGAGAAAACTTTTCAGAAGAAGAGAAAGCAGAAAGGCGCAAGGCCCCTAAAAGAGAATTCATACAGAAGAAACAAAAAATTCCAGACTACAGAAATAAAGAAAACAGACTGAGAAAGGTAGCTTCAGAATGTGATACTAATATGCAACTAAAAGAAAAAATTGAAACACGTAAGACCTCTAAAAGAGAATTCATACGAAAGAAACGAGAAAATCCAGACTACAGGAATAAAGAAAACAGAATGAGAAAAGTTTCAGAATATGACACTGATATGCAACTAAGACAAAGAATTGAGAAACGTAAGACCTCTAAAAGAGAATTCATACAAAAGAAACGAGAAAATTCAGACTACAGAAATAAAGAAAACAGAATGAGAAAAGTAGTTTCAGAATGTGTTACTGATATGCAACTAACAGAAAAAAATGAGAAACGTAAGACCTCTAAAAGAGAATTCATACGAAAGAAACGAGAAAATCCAAACTACAGAAATAAAGAAAATGAAAACAGAATGAGAAAAGTAGTTTCAGAATGTGATACTGATATGCAACTAACAGAAAAAAATGAGAAACGTAAGACCTCTAAAAGAGAATTCATACGAAAGAAACGAGAAAATCCAAACTACAGAAATAAAGAAAATGAAAACAGAATGAGAAAAGTAGTTTCAGAATGTGATACTGATATGCAACTAACAGAAAAAATTGAAAAACGTAAGACCTCTAAAAGAGAATTCATACGAAAGAAACGTGCAGAAGCTGTTAGAAAATTAAAAGATAACAATAAGAGACTAAAATTATCAGAACCAAGCAAAGCTAAAAAAGATAGGGCTTGTAAGAGGAAGTACATAAGAAAGAAACGACAGAATGTACAAAAACTGAACATACCGAAAAATGGTAGAGTGATATCAGACCCTGATGGAAATTATGCAAATGCCTCTAAATCCATGATAAACAAGTTTCATGAGAATATTGGTTGTGGTCCTGAATATATTTGCACCTGCTGTGATCAACTGTGGTACAAATCGTCAGTTAGTAAATGCAATGCAAACAATTACAGCAAATGCCAACAAAACATTGTTCAGTCTTGTATTACTGGAGTGAAAAGTGTTAACAATACTGAATGGATTTGCAATACTTGCCATTTAAATATAAAAGAGGGTAAATTACCTCAATGTTCAAAAGCAAATGGCATGAGTTTCCCTGACAAACCATCAGTGCTTGATTTGACCCCATTAGAAGAAAGGCTAATATCACCACGAATTCCATTCATGCAAATCCGTGAACTTCCAAGAGGTGGACAGCTGTCTATTCATGGAAATGTAGTAAATGTACCAACTGATGTTAATTCGACTGTACACACCCTTCCTAGAGTTATCAGTGAGTCACAGACTATACCAATAAAACTGAAGAGAAAACTAAGCTATAAGCATCACTATCAATTTCAAAATGTGAGACCCAAAAAAGTATTAGAGGCAGCTAAATATCTTGTTAGTTCAAGCGAGTTATTTAAAAGTGAAGGTATAGAGGTTCAAGATACATGGCAAAACACTGTCACCACACAGGCTGAAGAAAATAATGACTGGCGTGAATTCTTCAATAATGATAACAGTAAAAAAGATTCTGAGAAAGAAACTCCAAATGTCCAAAATAATGATAAGGACAGTTCAGGGTTTTTAAATTCTGAAGCTATTGACGATGACGGTGATGATAATTGGTGTGAAGTTGATGAACGTCCTTCAGGGGTGACAGACACTTTATTACAAGATCCTGAAATAGCAACTGGTGATAACGTTATAAGCTTTGCCCCAGGGGAAGGAAATAAACCTTTAGGCATATTTTTGGATAAAGATTCAGAATTTCTATCATTTCCCACAATTTTCTGTGGAAAACGTAGAGCAGATAACAAAAAAAGGAAGGTTCCAGTTTCATATAGTACAATAGCTAAGTGGGAATTGAGATGCCAAGACAGAAGAGCAGCACAATCCATACCAAACTTGTTTTATAAGCTTAAAAAGTTACAAATCAAGCAAATTCAGGATACTGCTAACATTTCTCTTCGAAAATGTAAAACTAAAGGTAAAAGGTACACTGCTGGTGACTTAAAGTCAGAAGACAATGTTAATAAGCTGATACATCTTGATGAAGGCTTTAGAGTCTTGAAAAATCTAAGAGGAAGCCCAGCATATTTTCAAAAATGCAAAAAAGATTTGTTTGCCATGATCCGTCAGCTTGGCAACCCTACATGGTTCTGTTCTTTCTCAGCTGCAGAAACGAGATGGACAAATTTGCTCAAAACTCTCGGCAGAATTCTTGAAAAAAAAGAATATTCTGATGAAGAAATAAACAGCATGACTTGGCAGCAAAAAACAAACCTTATCCAGAGAGATCCAATAACTTGTGCAAGGAACTTTGAGCACATGGTGCAGCTATTTATACATGACGTTCTCAGAAGTGATGTTATGCCAATAGGACAAATAGCTGATTATTTTTACAGAGTCGAGTTTCAGCAAAGAGGAAGTCCTCATATTCATGGTCTTTTCTGGGTGAAAGATGCACCACAATATGGCAGAAGTTCTGATGAAGAAGTTGTCAGTTTTGTTGATAAATATGTGACTTGTCAGAAAGCCAACACCAATGAAATGGAAGAACTTGTCAATCTACAATTGCACAGGCATGCTAAGACATGTAAGAAAATGGGACATAAAGTTTGCAGGTTTAACTTTCCCTTGCCCCCAATACAGCAAACCATTATTTTAACACCTCTTGAGGAATATGACACTTTTCATATAGACAAGCAAAAAAACATTAAAGAAAATGCAGAGAAAATTAAAGACCAACTAGACAGTATGAAATATGGTGAAAATATAAATTTTGAGCAATTTCTAGACAGGTTAGGATTGACTGAGGAAAGTTACATACTAGCATTAAGGCACACAATAAAACGTAACACTTTATTTTTGAAGAGACTACCATCAGAAATAAGGATAAATAATTACAACACACAATTACTAAAAGCATGGCGCGCAAACATGGATATGCAATATGTCCTTGACCCCTATGCCTGTGCAACTTATATCTTATCTTACATAACAAAAGGGCAGAGAGGCATAAGTAGGCTTCTGGAAAAAGCTACTGAAGAAGTGAAATCGGGCAACAAAGATATTGCTCAAAAAGTACGGCACATTGGAAACAAATTTCTGAATGCTATAGAAATAAGTGCTCAAGAGGCTGCATATTTGGTGTTACAAATGCCAATGAGGAGATCTACACGCAACTTTCAGTTCATTAATACTTCACATCCTGATGAAAGGACATTCCTATTAAAGAAATTAGACAAGATCAAAGAGCTGCCAGACAACTCGTGTGATATAGAATCTGATAACATAATAAAGCGTTACCAAAGACGACCAAAACAGTTAGAAAATATTTGCTTGGCTGATTTTGTTGCCTGGTTTAACTGTGTGAGGGACAAAGAATCAGACACAGGCTTTGTCAATAAATTAGATGTAGGCTCTGATGACTTTATGCCAGAAACTCTTTTTGATGCCAACACTAATGAAGACGACCCTTATAACATGGATAGTAATATTGATGAACAACAAAGTGAAAAAAACGAGCTCAAAATAAAAGGTGGTATGAAACTTGTAAAGAGAACAAAGCCTAAAATAATTCGGTCTGTACGATTCCATAAAAGCAAAGATACTGAAAATCATTTTAGAGAACAGCTTATGCTTTATTCTCCTTGGCGCAATGAAAAAACAGATTTGCTTAGAGGCTGTGAGACCTATGAAGAACGATTTAATCAGGTAAAGGAACTAGTTCTCCACAAAAAACAAAATTATGAATATCACAGCGAAATATTGGACAAAGCAATGCAAGATTTAGACAATGATCATTGTGAAAATGTCTGTGACAGTGTTGCTCCTAATGCACAACATATTAATGACCAAGACAGTGCAAAGAACCAAAAACCAAGTGAATTGTTTGGCTGCTTTGATCCAGGGAATAATAAGCAACATAGCAAATATGACTTACTTGATGACATGGGCATTTTCCCTAGATGTGATGACCAAGAAGAACTTCTTGTAAGACGTATTTCTAATGAGGAATATCGAAAGCTTGTTCGCTCATTGAATGAAAAACAAAGACAGTTCTTTTATCACGTACTACATTCAGTAAAGACTAGTGATGACCCTGTCAGACTGTTTTTGTCAGGTGGTGCTGGTGTTGGTAAATCTACTGTTACAAATGCGCTCTATGAAGCACTGATCAGGTATATGAATACCAGAGCAGGTGAAAATCCTGATGAGATCAATGTGATCAAAGCAGCTCCAACAGGAAAAGCAGCATTCAACATCAAAGGGAATACATTACATGCGGCCTTTAAAATACCCGCTAACAAGGGATTTGAATACTGTGCACTTGATAATGACAGACTAAACACAATTAGAGCAAAATTAAGGAAGTTAAAAGCTTTATTCATTGATGAAATCTCAATGGTAGGAAGTGGAATGTTCAATTTCCTTAATTTAAGGTTGCAACAGATAATGGGCAACAAAGAACCGTTTGGCGGAATAACCATGATAACTGTTGGTGATCTGTTCCAACTGAAACCTGTTTTTGACAGATGGATTTTTGAAAATCCAAACACATGTTACGGTGCTTTGGCAAGTAACTTGTGGGCATCCTTTTTTACTTTATTTGAATTAACAGAGATAATGAGGCAAAAAGACGATAAACAGTTTGCAGAGTTGCTCAACCGTGTGAGAGAAGGAAAGCATTTGAAACGTGATATAAACTCTTTAAAAGAGAGGCTTTTACACACAGCCCCAGGAGATAAAAATTATCCCATGGAAACAACCCATTTATTTACTACAAATGCATCAGTAAATGCACACAACAACAGCATGTATGTTAAATGTGCAAGTGATAAATGTCAGATAAAAGCAATAGACATTGTTGTTGGAGATATCTCTGATGAACTTAAAAAACAAATGAAGGAGAAAATACCAAATGATCCAACAAAAACAATGGGTTTATATTCAATTACCTCAATAGCCATCAATGCAAAATATGATTTAACTACAAATGTTGATGTAACAGATGGTTTAACAAACGGTGCAGAATGTGTCATTAAAAGCATTGACTATCGGGTGGAAAACTCTAGCAGACCTAGTATTATATGGGTATTATTTCCAGATGCTTACATAGGTAAAAATCAGCGCAGAGAAAATGCGCATTTGTACACCACGAAAACCCTTATAGATAGGACTTGGACACCAATTCTGGAAGTAACAAGGCAATTTAGAATAAATCGTAAAACTCAAGTACAAATTCTTCGCAGACAGTTTCCCTTAAGACCAGCAAGTGCAAAAACAATCCACCGTTCTCAAGGTGACACTCTAGATGCTGCAGTTGTCGATTTCCCAAGCTCCACTCAAGAGCACATGCACTATGTAGGCTTAAGTAGAGTTCGAAACAGTTCTAGTTTACATATCATTAACCTAAATGAGCATAAAATTAGGGTCAGTGAGAAGGTTGTGAATGAGATGAATAGGCTAAGGACTGAAGCATATCTTGACCCTTTAGTGACACTTAAAGCTCTAAGTAACACTATTACAATTGTATTTCATAATGTTAGATCCTTACATCTTCACATTGATGATGTGCGAAGTGATTACAATATTCAAAAGGCTGACGTGAACATTTTTGTTGAAACTAGACTTTGTGCATTGGACAAAGATGATGTGTACTACTTCAAAGGATTTACACTATACAGAAATGACTACAATCAGTTACCAACTAGAAGTTTTTATGGATCAGCTGTCTATGTTAGGAATCAGATTGACTGTACCGAAATCCCCCACAGATTTAACTTCAATGGAGTAGAAATTACAATAATGGTTATTGACCAATTGATTCCAAACTTGCATATAATTGGCATTTACAGATCCAGTTCAAATGTAAATTTAGCAAACTTGACTGCTTCTCTTGATTATCTTCATGAATCAAAATTAACAACTCCTGACATCCCAGTTGTTCTACTTGGTGACTTTAATGTCAACTTGCTAGAGAAGACACGTGAACAAAAAGCACTAACAACATGTTTAGTAGAAAAAAGAGGTTATACACAGCTAATCAAGCAGTACACTACAGACTATCGCACACTAATAGATCACATCTATACCAACATTCCACATTTTATACAGTCTTCAGGTGTCCTAGAATCATACTACAGTGATCACAAACCACTGTTTATTTCATTAAAAACTATGTAAGAATTCATCATAGATAATATTTGGAAATGTTTACCATGTTACACAAACACCACCATCAAACAAGACAGGGAGCCGCCAAGCTGGCATCCCTGTCTTTATTTCTTGAAGCTTTGAGCACACACTGCAGGTAAGTTTGATATATATTCAGCCTATACTAAGTGTATACCCTTAAGGCTGAAGCAATTTCATACAATTATTATTTTATTATAATAACATTAAATTTTCCCTCAATATGCAGGAAAACTGCAAAGTGTGGAAGGTGGAAGGTAAAATACCAAACACAAAGATGTAGTCAATACAAAAAGACAAGACATCCCCCAGATGCAGCTGAACAATAACTGATGCTTTTATACTGGTATAATTCAAGGCATTTTTAAAAGCTCAAGATCACATGAGATTCAGCATCTGGAACATGTGCTTTTTGCAGCTTAACTGTCCCTTTCAAGTCATAAGATGTGGGACATATGTTTACTGCAACTGAACAGTTAAACTGAAGTCAGACTACTACCACAACGCTGTCAAAGTAAACAAAATTGCATGATTATGTTCATGGAAGTAGGCTTCTGTTCTCAGGATATTGCAAGAAGGAATGTTACTGTTATCTGGGACATTTGTTTGCTGCAACAGAACAGCTTAACTGATGTCAAACTACGTCCACAAAGATGTCAAATGAAACAAAATTGTATGATTATAGTCATGTGCGCCTACTTCAGATTGCATCATATTGCAAGAACGAATTTCACTGTAACATGAGAACATTGTAATTTCTAGCTAAATTTAGCCCCTTTCAGAGGAACAAACCGTGTTGCATGGAATGCTTTCAGTTTCATTATGATGAGTAATTGGTAGCTGATGAAACTACTATGAAGCATTAAGCCATCATAATATAAAAACATGTTATAGCAAGACAGAGGACTAAAAATATGTCTCTACAAAGTGAAGACCATGATCTTCAATTTCTTCGTAGATTGTTAAAAGACAGTTTTAGATCATTTTCGTAAACCTGCCTTTAGTGTGCACCTATAACAATTCATTTACACAGAAAATTTGATTATAATTTGAAAAACACAGAGCAAATATAAAGAAATCATGTGGAGATGACAGAAGCAAATATTTTGACCTTAGGTGTAATTTTCATTCCATTATTTACTTATCCACCAAGCACAGTTAGTGCTCTATTACAAAAAAAAAATATTTCAATAAGAACATGATGAAAATTGCCCATTGCAATGAATGAGCTGCCTCGAAGGGCACTTTGATTAGTATGTTGAGGATGACATAATGAGCTGAGGAGGTGTTGGTGTTTGTCTGTAGGTTTGGTGTATAAGTCAGTTTGTATAGTACCGTTATGTAGAGATACCATGACGTCGAGAAAGGGAACATTGGTTAATGAGTGATTACTAGTGAACTTAATAGTGGTGTCCTAATAGTTCAAATGCATGATCTAATACATGAGTATGAAATTTACAAACGTACGTTCCAAGTGAATCCCTCTTGGGTTCCGGATTCAAGTAATTAACCATCGCATTGATCTTCTGCCATCCAATCTCGTTCTTCTCTCTGATCTTTTGAGCATACTGTAACAACAACAAAACACGAGGATTAAAAACAAACCAAAACGGTGTAATATATTGCTAGTGATATAAACTCACGAGGTCAGACAACATGGCCGCTTCAACACAACTTTATTCCAGCAATGTATTCTGGGTACATACACAGTAACCCTAGAGGGTATTTGATATATTACACTGCTTTCCCCTTACAAATAAGATATCCTTACAAGTAACACAATAGTAGCTATAACATTCACTACAGGTTCAGTCGGTCAACAGGTTTCCTAATTCTCTCTGATCGCCTCAGAACAACCGGCGATGGTGTGTTTACATTCTCTTCACTAATACTAGAATTAGGCTCATTATCTTTATCTGAAAAATTGACTGGTGGCTGCGGCACCCCGGATGAAACTTGGCTATTATCTACACTTAAAGTAGGTTGCTCACACAGTTCTGGGACAGGTATGTCCAACTCTCTAGTTTCATGTGGCACCTGATCATGTGCTTTAATTAAATGATCAACATGAACATATCTGGTCTTATAGCCAGTCTTAACTTAATATGTTCTGGGTCCACAGACCTTAACTACCCTTCCCAGAATCCACCTCTCAGTATTGCTACGAGCTTGAGTATTTCTCACTCGAACTATGTCATTCTCTGCAAACAGCCTATCTTGATGACCCTTTGTTTACTCTCTACGGTTTTGGCTAGATCAGGTTTCACTAGAGTTAAACGAGTACGCAGTCTACGTCTCATCAACAGCTCTGCTGGCGTAGCACCTGTGGTGCTGTGTGGGGTGGTACGGTATCTCAAGAGGAAGTCTGCTAGTCTATGTTTGATAGACCTTCCCTTGTTTCCCTCTAGAACTAGTTTGACAAGCGCCTCCTTTACTACCCTGACTGATCTCTCAGCAGCACCATTTGATTGTGGGTGATAAGGAGGAGTTAGGGTATGTTTAATGCCATTTTTATACATAAACTCATCAAACTCACTTGAAACAAATTGTGGCCCATTATCTGATACCAACTCCTCGGGCAAACCATGTTGGGCAAATATAAGACGCAACTCATTTATGGTTTTCTCTGTGGTTATTGAGGTCATGTGCTTAACCTCTATCCACTTTGAAAAACTATCAACCACCACAAAAAAAAAATCACTCCCTTTCTGACAAAAATCAACATGAATACGCTGAAAGGGTCGCGTGGCCCATTTCCAGGGTATCAATGGGGCACAAGGTGGAGAGGCCCGTACATCCTGACACACTGAGCATAGTTTGATCTTTTGTTCAATTTCCTCATCCATCTTGGGCCACCAAACACAGGGGCGTGCTATTGCTTTCATTGCACAAATGCCTGGGTGCTCCCAATGCAACTCCTCCAACATCTTTTCCCTAAATACTGGGGGAATGATCACCCTGGAACCCCAGAGAATGCAATTTTGTTCGCAAGAAAGTTCATGTCGACGGGTGTAATAGGGTTTTAAATCTTCATCACAAACCTCTGGCCACCCCACCATGACCCAATCAAGTACCTTGCTTAGCCCTGGATCCATCAATGTAGCTTTCCCAATCTCTTTTGCAGTTATTGGGAAATCTTTGTCAATGGCACTTACATTGTAAATCTCACTCTCACTGCCAATCTTAGACTCTTCGTGGGGTAATCTAGAAAGGGCGTCACAGTTGCTGTGCTTCTCGGAGCTCCTGTACTCAATGTTATAGTCATATGCTGAAAGAACAAGTGCCCAGCGCTGCATACGGGCAGCTGCAAGTGTGGGTATAGCAGCTTTTGGGCCCAAAATAGCTAACAATGGCTGGTGGTCAGTTACTAAAGTGAACTTTCGTCCATATAGAAACTGATTAAATTTTTTTACCCCGAAAATAATAGACAAGGCCTCCCGTTCAATTTGAGCATAATTTTTCTCACTTGAGCTGAGGGTACGTGACGCATATGCTATTGGCCTTTCTTGGCCATCCTCCATTACATGACTAAGCACTGCCGCCAAACCATAACTCGATGCGTCACAAGCTAACTTAAGCTCACGATTTAGATCATAGTGGACCAACAGCGACTCACTGGTGAGGCCCTCCTTGCATGCCTCGAAAGCTTTCTGGCAGTCATCTGTCCATTCCCATGGAATATTTTTCTGTAAAAGCCTATGCAGAGGTGCTAAGGTTGTAGCCAGCCCTGGCAAAAAGGAATGATAATACTGAACCATGCCCAGGAAGGACCTTAATTCACTCACATTCTTTGGGGCTGGGGCTCTTTTCACTGCACTGATCTTCTCCTCCACCGGTTGCAGGCCTTCGGCACTTATTCTCAGACCTAGATAAACCACTTCAGGTTTCAAAAACTCGCATTTTGCCAGTTTTAAATGCAAATTGTATTGGTGTAGCCTGTCCAACACATCAGCAAGTATCTTGAGATTCTCTTGCCAGTCATTGCCCCCTATCAAGATGTCATCTTGTTTACAAACACATTTTTCAATTCCCTGAAGAATTTGATCCATTTTTGCTTGAAATATTTTTGGGGATGACTTGACCCCATAGGGCAATTTCTGGTAGGAATAAAGGCCTTTATGAGTGGTAATTGTCAAGTACTCTTGACTTTCCTTGTCAACATTCAGCTGGGCATAGGCATGTGATAGATCAAGCTTACTAAATACCTTAGAGCCAACCAGAGCAGCATACAAATCCTGAGTAGTAGGTAAAACATATTGCTCATCTTCAACTGACTGATTGATAGTGGATTTGTAGTCTCCGCATATTCTGACAGTGTTATCAGCCTTTGGCACTACCACAATTGGGCTAGCCCAAAGCGACCTGTCAACTTTCTTAATAACACCATGCTTTTCTAGTTTGTCTAGCTCCTTTTCGACTTGCTCTTTTAAAGCGTATGGAACCCTATGCGCTTTCACGAATACAGGTTTTGCGTCGCCTCTCATAGTAATATGGGCCTCAAGGCCCGTCATACCTTTGTAACTCTCAGTAAACAATTCACTATGTTTAGATAGCAACTCATTCAGTTGACTATCAGCACTCCTAGGGTCTCCCTTGGGAATACAAAATATCTCACCCCACTCAAACTTAATGTGCCGCAGCCAGTTTTTACCAAGTAAAGTAGGTTTTGCATCATAATTGGCTACAAGAATGGGTAGAGAGTATTGTTTACCCTTATACACTATGTCACACTGCATTTCCCCTGACACATCAAGTAATTCACCCTTGTATGTCTTAAGTGTTACTTTAGAAGGAGACAGAGGCTTGTCTGCAAACCTCTCTAGATATTCACTTCTACTCATTATTGAGAAATCTGCAGCTGTGTCTAACTCCATCATACACAGTTTACCATTGACTTCCATTTCTACGGTGTACTTATTGCTCTTAGGCTTGTTTTGGTCAAGCGAATTCAGAGAATAAATTCCTAATTCATCATCCTCACACTCATCATTGCCTGATTCTGAAGCCTGTACACTATGAATTTTACCCTTTTTCTTTTCATCCTTACTGCGACAAACAGAAGCTAAATGCCCAATCTTGGAGCACTTGTAGCATTTTGCTGACTTAAATTTACAAGACTGACCTGAATGATTTCCCCCACACCTAGGACATGACAATTGTTCAGTGTTCTTCTTTTCAGTGTTTTTACTTCCTTGCTCTGTCAACTTGTTTACTTGAACAGTTTCACTGCCTGAAGGGTGAAATTCTTGGGTGTTCCTGTCTGCCATCTCCATGGTTTTGGCAATACTGCAAGCCTTTTCGAATGTGAGGTCATCTGTGTATACGAATCGGTCTCGTAACGCCCGATTGAGGAATTCGCCATAATTACAGTGGACCGCCAATCTCTTCAAAGCCAGCACATAATCGCTAACTGATTCTTCGGATTTTTGATTTCGCGTGCCAAAATGAAAACTTTGTGCGATTTCCAGGGGCTTCGGGTTGTAGTGTTTCTCCAAGACTTCAACAATGTTAGTGAATGACACGTCCTTCGGTTTAGTGGGCGCCAATAAGTTGCTGAGGGTTGTGTATACCTCCGGCCCCACTTCTGTCAGGAAAATTGCACGTTTCCTGTTCGCTACCACAAGGTTGGTGGCAGCGCTTCCCTCTCCTGTTGTCGTTACAATGTTGTTGGCTGTAAAGAACATTTCCATCCTCTCGACGTAGGCACTAAACGTTTCACGTGCGACGTTGAACTCGCCAACACGTCCAAATAATCCACTCGCACTAGTGCTGGCCATCTTCTATGCCACAACACACACAGCGTTGTCCAAAGACCTTGCACTATTGAATGACGTGGAAAAACGACCGATCCTCGTTTCACGAGGTCAGACAACATGGCCGCTTCAACACAACTTTATTCCAGCAATGTATTCTGGGTACATACACAGTAACCCTAGAGGGTATTTAATATATTACAAACGGTAAACGACAACAGACTAAAATCGACTCGACGAGCGGACAAGTTTGAATTTGCCCACGTTCACGCCTTTTATACTTTTTGGTCGGATCGAAATGCACCAATCGGTGACAAGGTCAGACAAGGTTAGACATGGAATGAGGGGTGGGGGGGTGGGGGGGGTAGGGGGTATTTGTAGTCAAACAATCGAGACAAGCACCGATTGGTGCCTTTCGATCCTCGTTGTGATTGGTGCCTTTCGATCCGTTCGAAAAGTATAAGAGGCGCGAACGAAGGGCGCGTAATTCAAAAAACCTCAGATCTCGCGATGTCTTCCAGACCACGTTCCAGATCATTGACTCCTTCCCGTCAAAAGGTTGGGCGACCTTCGCGTTCTAGTTCTGTTCCGGCTTCGGCCCGTTCCTTTAGGAACGACCCTCCTTTGGCTTCGGCCCGTTCCTTTAGGAACGACATTCCTTTGGCTTCGGCCCGTTCCTTTAGGAACGAACGAAAAAGATCTTTATCTGACGACGACGACGACGAATGGGTTCACGATCCTTCGCTTGCAGCCATGTTGAACGATGAACAACAACAACAAGTGGGTGGCGGTCCGCCATTGCTGGATTTTCAGCTACGTCCCGTGGGACCGCGCAGGAACTGGCGCCAAGTCCTCGACCGCCAACGGTTCCAGGCTACGCTCCGCCAAAACAGGGACCCGACGCCTCGCGACGATTTGGGCCGAGAAGTGACCGAAGCCCTACGAAGAACCATTCGTCACCAGATCGCCTCGGACTCCACCTTGCAGCCCCATTCGACCCTGCACTTCACGCTGCAGTCAAACGCTTTCACGCACGCGTTCCAGTCCACATCTTTCACCGTGGAGGAGTTCGAGGATGGCAGTGATCGATTGGACATGTATCTCCATTCCCTCTCGGCCAAACTCAACTCCAACCAACAGTTTGAAGCGGATGACTCTTTCACCGTGGAGACCACCTTCATCCGTACCCCTGGTAGAGGTAGTGGTCATGGTAAAAAGTACAAACCTGGGCGTGAAGTGGTAGAAAAATTGTTGGCGCGCAAACAGTCTGTCGTGGTCATCAAAAACGAAGACGAGTTGTGTTGCGCACGAGCCATCGTCACCATGCGCGCCCGCGCAGACGAAGGGTCAGGTAGTTCAAACTACAAGAACTTGACAAGAGGTCGTCCCGTACAGACCCGTCTGGCCAAAGACTTACACCAACTGGCCGGTGTACCCGAAGGCCCTTGCGGTATTGCCAAACTCCAAAAGTTTCAAACGGTTCTTCCAGGATACCAGATCAAGGTCATGTCCGTGGACAAACCCCACTGCATCGTCTACACGGGACCGTCTGCCCCCAAACAGATTCTCCTCCTCAAGGTCGACGCGCATTACCACGGGTGCACCTCGTACGGTGGGTTCCTGTCGCGCTCGTATTACTGCCACGACTGCGATCGAGGCTACGATCACGACGACATCGACCATCATCCCTGCAAAGGCAAGTGGTGCCGTTCGTGCGAGAAGACCAAGTGCCCGGACTTTACCTCGGTCAAAGCTGCTCTTGCACCCGGTACGTTCCCACAACCCTCTCTTGCCTGCCACCTATGCCATCGTCGTTTCTTTGGACAGAGCTGCTTCTCTTCTCATCTGAAAGAAACCAAGACACTCCGTTCCTTGTGCGATGTAAAGAAAAAGTGTCTTTCCTGTTGCAAGACCTACGACGCTGCCTCCAAAGAAAAGAAAAGCAGAAAGCGATACAAACACAAGTGCGGGTGGGACAGGTGCCGTTTCTGCGAAAAAGAGGTGGAGCTGGCCTCCCACAAATGCTACATCCAGCCCTTGGACCCTGAGGAGGACGAGCCCAAATTGATGAAGGTACCTCTGGCTGAAGTGGGTACGCGCGCCATCGTGGAGATGGACGAGGACGGTCAGGCGTGGGTCGAAAAACCGCGACCCCTCTTCGTGTACGCGGATTACGAAGCCGTCACCGATACCGACGGTGTTCAAACACCCATCCTCGTGTGTGTAGAGCCCGAAGACGAGGAAGACACCCTCTCCTTCTACGGTCCATCATGCACCGCGGACTTGATGGAGTACCTGGACGGATCCACTGTGGACGAATACGGAGACATGCGCAGGGTCATCTGCGTCTTCCATAATTTCAAAGGGTACGATGGCATGTTCGTGTTGAAGTACTTGTACGACACCCATCGTACCGTGGAAAACCAGATCAACATCGGGACCAAAGTGCTCTCCCTCTCCACGGGTGACATCAAGTTCGTGGACTCCCTCTGCTTTCTGCCGTTCCCGCTGTCAGCCTTTCCAGACACCTTCGGCATCACCGAACAATGCAGGGGTTTCTTCCCACATCTCTTTAACACGGCGGAAAATCAAGATTACGAGGGACCGATGCCACCCGCCGACACCTACGACCCAGAAGGCATGTCTGCCAAAGTCAAAGCTGCGTTCGAGACGTGGTACGCCGACAAGGTCGCCAACGACTACCACTTCGTTCTAAAAACGGAGATGGAAGCGTACTGCGTCTCGGACGTAAAACTCTTGAAGGCTGGCTGCCAAAAGTTTCAGGGAGAGTTTGAGGAAAAGGCCGAGTTTAAACCCATGGAAAAATGCATCACCATCGCCTCGGCCTGCAATCGCTACTGGCGAAAGAAACAGCTTCCAAAAAACACCATCGCGGTAGAACCTCCTAGCGGTTGGCACGGTGCGACCTCCAATCAATCCGTCAATGCTCTCAAATGGTTGGCGTGGCAAGAGCAAAGATTGAGAACGAATGCTTCTCCGTCCTGCGAACAACAAGGGGACCGCATTCGACACGCCCACAACGGTGGTGAAGTGCGCGTGTTCACCCCGGCCCATTCCTATCTGGTCGACGGCTTCGACGCTCTCACCAACACGGTCTACGAATTTCACGGATGTCTATGGCACGGTTGTCTCACTTGTTTTCCCTACCGAAATCACAAGAGCAACGTGAGCGATCGTACCTTTGCGAACTCCACGAGGACACCAAGGCCAAAGAGGCCATTCTTTCAAACCAATGATACAACCTCGTAATCATATGGGAATGCGAGTGGGATAAGATGGTGAAGACGGACGCGGTCCTACAAACCTTCCTATCCACCATCCAAGTAGAAGAACCCCTCCAACCACGGGACGCGTTCTTCGGTGGCCGCACCAATGCCGTCAGCCTTTACTCCTGTGTGGACAAGACCCAAGGGGAACGCATCAAGTACGTGGACGTGACGTCGCTCTACCCTTGGGTCAACAAGTACGCCGAGTATCCTGTGGGACACCCGACCATTATCACTCACCCAGAGGACCAGAACATCCACCATTACTTCGGCATGGCAAAAGTCACCGTGCTCCCGCCGTACGAGCTCTTTCATCCCGTTCTACCGTACCGTTGCGGAGGAAAGCTGGTATTTCCTCTCTGCCGTTCCTGCGTGGAAACGGAAATGCCCAAACCGTTCGCGGACCGTTCTTGCGTTTGCTATCACACGGACGAAGAACGCATGCTCACCGGCACGTGGTGCACGCCCGAGCTCGTAAAGGCGGTAGAGAGGGGGTACACCATCGTCACCATCCACGAGGTGTGGCATTTTCCCGAGGAACAACGCAAGACGGGGCTCTTCGCAAACTATGTGAACACCTGGTTAAAGGCCAAACAAGAATCGGCGGGATATCCTCGTGGCGTCACCACCCCTCAACAACAGCAAGAGTACGTCGCCGACTACCAGGAGCACGAGGGTATCTCGTTGGACCCACCCCTCATCACCAAGAACCCAGGCCGAAAAGCCACTGCCAAACTCATGCTGAACTCGTTCTGGGGCAAATTCGGAGAAAACCTAGACAAACCCACCACCGTTGCCATCTCCACACCTGCCGCACTCTTCGAAGCCGTCTCCAACCCGTTGTGGAACATCCGCCAGATCCGCATCTGCACCGACGAAGTGTTGGAAGTACTGTACACCAACATCGCTTCCAACCAAGTCGACAACGGGAAGACAAACGTCTTCGTAGCCGCCTTCACCACCTGCTGGGCGCGTCTAAAACTCTATTCCTACCTAGAGAAACTCACCACCCAAGTCATCTACTTCGACACGGACTCTGTGGTGTACAAGTGGAAACCGGGTCTCGTCGACATTCCCTTGGGCGACTACCTGGGAGACATGACCGACGAACTCGAAGACCACAGACGACCCGACGACTACATCACAGAGTTCGTGTCGGGTGGCCCAAAAAACTACGGCTTCGTGTCCGACCAGGGTCAAGTCTGCTGCAAGGTGCGAGGGTTCTCCCTGAAATCCGTACGTGGTTCCGCGCAACTAAACTACGAGATACTCAAGCGGAACCTGTTGGAGGAACTCACGGATCCACAAGGAGATCGCAGAGACGTGGAGGTGACCAACCCACACTTCTTTACACGGGATCCTGCCACAAAACGTCTCAAAGTATCCCCGAGAACCAAACAATACGGCCTAGTCTTCGACAAGAGGGTGGTCGACTTCGAAACCTTCACGTCCTACCCGTACGGTTACAAGCACGACTTGGACGAGCACGATGTGGAGATGGCCGAGCTGCTCTGCAATTTGTAAATATTGTAAATAGTTCCGTGCGTTTCATTTGTAAATAGTTCCGGCGACAATGAGTCGGGGTGGCACCCCGATGATACCCTTTTCCGCTCTTTTAGCTAGGTCAGGGATCCCAACACGAGTCGCGGGTAACCAATCCCCGAGGAGTGCCCCATCTAGCGAAAGGACTGGAAAATAATACGCTCCCTTCAGGAGCGGGGGACCGGAAACCAGAACCTCCGTAGAGGTCTGGGGCGCAGTTTTCCACGCATGGGCGCCGCCATCTTGAAACTACGACCGCTAAAAAAGTTCGACTCATGGGTAATTTTGTGAGACACTTTCTGATTGGTCGAGACGTGTCACGTGTGCTCTGAGCTGCTCTGTGATTGGTTAGGCCCCCGTTGAGCGACCTTAACTACTTACGCAAAATACGCGCGTGACCGCATCAAAACTTCTCGACTGGATTGCGACAAACGCGCAAATAAAGGAGGAGGCCAAACAGAACTTCACCAACACTGACTACGCCTTCAAACTCTACAACAGGGTGCACCCTGAAGAACGGATGGCACCTCCCAAAGAGCCCAAGTTCTCTGATTTCTATCAGCCGAGCGAGCAGCAGAAAAAGGGTGAACTCGCGTTCGTGGGCGCCGGGGCACTCGCTCTGGGCTACGCTGCCTTCCGGTTCCTTTAAACTTTTTTTGCTTCTATATAGTGATGGATGCAAAGCTCGCAAAGATATACTACGGTCCGGGGGGATATTGGAAAGGCCTTGCTGCTATCAAAAAATTATCCGAGGCCGCCAAGGTGCCAGAAGACACTGCAAAAAAGTGGCTGGTAAACCAAGCCCTCTGGCAGATATACCACCGCTGAGGCACATTCCTCCGCTCGCTCCGAGGCACATTCCTCGACCAAACTTCGACGTGCCCACACCCAACGCGGTCCACCAGGTGGACCTTCTGTTTCTGCCACACGACAAACTGCCCCACGGGCGCAAAGTTTTCAAATACGCGCTGACTGTAGTCAACGTGGCCAGCCGCTACAAAAAGGCCGAACCCTTGACTTCGAAAAATTCTGATGAGGTCGCCCAGGCCTTTCAAGAAGATTTACAAACGCGGGCCTTTGAAATGGCCTCAACTGCTGCAGGTTGATCCCGGGCGCGAATTCATGGGCGCCGTCTCAAAAGACATGGAAAAGCACAAAACCAATATCCGGCGCGGGCGCGTTGACATTCACCGCGACCAGGCCATTGTTGAACGTTTCAACCGCACCCTTGCCGAGCGCTTGTTCGGGCATCAGTACGCCGTGGAAATGCGTCTCCCAGAAGGCGAGCGGTCCACTGCGTGGGTGAAAAGACTTCCCGCAGTTGTTGCCGCTTTGAACAACGACAAAACCCGGCTGACGGGGAAAAAACCTGCGGAAGCAATCAAAGAAAACACTGTTTCTGCGCAGCCCTCAACTCCTTATTTTCGGTCTGTTGGGAAGGCCGAAAAAATGCTGCCCTCTTTTGTCCAAGTTCGCTGTCTCTACTATCCGGGAAAGTTGGAGGGGGGCGCAAGAAGGGCCACAGATCCGATCTGGTCGTTGAAAGTTTATAACATTGAAAGAGTTTGGATCAAACCAAATCAACCCGTTCTCTACTATTTGCACGACGTGCCCAAGCGCGGTTTTGTGCGTGAAGAGCTCATGGTTGTCCCTCCACAAACCACTCTTCCTCCGTCTGACGTCTCCTAAATGTGAAATTCGGTTGGTTCAGTGTGTATCCCGTCGGGCAGCACCCACCTTTTGTCGTAATAAGCGCTCATCCCCAGTTTCTTCTGCTCATAAGTGACCATCCAGCCGTCCCGCATCCTGAAACCTCTGTTTGTTGCCATGTCCTTGTTACCTTCCAAAGCTGTCTTGAAACGCTTCCAGGTTATCTTGTTTTGCTTCTTCGACATCCCTTTCGTGCTGAACTTCTTTTTTTCACCCGGGTCGTTGACGAAATAGAATTCCAGCATCCGCAACTTGGCCAGCTGATAGACAGCGATTCCAACCTGAAATGGCCGCCTGATTGTGATCCTTGGCTTGCGGCTTTCCAGCTCATACGCCTGCCTGATCTCATCAAGGTTGGAGAAATACGCTTTGCAGGGCTCTGTCGACCACCTTCTCATCTTTGGTTGGTGTAAATTACGTTTGTCTGTCGCTCCAAGGCTTCGATGAGCTTTCCGTACCCGCTGTTCCCTAGCAGCTTGAACACCTCCGCCAGCAGCGCCTTGCTTTTTTCCACGTCTCCTGTCCGCCGCGCCTCGGTCACCTGCTCCACGAATCAGGGAAAGATCTTGGCCGGTTGGGAGTCGATTGTCCGATAGACACGGGTGACAACCGCCCCGTGGTCAACGTACCAACGCAGCAGAGGGGGGTACACCAACAGGCCCACTGCGGACAGGGCACCCACGAGTTTTTCCCCGTCTCCGTGCTTTCTGCCTGTACTTCGCAAGTAATCGAGCATATGCTGGGGGACAACTTCTTTCGGCAGCTTTTTGTTGTAGAAGAACGGGCACATTTCCTGGAACTTTGGCCGCAAAAGCTCCGGTATCTCTATTTCGACTTGGGCAAATCCGAACCATTTGCCTTCTTTGGGCCTGTGCGTTAGCACCGGCGCTGCGGCCTCTTGGTCGTCGTAGGCGTAGCGGACGACCCTTTTCTTCCCGCAAGGCATTTCTCTGAGCATGGTTGAAAGATAGAGGGCGTTGGCGTCGTAACCCAAGATCTCTTTGCAAAGACGGGCGTCTTCGTATTGGTGCGATCTTATCTTTGTCACCCCGACTTCGTGGTAGCACGTGAACACGAGGCTCGGGCCTCCGACCACAGCTCCTTTCAACATCTGGTACGCTTCTTTGCCTGGAATGTAAAGCTCGGCACCTTTCTCGGCCGCTCCCCGGAGTAAGTAATGCAAATTCACCCCCGGGACGCTGGCCGCGTCTTTCATGATGTCGATTCCTTTTTCGGTGTAAAAGGCCCGCATCTTTTCTAAAGCCTCAAGGCCAGGTGCCACGTCGAGATTGTTGTAGTAGCGCAGCCAGTCCGCGAAGGTGCGCATGCCTTTTTCTTCGAACAGGCGCTTGCACCCCTCCCTCTCGTCTCTTGAGAGCACATGCTCGCCCTTCAGACGTGAGCACGCGCTGGATAATCTGGGAGCCCTGGATAGTCTAGCTTTTGGGGCGAGTCGAACCACTCGTACGGAAACCACGATTTCTGCATTGTACATCGGTAGGCTCGGACCCACTTTTCGTAGCTGGTCCCCTGGCCAAGGCAGTTTATTATGTCTAGGAAACGGAAGCCCCAGGTCAACAAGAACATTATCTTGTTTCCTTTTTTTGCCACTCTGACTTTGCTGGTTGCGTCGGATAGCCGCTCCGCAAAGTGGCTTTTGATTAGGTTTAGATCGTAGCTGCCCGAGTTGAACCCGACCACTGGCACCTGGTCGCACCATTCAACAATTTCTGGCCGCTGCGCTTTCGGCAGCAGGCCCACGTCTTCTGGCATAAACTCCGCCCTTACTTGGGCCCGGATGTTTTTTCCGCGTCTCTCCAGCTCTTCCATAAACTTGCTAACCAGGAGAGCGGGGTCTCTTTCGCAGATGTGGGTGGGCTCTCTCTCGAGGGTGTCGCCGATGCTCACCGAGATTGGCACGTGCGCGTTCTCGATCGTTAGCCTGGTCGTGGGCTCCTTCCGCTGGTTGTTGTCGCCGTACGCCTTGAAATCGTACAAGATCGCGTGCGGGTAGCTTTTTGTTTTGGCCTGCGGTGGGTCGGCGTCGATTTCCCCAACTTCACACGCCCAAATCTCGATTACATGGTAGCTGGCCTCACGGAGCGTTATTGTGCGCCTCTGCGTGGCCTTCCACCTGTCTTCGCGTGTTTGACCGAAATGGGTTATGCTTTTGTCACGGTCGTGCGGGTAACATTTTCGGCACCCGTGCCAGTGGCAGCAGTGGTATTGAAATACGGTCTTTGTTTCTGGATTGTAACCGTCGACTGCTGCCCCCTCAACACACCTCTCGCCTCCGTGTCCACACATTGCGTGGTGAATTTGAATTTTCTGCCTCTTGGTTTCATGGTCTAGCCACCGTAGTGATTCTGGGGAAGCTATATGTTTTGGGTAGAAAGCCTTCTCGAAAGCTGTCTGCGGGGCTTCGACTTTTTCGCCCGGGCATTTAATTATCGTATTCCCTTGAGCACACCTTGGGGCGTGCCGTTGAAGATTGTCAATTCCTGTGAATCTCGCGCGGCAATGAACACATGCATACATTTTCCCAAGCTTTGCCATGTCTTTTATGACAAAGGCATGCCCCTCGTAAATGCCGATTGTCAGAATGTTTGTCAGCTTGACCGGCGGGTTTCTTATTAGATGCCAAACCACTTCGTTGTCTTCTCCCTGCTCAGGCGCATAAACCTTTATGTCGAGCTAATCTGAAAAACCGACTCCCTGGTTTAGATGCCTTTCAACCTTATCTAATTCATCTAGAGATGTTTTTGGACTGTCGTTTGGAGTAGCTCGGAGTTTGAGAAAACTCCTTGCAAGCTCACGCGCTGCTGCTGTACTTCGGTGTGGAAGCGAGCCTCGGTGCACAGCAATGCAGCGCCGAGACAGAAATTATCGCGATAGGTATCCAGCGCCGTTATTGGTCCAGCACGCCCTCGAGCTTGGTTGCACAGCCAGTCTGGCAATGGGCCTGTGCCCAAAAAGGCTGGCGGTCAAGCACAACCTTCACATAGACATCAGAATAGCCCCTGAACACCCACTTTGTGGGTGGGTCTTTCGATGGCATCAACTTCCAGACGCACCTCCTCCTTTTTATTCAACCAGTTTTCCGCTTCAGACAGTTCTCTTATCCAAGGCGACTCCCCGGAGCTTTTATAAAACAAGATGATGGATCCATCCTCGACGTTTTCCAACCAATAAGAATAGTTGTGCCTCAGATACATGGATGTGTTTACTCTCTCTCGAATCTTTTCCATAAAATAATCTGTGAGGATTTCTTCCAGCCCTTGGTTTGTCGTCCATCCGCTAAGCATTGCTAAGATCATAGCTTAGTTTAGTGTGGCGATCTCTTAATAAATTAATAGCGAACTTTCATTTGAGTATATCTTCGGTCTTTGAGTACATAAAGTTGTTCAGCCAGTACATAAAGTTGTTCATCCATGTTCGGCACATAATTAAGATGTTAAAGAAGGACCGGCATATTTTCTTGTGCATATTCTTTCTGAAGATGACCCCCCCCTCCTATTTCCCTTATGCATTACCGTTAATTTACATCTTACCGATAAACTGCGTTTTTTTTTTTCATATCAAGCCAATAATGAATTATCCTCCCCGAGACCAAGAACACGCAGAGACCATCCAAGAGCTCAAGTACATAGAAGTACTTGTGGTCGCTGCTCACACTCCTAACAAATACAATGTAAATGTTTGATAGGTAACAAGAAGTAGAACAAAACTTTCACACAAAATTTCAAAATTCTCGCTAAACATTTTTAAAATGAGTAACCTATTCCGCAACATTAAATACCCGTACCATGTTGTTAATAATTATTTTCATCTGATTAATATGCAGAACCAAGACAATCAAAAGCGATAGTCTGCAGTTCAGGCGGTTTATTTTTGCTATTTCCTTTCGTTTTCAAGGCACCGATTGAAGCCAATATAGAAACTGAGTCATGGAGCATTTTCAAAAGAAACGATACAGATTCAATACAAAACCATGTCGATTTGAAAATGGTTACGCAACGACTGAGGAGTTAACAGATGTAAACATGCTGAATATCTCGCACGGAGTGCAGGGCTTAGTTAGGTTCCGTGTAGCATTTCGAACAGTGTCATTTGCCATGCAGTGTCCTGAGGTCATGAAACAGTGCTAATGGTATTTCTATATGAAGAAACAGCCCTGAACGAAACTGATCAAATATAATTGTGTGTTAACAAAGCAGCTTGGATATCGTGACTGGTTTTGTGACATGTTGACAGAAGACTCGTCAACGGGCAGTTAACATATTAATTAACCGGGAAAACTTTTACTCTCAATAACTTCACACAGAAAAGACATTTTTTAAATGATTGTGTCAAAGAGCTTTATCTGGACATCAAAAATCTCAAATTTTGAAAAAAAAATGGTACTTTTAACCCTGGCTGATACCTTAAAAACTATGAAAAAATGCTGTGTTCCACTGGCAAAGGAATATAAAATCTATCCGCTCAGAGCTGTCACAGCTAAAATATTTGACTATTGGTCATTCGAATTTCACCTCTCTCCTCTCAAACCTCCTACTGTTTCATTTCACAAACGGAAACCCAAAAAGTATAAGATAACTGGGTAATTTGGGAAAGAAATTATATTTCCCAACGCAAAATTCCACTCACGGTTATAAAAACTTTGTAACTAATCAAGTCGTTGTTGGCCCTTAGGCTCACTTTCATACAACTTCCGGAAATATTGTGAATTGATGTATACAGTGAGTATATCCCCTTAAGGCACTCTACTAGTTATTGTCATACATGCAGCTGCAGTACCGGTGTGGCCATTGCAAGCTTGTCTCCTTATATAATTACCTAATGGTCTTGGCAAATAGAAATTTCCAAAACTGGAGACCTTGAGTCAATTTACACACCTGACGGTCCTGATGGATGAACAAACATGTCTAGCTCTCCATACCAGGTATTTCTATTACCTACAGGTGCAAAAGAAAAGCAAATTAATCCTACTGGATACATTCTTTCTCTATATACTAGCCAAGGGTAGTATAAATGCTGCATGTAGCATCCACTTGTATAGCTGATGTTAACATTGGTCATGCAGCTCTGCCAGTTGATGAGCAGATACAGAAAGACATTCACAAGCTCAAAACAGATGTCACACTCCTCCTATTATCAGGTTCTAGATGAAAAATTGAATTGAGAACAGAATTCATGGTACACTTCTCGATCTCATTAACTGTGACTGTGGTTTGGAAATGTGATCATAATTAACTAGATTTTTGCAATAATTTGTTTTCTCTGTTTTCCCTGTAGTTTATAGTTTCAATGGAGAAGAAATATGGCACACAGTTGCAGTGCTTTCAATGAGCACTGCCAGATGATTGGCTACTTAATGCTACTAAACACTTGGGACTACCCTGCAACACACATTTGACAAAAGAGCACCTAGTGGCAAGTACTAATCCATTTGTGAATACACTCCTCAATTTTCCAAGACCCTCTCTCCCCCAAAACAATGTTGGAGTATTGTGGCGTTGTTGCAGAAATAGAAATCAACATTGTATTGGGGGTGGGGAGGGGAAGGATAGGGCAGTGTTCATTTATCATCAATATCATGAACTGTATGTTTTTCATTAGGATAATAAAAATTATTCAGAAAAGAAATCTTCTTTAGAACTCATAGTTAAAGAGGAGGTACGTGTTTTGTTCAATTTCTTGCTGAATGATAGTAAATGAATGAAGTTTCTTTCAACAAAGGTCGCTAAGCTTTCTAGGTTTTGCAAACAAAAACCGTGGCAGAAAAAAATCTGTTATGCCTGTGGGTGTTTACTGGGAGATCGCGGACTGCTAATAAACCAATCAGAGCGCACATACTATCGTAGCCATATAATGAGAATTTTATTTCCGCAGGCGCGTTCGCCAAAAAAGGCATTTGGAGCATTCGGGTATTCAATATTCAGTTGAGGGAGCAGGGATGGCGCACTGGTGAGAGCGCTCGCCTCCCGCGCAAGTACTCCCTGTGTTTGACATTAAATTTACATTTTACATGCTAGTGTTCTCATTGCCCATTTAATCGACTGCATGGAATCAGACGCTACAGCACTTTTGTGTTCATTGAACAAGCTAAGTTAAACACGCCTCAAAAAATGGTTTTCAAACTCAAGAGTTCCCATTTTTCTGACCTATATCTGACGTATTCCCGCTAGAATTCAGTCTCAACAGATTCAAACAAACCCGCTTTTCGAAGACCAAAACCTTTCAGCCCTACTGTTTAGTCTTCGCACACATTGCAAGCGACTTACGTTTTATATCAGACCGGCTTTGGATGTCAAAAACAGTTCAAAACCGACCGAAATTTATATTGTGTAAGACAGTCAGTATGCTAACTGTGTAGCTGTCCCGCGGAAGAAACTTCGCTATACAACTGTAACTCTGTTGTGGTTGAACCCTGGGGGGGTACTCCCATACATTACCTATACGGGTATGTGCCGCCCAACGGGGTCGTGATTTTGAAGCTCCTGATTTAGAACGGGGTATCCATTTTAGAGCCGTTTTCTAGAACGGGGTATAATATTTCGAACGCACAAAAGCTCCAGGTTTGTAAGCAGCCATTTGAAATTATTCAAGGACATATTGCTTTCAAAAATACGGTTCAATCTCCAAACTTCTAGAACAGAGTCTAAAAACTTGGCCCATCTCTAGAACGGGGTATCAGTTTTAGGGCGAATTCTAGAACGGGGTATCAATTTTGGGGCAAATTTTCTTTAGAACGGGGTGCCAATTTGGAGTCCCGGGCGGCACATACCCACCCGAAAAATACCGAAGTGCCCCCCCCCGGGGGTTGAACGTCCCAAATCTGAGACGAGGCAGAACAGCGCCCTCTGCACCGCCGGCCATCTTGAAGTGACCAGCGAAAGGCAGAGCGAAAGGAGGTAAGGGCGCTCTTCTTGTCGACTTCTTTATGTCGTGTAATAAACAATTTATTAGATGGTTAGTTGTGTTTTACGGCCAGATAATTCTACTCGCGAAAGCTGTCCAAACGGATATTCGTTGTTTTTCTGCAGCTCAACGACCACGTCCTCGGACAGACGAATGCAAAAACAAATAGTTAGTGTGTTCAACATTTATTGGCTTGTGTAGGGTCATAGTCGTGATGTTCTGTTTTACCCAATAGAACTGAAAAAGGCAAAGATGGATGATCAACCCAGCAGAGTTCAACCCGACACAGCCGATATCTTTATTCCTAATACAACATATACCACGTTGCTGGAGCTGGTTGCTCTAATTACTAGAGTGGATGAGCGTCACTATCGTGCACCAATATGTTTGTTGGGTGAGTTTTAAAAGGGGCCTATCTGTGTGTACCAAGCAGCCAGGAAACGTGTGCATGCGCGTCTCGCCATAACCTAACCATGTAACAGACAACATGGTCTCGGCCATTGGTAATTATCGAATTCCCCTTAGTGCACACGAAGTATTCTCCAACAACTCAAAGAACATGTCATGACTGGCTCAGTGTTTACGATCTTTCTTCTCGATTTTTGACAAAGTTTAGAATGTTTTAACCAATGACGTCTTGAACTCAGAGTACGCTAGCTTAAAATCAAGCCCATATCTCCACCTTGAAAGCTATCTGATTTTACCAAGCCAACCCAGGTCCTTCACGAGAAACTATTCAATTAGAATAAAAACTCGCTCTAGGCTGCACAGCAATAGCGGAATAAATTGTTATGGCAACTTAAAGGTCAATACCAAACCAGACTGTCGATTACATTAGGTTTCTTACGTCAATGATAATAAGGTTAAGCGTGCCCAATAGTAAAATAACTTAGCACATCCATTTCCCTTCCCTATATTGTGGACATCGTAGATTGTGCAAGCGTTTGATTTAAAATCAGGCGGATCTGAGAGCTCTTCTGCACGAAACCGTTCGTGAACAGAGGAATGAGACAATCCATAATGCTTGCAGAAGGACTTAAACAAAAAAAAGAAAATCTTCCCAGTGAAACCTCAGAATTTGATAGCTCGGAGCCAATTTCAGTGGAAATGGTGCCATCAGGTAATAACATTGGTATTGTCTCATTTTAAAAGGGGCAAAAGGAGTAGGAAAGTCTGCCACTTTAAAAGCACTACACAAGACACTGGGTGCTGGCAAAAGTATTTTCATGGTAAGTGCACTGTTGAAATGACTTTTCCATGCGAAATGAATGTGCGGTCATTTGGGGCCCCTAAGTCTGCTCTAGAACAATTAGCAATGTCTGGCTTGGTTGCTTGCACTTTAAAGGAGCTGGCTCACCCTACCCATAATACATCACTTTGCCGCCATTTTCGATATAACCCAAATTTAGAAAGTGGATAAAATGAGTGCAGTATGCATATTTCCTGTCTGTTAGTACATCCTAAAACTACACAAAGTGAGAACAGTTGGCAAAAATGCTTGTAGGTATGAAATTTCTGAAGCATGGAACCATGTAAACAATAACAAAGCAATGTACTATTGTGAGGCATTGAAAAACTATATAGTGTATATTGAGATCGGTTCACAACTCTTTCTAGGGCCATTCCACAGTTTTGATCTCGTTACGGATAGGGGAAAACAATCTTTCATAAATAACTCTCGGCTTCTACACTTATGGCCAGAAATGGACTGGCTTTAGGAGTTTTAGGAGTCCTAAGAATCCTAACTGTTACGGGTTTTCTTGAATTTCCTAAAGATCCATAAACTCAGATCAAATTGTAAAAAATAGCACATCTATAATATATATTTTGTCCGCCTTGACCAGCCCTGTAAACTCGCAAAATTTCAGGTCAGCAAAAATTTGCCGACGTAGAATACCAAATCCAAATCTAGGTCGGCAAAATTATTTAAAATGCATTATATTTTCATTACATGAAATACATATGCATAGTATTTACCATGATGGTCCGCCATATTGTTTTCGCGCTTCGCATGAGCATGAGAAAACGGTGGGTTGTAGGATCCAAAGAACATTGATTATGACAGGAACGATGACAGAATTGAGGAGACTAAGGGTCATTGATGTCTTCTGAATAGTATTTTTGCCTCTCCTACGCTATTTGCAGATCAAACTTTGAGCAGAAATTACCAATCGCCGACTCGCGTTAACATCGTTTGTAAAGCAGGTCGGCAATTTTTTGCCGACCTGGCTGCTCATTAGGTCGGCATTTACGTCGGCATTGCCGAATGCCAACGTGAGTTTACTGGGCTGCTTGACTGTAACCAAATAGCTACTTCAAATTTGTAAAACCGAGGAGGACCAGCTTGTATAAGCCTTTTGGTCTCTTATGGTCCTCCTCGCCACTTATTTTTATGTACTGCTGTTTCACTTTGTAATCCTGTACCTATGTATTCCTCAGGAACCCTTACTATCAAATTTGGTGGTGATATGCACTTTAACAAACTAATAATGCTATTGTTATGTTAGGACTTAGAGACTGAGATGATTACTGCGAAAATAATCGAAGACGGTAAATAACTATACTTTTAGTATATTAAAAGTTTACCACAGAAGTTATTACTCTGGCTTCCTGTGGAAGGCCAGAGTTTTAAAATGCCCTTTATTTTTTTAATTTTTTTTTTTCCACCCGGCTTTCCTGCTTTATCTAGTAAAGAGAAGTTACATTTTTTAGCATGGCTAAATTTATAAGAGCAAATTAATGTCTGAAGGGATCAAAGCCGTTTTTTTTTTTTCCTTTGATTTGATTTGACCAAGTCTGTTGTGCACTGTATACCTCACCTCCTCACCTCGAAATTTAATAGCGGGGGCTAAGCGTACAAAACGTATTTTAACGTATGTTAGGTGAAGAAGTTTTAACTAAGGTCCTATTTCTATTCACCAGCCGAAAAACGAGAATCTCGTCATTTCATGTTAATTGATAATATCCATCTGGCCTTCAAACACGAGTGGACTATACGTTTGGTCAAAAAACATGTGAAGCAACAGGTACGTTGAATTCTGGGAGAGATGGAAGAATATTCCTCATTTTATTAGATTGGCAGATTTTTGGGAGGGTCACGATTTTGGTGCTTAAAGATTGGTTCCCTAAATAGTTGATGACCACTCCCTGCTACAACTTTTATCTCAACAGAATCCTGACTTAAAACTCTTGCTTATTTCTGCTGTGTCTGGGGACGGACTTAAGGCAATGATGGACCATGAGGACCTGAAGCTGGCTTCTCATCATTTTCACATTGTTGTGATGAATCCAGAACCGGAGGTTGGAAGAAGATTACTCAAAAGTGTAAGTAGTAAAAAAATGTAGATGAAAATCTATATAAAAAATGAGGTTTTGTTTTAATGTTACCTGTATTCTTAGGTCTCATGCTGCATTAAAGGTCACAGTGCTGTTTTTTTTTGAAGTCAAATTTGAGCGTTTCGAGGAGTTTCCGTTAGTTGTTGTTTTCCGCCAACGATTACGATGAAATCTTAAACCTGACTGATGACATTCATTTCAGCAATAAACAACCATGGTGTAGAGATTGATGCTTTAATCTAATGTTACCTGTATTCATAAGAAGCTGCAGTAAAGGAAACAGACGTTTCTTCCAACCTATTCAATCTTAGCTCAGTGCTGTTTTGAAGTCAAAAGTATTGAATGGTCACGACACCTGTCATGCAATCACCACAGGGATTCCGTCCAGCTCTAATTTTGGCAAATTTTTGTTTTGGTGTTGAACCTTGTAGTCTACGACCCTATTCAGATCATTTTGAGGTTACCACTCATACCCAACGGAAACTTTCGGTAAATATCTGTTCGGATAGCGTGCATCAATAATGTCCTATTTGAACTTGTTTTTAGGGTTTACAGACGTCCCCCAAACTTAAGGTGAGCTCATAGTTTGATTAGGTTCTGCACATACGCCGTTCTTATTTCTAGCCGTTCGTAATGTCGATTTCCCATTGTTTTCTCGTTAGACCTATTGTATAAAAGCTCATTTGCATTGAGAGCGGCCTTAAGCCGTGCCAAAGCCGCTCTTTAGTCGAGCCAAATACAAACTTTGAACGCTCCATATTCTTTGAAAATTACAGAAAGTAACAACGTTTTTACGCTGGACAAAATCTTTCATCTGTTTTATTTCATTCCTGTCGAAATTGGCTATCCTAACTGACACTTAAAGCAAAAATAATTGGAGCGGCTGAATAGGTTCGGCGTATGTACTGGGCCTCAGTTGTTCAGTGCCGAGTGAACAGCAAACTAGTTAATTATTTTGAAAACATGTACAACACGTGAACAAAACGTGCAATTTTATTGACCAATGGGTGTTTTTCGCACTTCAAACGAGGCATTTTCATTGGGCTAGCGTGAAAATCGTCTACATGGGAAACTGTCACGTTCCAAAAGTCAACGAACGCGAAAACACTGTCACGCTTCAGGGTCGCTTGAAAATGTAGTAGGAAGGCGACAGAGCATGGTGCCTTTATTATCGACTCACAGCTAAGGGAGAATCTGATCAATAGACAATTGGAGAAAGGGCTCAGAGAAAGAAAACGGTGGCACGAACTGCAAGTATTAATTTTTTGACGAATTTAGATAAAAATCATAGCAAAAAAGAGAAACGCTTAGAAATAATAAAACCAATAAAAAACCTTTCTGCCAGCAAACTTATTCACCAAACAAAACTCGGTACGCCAGGAAGAAATAATGAACAGCAATTTACAAGGTGCAAGATAAATCTAAATCCCAATATTAGAAGTGCATCCTCAAGCTTTCAAATCCTAATCAATACCTATATCCTATTTGAACTTGTTTTTAGGAGTTAGTGATGCCCCCAGACAATATTGAGGTGAGCTCATAGTTGGTTTTGTTGTCGCATATTGTAATCTGATTGTGGAGAAAGTGTTTTGTTTCATTTTTAGAAGATGCAGAAAGTGTTGGACGGCTTTGGATGGGTCGCTGGAGAGGTTATGCGTTTGCTTTGTTTTCTCGACTATTCTGTGACGAGCCTGTGTGATCTAGATGTGCTGCTTCAACGATTCACCAACCGCAGAATACTGGAATTGGGCGAAGTTTTAAATAGAGATTTGGAATCTCGCGGTGGTGATAATTTTTGCAGGCAAGTACTTGCATCTTGTCTGTACGGTGGCATTGGTTTCGACGCTTTGAAAGTGAGACAGGATAAACTTCCTTGGACCCTTCTGAAATATGAAGATGAATTAACCCCAAGAATTCTGCCAGTGTCAGAGATGGCAAAACAAAGTATACTGGATGTACTGGTTGGCAACATAGCAACAGCAACAGCTGTGGTAAGTTCTAACATTGGCTTCTGTGCAAATTGCTCACTTTCTGCTAAAAGCATGAAATTTATTTTTTATTTATTTACCGAATAAGTCTTCGTTCTTTAAAGAACATTATAGACTGACAAAGATAAATGAATATTAATAAAATATTAATAAAAGCAAAAATGGCATGTGCTAAGACATATAGGATATGGAAGTAATATTGACAAACCCTTAAACAGAGCTGTCAGATTGTTTTGAAGTAGGCGGTGCGCATTGGGTTACATACATCGTTCTCTATGCTTCACATTTGCCACATATATCAAATATACAATACAAATACCAAATTATTCTGGGTCGCAAAGCACTGTTGGTATTTTCATATAAAGAACAATAAAATCTCGTCACGTACAAGAGAGGTGAGGCTAATTTTACGACTTCCTTTTCTTCAGATAGAGATGGTTGAAGTATTAAAACTGCCAACAGGTCAGATGAGAGGCGATTACTTTGAAATGGCCGTCTTCAAATATCTCACCGCTTCTGGAAGAATAAATTTCGAGTACATCAGTTGTGCGAAAACAAGCACAGTTGAACTGACCACCGACGAATTGCAAAAGGAAACCTTCAATGTAGCTGATCTCCCTGACATACAAGTAGATGTCAAT
This sequence comes from Blastomussa wellsi, assembly GCA_947652115.1. Lineage (NCBI taxonomy): Eukaryota > Metazoa > Cnidaria > Anthozoa > Scleractinia > Plerogyridae > Blastomussa > Blastomussa wellsi. The sequence continues at coordinate 17,389,481 of OX393561.1, forward strand.
GCTTGTTATCATGTTCCTCACATGAAGGGTGGAGACATCATCTTGGTTTATGAAAAAAAAGTATATTTTATTCAATGTTCTGTGGCCACATATGATAAAGTGCTAAAAAAAAAAGGTTTCATGGATGTTGCTAAAACGGGGTGGATTGCGATTCTCGTTACGCCATATGATTTGAGCAAGGATCTACACCAAAAAAAAAGAAGTCAGTTATCACAAGATTATATGGCAAATAAATTCAGCATTGCATGGGCCGCTAAATTCCTGTCGAAGGAACTTATAAATACAGTTTATCGGTCAGATGGAAATTAGGCAAGATGATGCCTTTCTGGTATGCATCAGCATTGACGTTTTGGCATTATAATCTCATTACTGGTAAGATGCCTTGATAAAATGAATTTTGCTTTTTTCTCAAAATGAAAATTTCCAAAACTTGAGCACAAGTTTTAAATTCCAAGTCGGCAGCCCCTCAAATGAGTTGGCTCAAATTTGGCCAGGTTGTCGTCAGGTAGTCTGCGATTTTGATTTGTTTTTTCCTTCTTGAGAAATCTGTATTTTTATACAGGAAGAGCTGATGATTTGCGTCCCCAACTTCTACTGCTCATTAAAAATGAACAAAGGCAATTGAAAAAAAATCAGATGTGGTGTCAATTGTTTTCTTCCGCTTCTTTTCCACGGGCCTGGAGTTTGATTTGCGTAGGCACATACTTTTGCAAAGAAGTTCTCATTTCTGCAATACTATTTAAGTTAAAAGGGTTTCCATTTAAAACACCTGTGCAAGAGCAATCCGCATGCGGATGGTCCTTGTAGAACTTCGTAAGGGTTTTAAGGTCGCGCTGGATACTTGTTCTCATTATGTATGTATTTATTCAAAGAGTATGCACGAACTGCGACGATCGCGACCGACAACAAACGAAATATTCATTAGAGTATTTTTTTCAAAGCTCTTTGTATTACTAATTACACGTTATTGTTCTCATCGTTATGCCAGCGCGTTGGAACGCAGCGAATTATCATAAATAGATTCACAGCTTTGGAGTCCCTGAAACGATCCACCATGATCAGGGCGGTGAATTTGAGAACAAACTGTTTACAACTTGGATAGACTCATTGGAGCCCGCCATTCCAGAACAACACCATACCACCCTGAGGGCAATGGACAAGTAGAAAGATTCAATAGGACTCTTCTGTCAATGCTACGGACTTTGCCTGAGAAGCATAAATCAAGATGGCGTGACCATTTATACAAACTGGTTCATGCGTACAACTGTACAAAGAACGATGCCACCGGTTATGCGCCATTTTTCTTATTGTTTGGTAGAGCTCCACGTCTTCCTATTGATCTGATGTTTAATCTCAAACCTCCTAGTGGGTTCAGCTCCTATCCAGAGTATGTTAAGAAGTGGAGGAATGCTATGTAAGAAGCTTATAAACTTGCCTCTGAAACCGCCCAGCGAAATGCCCAGCATGGTAAGAAGCAGTACGACAAGAAGGTGCGCAGCATAGTGTTGGAACCAGGTGACAGGGTGCTGGTCCGGAACATGAGTGCACGAGGAGGGCCAGGAAAGCTGAAATCATACTGGGAAAATGAAGTGTATGTTGTCGTAGAACAGAAAGGTGAAGGTTCCCCAGTTTACGAAGTTCAATCTGAGTCTGGGACAAAGAGTGTTACAAAGAGTGTTACACCGCAACTTACTCTTACCTTGCACGTACTTACCAGTGGAGGAGGCTGATGTAAGACCCAAGACTAAAGGTAATTCTAAGCAGCGACAGCGGAAGCCTCAGTCGAGGAACAACAAACCTTTGACTCAAACCTCATGTCCAGTCAGTCAAGACGACGAAGATGAAGATATCCCGTCCTTTACCCCTAACCAACTGCAGGCCCCACATCCAAAGAACACTGTGGAACATCCAAGGACAGAGCAAGATACACAGGATACACGGGCGTCTGTAGCTACCAGTGATACTGCAGACAATTCAGAGGATGTAGAACCTGAGCCACGTCTTGGTGACCGGCAGAATGAGTTCACACCCAATACTTGTACGGAAACTGAACAGCCCCAATCTCCTACATCCCACCCTATCATAGAAAACCAGCAACCACGAATTAGAAGACCACCTGTCCGTATGACTTATGATGTACCTGGTCAACCTACATTCTACCCGGGAGTAACCACTAATATGAATATGGTTTCAGCTGCAGCAAACCTGCCCCCACTGTGGCTCAGCACACCCCCTCAGTGCCCACCACTTTGGTACTTCTCACAGTATGGATTTCCAGTCATGTCCCCGTATCCAGTTTGCTGGTAATCACTAGACAAGTCCAGGAACAATTAAAAAACACTACCAGAGACTATGCATGTGAACATTTTGGTATTATTGTTATTGTTGTTATCGTAAACATATGACCAAGTGAACATGTTAGCAATAACATATCAGGCATCTTGTGCCATTGAAGGATCAAAGCCTCTAATCAAAGACAGAAACTTTAATCATTAGTTTTAAAAGAGTGATCACTTGCAGGTTATTTGTTGTTTGTGGGCCTGCGCAACCCACAAGTACGAACGTGACTTCTGTTTACCAGAGATTTTAGCCAGAGATACAGTGTATATGTATGCAGTTTTGTTTATGGAAGATATTTTTTTTAGGGGGGAGAGTGTGGGGTCCGTGACCCATGAGCCCCCGCGAGTTAGTATGTAAACTCCCATAAGCCCTTGCGGTATTAGAGAATAAAGGAAGAAAGCACACGGTCGAAAGTGTTCAAGTTTATTTTGATTTTAGTGGACTGTTACAGCACTTTTAAGCATATTTGGCGACCGAGCAACATAAGGCATGAAACTGGGGATAAACAACAAGGTTAACATGAGCACAAGAAAAGCGATGGTTCATTATATGGATGGCTGGAGATCAAAAATTAACCGACCAAACAGCCATCCTTCCAATTTTTTTCATGCCACAGCTGATCAGAAGCCTGCAACCAAAACACAGAATCAAACTCCAGAACCCACGGTGCAAACAGAAGAACCAACATCCGCAGCTGGCTCAGGCAGTGAGTCTCATGACTTAAACAAAATAGCTGCTGCTGTTGGCGCGGTTGCAGTTGTGGGTTTGGCATTTTTGACATTTCGTTAACGCCGCTTTTTGAAGCTCTCAATCAAAAATGCCACCACACCCAAAATCAGAAGCCATGTGTGTTCTGCCAGAAAACCAATTGCCTGGCCAGCAGCTTTGAAAAGGAAAGAAACAATCAAGCCAATTAACCCTGGAAGAATTCCAGCAACTTTTTTGCCAATCTCTTTCAACCCATTTGCCAACCCTTTTGCGGTTGCTTTCAGTGAGTTGTTGATTGTGCTTACGACAGCTCCGATCATAACACCAGCAGCAAGAAGGACAGTCATGGCGGTCACGCCATATTTTTTGAAAATCTCTTTTACGCGCTCATGAAGTGGAAGCGCTCTTTCTCTTTCCGCAATCTGCGTTTTCAGGTGCGCAAGCTCCTCTTGTCTTTCCGCAACTCTTGCTTCCGCGGCTTCTTTGTCAGAGGGTGGCTTTGTCTGCCACTTCACCTTGTTCCGAGGGTGTTAAAGTACACAAGGTCTTGCTGTGCTCAAGGTTCGTGTAGTCATTGGGTGGCTTCTTTTGTTTTAGTTTATAGGGGTGGTTTTCCTTTCTTTTTTTTGTAGGTGTGTTATTTTCTTCTTTTTGGCATTTTTAGCCCCGTTCTCGTCTTCTCGGATTGGGCAGCGCTTGGCTTGAAGCGAGCCAAACCCAGGGTTGAGATGTGTGTGTGGCTCGCTTCAAGCCAAGCGCTCGGTTTATTCTGGAAAATGCTAGAAAATACAGCATATAAACATACATAAGCTACAAAATCAACCTAAAAACATACAGCTCAAAATCCTAAAACTTAAAAACCTAATTGAACTGGGGTTGTGGAACAACAGCTGGGTGAAAACCTCCCTGTACGTCCACTTGCTGCTAGGAGGAAAACCCCAGGCCAGCTGTACCCCATATTCAACGGTCGCGCCGCCACTTCTAAGACTGTGAGTACCAAAGTGGTAATATCAGATACAATGTCTTTAAAGGCTTCTAACACTAGTTCTCTTAAACGAGAGTAACTTAAACCTTTACATCTAGCTTTATATCCATACTTAGTTTTTGATAACTGACAAAACAGAGGGCTAAGTGGGGCAAGATTAGCTCTTTCTAAATAACGACGGGTCAAGGCAACAGGGCAAGAAGCTTTACCAGATGCCGCTATAACGACCCAAGCCCCATCCCTACACTGATCAGTTTTGCATGATTCTATAAATAGCTTTAAATAGTTACACTCAATCACGATGTCTGAACGATTTAACTGGTTAGCTGGTTCATCAAAGCGAAGAAAAGCAGCAAAAGCTAGAATACAAATTACAACAGAACAAATGTTATACAAAGAGGCCATCAGATCGGCCTTAGAAGCAACTAAATGCTCAAGCTGAGAAATAGTAATTTGCTCCTTCTTGGAAGTGCGATGGGCCAGCATACGCTGCGCACCAGCAAGAACATTCTTCACTAGCGGATGATCTGAAGGAGACGGCTCGCCACCCAGTTGGTGCATCCAAGCAATACTGTGGACGGCAGACTCCAGAGGGGACGCTGTCTTTGCGTCAGTCATCAAGTATCGCAAGTAAAGAGCAAACTCAAAAGGCGATGCAGGAAATGCTATCAAGGAATGACTCCGCGCTCAGGATTTCCATCGGTTGTAAGAGGCAGCATACTTGGCTGACGTGCTAGGGCTCTGCTAGCCAAAACTACTTCAGGTAAAGATTCCACAAGCCAAGATAAGGCGACATTGTTCTGAGGAACAACTTGCTAAAAGGAGGGTTGTACCAGAGGATGTAACTGCGTTGACGGTTTTTCCATTTCTTTGCTTTGGGTGGTTCGTGCTGCAGTGTGTAGCGGTATCCGCTTTCGTCGAGTGCTTTCTGGTATGTGGGGGCTGCTTGGTCAAAGGATGCTTTGTCGGATGATAGGGATGATAGACGTTTGTTGATGCCAGCGGGAATGTTCTTTGTGGTGATCGGCGGGTGGTTGCTCTCGCAGTGAACGTATTGTAGGGAAGTGTTTGGCTTTGTAAATGGCTGATAAGTGCTTTGGTTAAGGTTGAATGTGACATCTAGGAAGTTGATTACTTGTTTGTTAGCTTCTATGGTGATGCGTAGGCCATTATTATTAAAGATGTGGCATATTTCTTTCTCAATGTTCTCTGTGTCTCTTGGTGTGGCGTTAGTGATGCCTAGTCCATCGTCTCGGTAAAGTCCTACGTTATGGAGGGGGAATTGGGACCAAAATGCAATTGAATCAAGATTAATGCCATTGGACCATCGATGCTATGGCATTAGATCATACATCATTCCATCGGGCATGTTTTTTCACTTCATTGGATTGAACTTCATGTCATTGGATCGGAGTTCATGCCATCGAATCGGACTTCATGTCATTGAATTGTGCTCATTTTATCGGGCTTTGTATCCTATCGGGTCAGTGGCAATCAACGGCTCATTAAACAGGTATCCCAAAATGCTTTTCCAGATAATAACAAATATGGCGGCCCATGGACAGGGTCAAGGTCGAACATCGCAAGAGCTTATAGAAAGCAACATAAAAACAGTACTTCTTGATGTTTTGAATCGATTTTCCTCCGGTACAGATCTCGATTATGGTATATTTCAGGTGGAGTGGTGATGCTCGCTAGTTGTGAGGCTGGGAGGAATGTTAGAAGAAGTTCTTCTTCCAAATTTACTTCAAGCCCGTGATCTCATTTCACTTATGATTAAGCATAATGAGGAATCTTCAGACGTCCACAACAACAGAGCGATGATAGTTACTGGGAATAAAGGTAGGCCAAAGATATACATCAGTCCAAATCAGCTTGAGTACTTCTTAGAGAAAGGTTTCAAGGGCACTGACATAGCTATTATGCTCTGTGTCAGTACTAAGACAATTTACAGAAGACTACAAGAATTTGGATTGCCAGTTCGCGCGAGCTACTCAGCTGTAAGTGAAGATGAGTTAGACGCTATCATTCTGGACACACTCCACAACTTCCCAAACCGTGGCTACAAATCGATGCGGGGTCATCTTCTGTGTAAGGGTCTAAAAGTTCAAGAAGAAAGAATCAGGGAAGCAATGAGAAGAGTTGACCCTGAAGGTAATGTATGAATAAAAAGTCAATGACTTATGTTTAGAACTTGGATTGTGGACTAAATTACGTTTTTAAATAGAGGTTCTTCAAGAATTGTCTCTAATAGGCCACTTTCAAAAATGCCATAAAACTCTTTTTGACCCCCTCCCCCATTTTTTGTAAGCATTGGTTTTAACTTTTGTTGGGAGAATTTTTAAGTCCCAAGAGAAACTGAAAATGATACCTGTCTTAAGTGAAATTAGCCCTTTCCTTTTCTGATTGACGAGTCTCTGTTTGAACATAAACAATCAAATTTTCTCAGTTCAAAATATGTGTTTCTTCAGAATATCTAATGAGTTTCTTCTAATTTTTAAATTATACATGCACTTGCATGTGTATAACTTATGAAAGAAACCATAGTTATTATGAGGAACTGGTTAGGAAACTCGGAAAACTTCAAAGGAACAAACAGATCACAGTGTTGATGTTGGAAGTCCCACAACTGCGCACAATCTTTTGTTTTATGCTGCCTCACACATTTTGGTGGAATTAAGTAACCATCAATTTACTTAACAATTAGACCTTGAGCCCGAGTTTTTTATGAGCTCATAAAATCAAAGTGGCTGTGGAAGCCACTGTACTCTGAAAATGAAAAAAAGTTTTGCGTATTAATAACGCCACACACAGCAAGCATAAGCTGCATTTCATCTTTAGTTACGAGCGAGAGACCCAGTAGCGTGACAGTCGTCACGCGAAAAAACTATTCGACTGGCTGTGTTCAAACTCTCGCGATCTCATCCAAAATATTGCACGAACCACACATGTACAGGCCAAATTCTCGAACAAGGCTAATCAATTTGCTTGTTCAAACCAAAAGGGTAGAGGTGATCCAAAATATAAAATAATAACAATCTTACAACTTTTTATCTTGTCAAAAAGCACTATGTTATCCCATAGCGTGACAGCTGCCACGAGAAATATCATACGCGTGACTTTCAGCTGTAAACATTTATGCACACATGGCGATGCTTCACGGATTTCTACATGTTACTCACGCCTCCGGTGATCTTCTCCATTCCGATTAGAACTGAAAAATTTGTTTGTATTTTTTAATGTAGGAGTATGCTAATATTTAAACCAAAATATCGCATGACGAAACACATACAGGCCAATTTAGAGCTGAACAAAGTTAATCTAATTTATTTGTTTTTCTTTTTTTAAATGATAAATAATTTCAAAATTTTTTCATGTACTGTGACTAGATATATTCGCCGTCTTGCGTATGAGCTTGCGTGACCCTCGATTTACTGATAAGCGAAATACGGAATTAAAGTAATGTATGCGTATTAAAGCGCTACGCATTATATTATCTTATAACGTTACAAGGCCAAAAAAAGCGAACAAAAACATCAAACAAAGAATTATGCCAAGCTTTAAAACCATTTACTTCTATTAACTCTGAGGACACACAGCAAATTCCCTTGACAATATCTTATGGTCTGAATTGGGAAAATAAAACATTTAACACCAATTTAACATGGCATTGTTGCAGGAACTGCAGTCAGGGCTCTTCAAATCCGTGTCACGCACAGAAGGTCATACAATGTAAGAGGGCCTTTAGCCCTTTGGCACATAGATGGCAACCATAAGTTGACAAGGTAAAGTCTGTTGCACCAAATTTGAAGAATTGTATTTTTTTCTTGTTCTTTACCCGGTACTTTGCACAAATGCCAACATTTTTTAACTTTCTTTTCTTATTCATTACCTTATTAGGTGGAAATTTGTCATACATGGGTGTATTGACGGTTTTTCAAGGAAGATCATGTACCTCAAATGCAATGAAAATAACAAGGCCGACACTGTTCTTAACTTGTTCCTGGAGGCAGTTTCGCATTATGGTCTACCATCTCGAGTTAGATCCGATCATGGAGTAGAGAATGTTGATGTGGCATGGTAACTCCTAACCCATCCAGCAAGAGGACCAGGAAGGGGCAGCATAATAACAGGGCCAATTGTACATAATCAACGCATAGAGCGCTTATGGAGAGACTTGTTTGCTAGCTGTGTATACATTTACTACTGTGTATTTTATTTTCTTGAGGAATCTGGGGACCTAGATGTGTCAGATAATGTCGACCTGTTCTCTTTGCATTATGTATTTCTACCAAGAATGAATCAAGTTCCTGGAATGACCACCCTATCAGAACAGCAAGAAACAAAACACCTAATCAGCTGTGGATCATGGGGTCAATTGAAGAGGAAAGATCTGTACCAAACTCTTCAGATGACCACTTGCCTCAACAGCAGTGGGATAACTATGGCATAGACTGTGATGGCCCCCTACCTGAGGGTTTTCAAGAGGAAGGAGCTGTGATCATCCCAGATGTCCCAAATCCACTATCAGAAATTGATTTCCAAGATTTAAGTGCAATGATAAGTCCCCTGCAGGATGATGACTGTTATGGGATTAATGTGTATTTAAATGCTCGCCAATTTGTGAGAGAAAGACTCTTGCCTAAGTGCCAAGTTAAGTGCCAATGTTAAAGTGGCTCTACTTCAATAGAATTCACAAAGAGCAAATCAAGCTTTTGCTGTGTGGTGTGTACAGTTAAATACTAGTGTCAACATAAAGAGTTTTTCCCATGTAACATGTAAAGCCTATAGTTAGTTTTGACGTGTTATGTAATGTAGGTGGTAGCAAGGTGTGACAGGCCGCACAATCTCCGCCAGCTGTGAAACATTTGAGAGCTTTTCATATTTTTGCTCTCACCTTTACAATAACAGCCCTCCCATGCCCACACACTACCTCAGAAAAATGCTTAGCCTCATACTTAAAGAAAATTCATTCCTATTTAATGGAAAGAACTGCCTACAAATATTCGGCACTGTGATGGGAACCAAAATGGCGGTTGCCTTTGCCAACATATTCATGGCAAAAATTGAGACACAAATGCTTAGCAAAGCTGTCAAAAAAATCAGTCTGGAAACATTACATTGACGATATATTTTCACTGTGGGACGCCAGCAAATTCATCGAACAAGCTAATTCACATCATCCTACAATTTCTACCACCTACTAAAACGGAACAACCACAACTTTGTTATCTTAGTGCTTATCAAGCTACAGTTCAGCAGATACTTCTGTCTTTTTTATTGATGACAATGATATAAGTTTCGAACTACTCATAATAACTATCATTGCACTAGGCACCTACTGGTTTCTGTGTTTCTAATAAAGAAATCTTATGTTATCTGGTACAAACGACCTATTTCTCAACAATGTAACTAGGTGTATGTATCCAATGTAATTTTAATCACGATTCAAATTTGAATGCCAATGTGGCTTTTTTATTTTTTTTTTCTAATATAAAAATATAACAAGAAAATCTCTGTAACAAGTACCCTCTGATACTCCATTTCATTGAGCTAGGTAATCTACTGTCAAAAATGACAACTAAAATCTAACATATCTAAACCAATTTTCAATATTGATGTGATACTACAGGCGTTATATATGCTATTAAAAACCGTCATATCCCCATATTTCTGAAGTACAACAATGCAAAAACAAACACAACAAACTTGCAATTTGACAGCGAAAATTGAACACCTGTATGATAAAGATGCATTTATGCAAATGAAAATCCTTTTGACCCATATTGGATTGCAGTGTCCATGCAATTCGTGAACTCCTCTTATGTATTATGGCCAACAGGAAGCAATAAATACACGAAGCAAGTCTCTGATGTAGGTAACCTGCTGCTCTCATTGGTATTAAACGTAACCATCATGATCTCTTCTCGTGGAGGTAGGAAATCCCAGCCAGTCCAGAAGCAACATAAGTCATTCAGGTTTGTCTCACCTGTGAGTTTAAGGGAAACATTCATGACCAAATCATTTTAAAGTGTAATGATTATTGTTCTAGGGGTATTAGCCTATTGCAGTTTCATGGATGTGTTTGGTTTCCTTATCATTGACACCAGTTAGACTGCAGACCTTAAATATAACAAAGTTAAATGGACACAGGCTTCGATTAACAACACTTTCCTTAACCCTGTACCAAAATGTTTAAGATCAACATCTTATTGTTCATCATCTTTTTTTTTTCCTGATTTCTGGCAAATAGATGTACGAATGTGCAACAAAATGAAAGTAATGAAAAAGAAAAAAAATTCTAACATGCAGTTATTATGTAATGTCTCGCCATGGTTTGAGATAAATACCTTCCTTTCTTTGGGCAATTTCCTGCACATATCGCTCAAACATAATTCTTGCCTGGACTTTTTTCTCTCCACTTTCATTGTCATAAACTTTGGTCAGAAATTCTGAAGCAGATATTTGCTTTGCAGCATGAGGTGGAAAAACAACCTCCACCAGTGAAGGCTGCTGGGTTAGGAATCTTTGCAACGACACCTCATTCATTTTTGTTGCAATTTGAATATTAATAATAAAAAGAGTTACATGTAGGATTCATTGCATTTTCTAACACGAGGCAAAAGACTATTCCTACAATTGTTACACTTAGTACATGCAGACTGCTGTTTCTTTCTCCAGAAAGGAAAAAACATTAAAAAAACCCAGCACATCACAGTTTTAATTTTGCAATTAGTTTTAACCCTGTTTCATGGCATGTTTAGAACACTGTTCATTACTCGTGTAGTGATTACACCACTTGATAGACACGTGATACAATAATGTACTTGTAACATAGAGTGGTAAAGTGTGACGTCACAAATATTTAAATTTTTGAAATTATGGGATTCATTAAGATCTTCGGAAAGTACATGATGAAGAATGCTTACTTGCCAAAAATCAGCATCTTATTTCAATTTGGGGGTGAGATATTGGCCCTTTCATGCTTCAGTGACTCCATACAAATCCTTGTAATTTTGTCTCTGTTCTAAACGGTTTAGAACCAAGACAAAATTACAAGGATTTGTATGGAGTCATTGAAGCATGAAAGGGCCAATATCTCACCCCCAAATTGAAATAAGATGCTCATTTTTGGCAGGTAAGCATTCTTTATTGTGTACTTTCAGAATATCTCGGCAAATCCCATAATTTCATAAATTGGGTTTTTGTGACGTCATCACTTTACCACTCTATGATTACCCAAGATTACAGTGAATTACATCTGAGAGTGAACGCGTGTCTTCCTTCGTGTCCATCCGAATATTACATTGGCGACGAGACGGGATCTAAGAACCAGAAGAGAAGAAACTAAAACGCAACAAGAATGATGACTAATCCGGCTGAAACGAGCAATAGCACCGCTCCACAAGCCCAAGTACAGCAAATGCAGCACATCACTGTCACGAACAGACAGCTCAATATTTCACCCTTCGCCATCGATCGTGACGCAACTAATACTGCGAGCCGATGGGCCAAATGGAAGAAGGACATAGAACGTCAATTTCCCTTCTTTGGCATTAACGACCCTGAGCTAAAAAAGGACGGCTTAATCATCTACGGTGGCCGCGACATCGCCGATCTAGAAGAATCATTACCAGAGATGCCAAGCGAAGGCGGAGATGAATACACGAATTTCATCCGCAAGCTGGACCACCACTTTCTACCAAAGAAAAACAAAGATTATGCGAGATTCCAACTTGGCAATCTTCTGCAAGACAGCGACGAATCACTCGCTAAATATTACGCTCGCGTACGAGAAATCGCTAAGAAATGCGAGTATCCCGATGAAAATGACGCCATTCGAGATCATCTGATCAAAACAATGCGCAACAGAAGAATTCAAGTTAAAGCCATTCGCCAAACTTGGACACTTCAGGAGATCCTCGATGAAGCTGCGATTGACGAAGAAGCTAATCACCAAGCGACCGAAATGGAAAAGAAGATTTCTAACGAAGAAAAAGAAATTAAACGCATTGGGGAACTCGCACATTCAAAACCATGTGGTCGATGTGGGTGTACACACACGCAAAAATGCCCGGCATTCGGCGCTCTCTGCACCGCATGTGGAAAGCGAAACCACTATGCAAGTGTCTGCAGAAGTAAACCGCACAGCGCAAATCCTCAGCGAAGGAAAAGCCCTCATCAACAATACGACAAATTTCGCCATCAGAAAGATTCGCAAACAAGACGCGATCACCGAGGACAGACAAGTCTTTGAAGACCGAGCAATCGCCATGGGAAAGTCTGCCACGTGTTGCGAAACGAAGAAATCGACCGGAAGTCCGATTCCAGCGACACATCGAGCGATGAGTGTTTCATCCACCATCTGAAGATTCACAAAGTGAGCCAAGGCATCCAGAAGACCTGTACAATCCTGATAAACGGCATCGAAACCACAATAGAACCAGATACCGGTGCAGACACGAACATTATGGACGAATTTCAGTTCCAAAAACTGCAAACACAAAGACTGGAAATGGAACTTCAAGAATCGGAAATCAAGCTAAAAGCACTCGACCACGACCTGCCAATCAAAGGAGAATGTACAGTGCAAATTGAAAACCAGACACGAGAAACGACAGCGACTATTGTGGTGATCAAAGGAAAGATTGACTCTTTACCTTTACTCGGAAGACCAAGCTTAGACGAACTTGGCATGCTAAAGATTGATGAAACTGAAGGATTAAAAGAGCCAAACAAAGCCGTGAAGAAAGTCGAAAATGAGAACTCCGAGCTAGAGAAAATCCTGCACCACCACAAGAATCTCTTCCAAGGAGTCGGCAAGGCAACTCGAGATGGCCAAGAAATTCAAATTCACCTTCCTATGAAAGAAGATGCAGTACCGATCGCCCAGAAACCTAGACGAGTCCCGTATCATCTCATTGAACCTCTACAAAACAGAATTGAGGAGTTCGTCAAAAGCGACATCACGGAAAAAGTCCCAGACCATGAAGCAATCACCTGGTGCTCACCAATCGTAGTGCAGCCAAAACAAAAAAACCCTAAGGACATCAGAGTCAGCCTTGATCTTCGCGTCCTAAACAAATCAATGCTCCGCACACGGAATGTCCAAGCTCCAATCACGGAAGATTTTGTCACTGAGTTCAGAGACTGTAAGGTCTTCAGTAAACTCGACCTTAACCACGGTTACCACCAATTCTGCCTTGACCCTGAGTCACGCAAGACTATGACCTTTTCCACTCCATGGGGGATTACCGGTACAAGCGCCTAGCCTTCGGAGGGGTCAACAGTCAAGACCTCTTTGATGCAGAAATCGCAAAAGTCATCTCCGGAATCCCAAAAGTCCTCAACAATCGTGATGACATTATGGTCGGCGGAAGAGACTGGGACGAGCACAACAAGAATCTTGCACAACTGCTACAGAGATTGGAGGACCACAACCTGACCTTGTGACACGAGAAATTTGAATTCGGCAAAGCGTCAATCGACTTCCATGGGCACTTGTTCACCACAGAAGGCCTCAAACCAAGCCCAACTAAGATTCAAGCGGTCCAGAATTGTGCTCCACCGACGTCGAAAGAAGGGCTAGTATCTTTCCTCCAAATGGTAGCCTACTTATCCAGATACATCAATAATTTCTCCAACCGATGCGAACCACTGAGAAAACTCACCAAAGCTAACGCACAGTTTGAATGGTCGACAGAACAAGAACGAGCCTTCAAGGATCTGAAAGCAGCAATCACAGTAGCACCAGTCCTAATTCCATATCATCCAGAACGTGCAACACTCGTCATCTGCGATGGAAGCCCAGAAGGATTAGGAGGAGGACTGTTCCAGAAGACTGAACAAGGATTTCAGCCATTCAACTATGTGAGCCGCACCTTAACTGATACGGAGAAGAGGTATTCTCAAATCGAGAGAGAAGCACTTGCTGCAGAATTGACCACAACCAGGCTCCAAATGTACTTGTTGGGCGCACCAAAATTCCAGTTAGCAACAGACCACAAACCTTTGCTACCACTGTTTAACAACCCAACTGCCAAACTGCCACCACGCATTGAGAGGTTAGCCCTGAAAATGCAAAACCTCGACTTCGAGATGATCCACATCCCCGGGAAAAGCAACATGACTGATTACATGTCCAGACACCCACTGCCAGAAACAGGGACAGACCGTCTTGAGAAATACCTTATCGCAGCTGTGCAAGCAGAGCATGCCGTAGTACTGGACAAAGTCAAAGAAGAAACTGCAAAGGACAAAGTACTTACAAAGCTCGCCACAGCTATACAAACAGGCAAATGGAACAAGGCCAACCCAGACCTCAAGCCATACTTCGACCTGAGAGCAGAGCTGTACATGGCAGAAGGATTGATCCTGAGAGTCGACAGAATCATTCCTCCCGAATCACTGAGAGATAAGATCATCCGGATAGCCCATAAGCAAGGACACTTAGGCATCAGCAAAACTAAAGAAATGCTACGCCGGAAGTACTGGTTCCCAACCATGAACTCTCGCATCGAAACCATTGTGAGCACTTGCTTTGACTGCCAAATAGCCACAAACACCCACCACACTGAGCCAGCCAAGATGACCAGTCTACCAGACAAACCATGGGACACCATCGAAATTGATTTCTGTGGTCCATTCCCAAATAGAGAGTACGCACTCGTCATCACTGACCAATACTCAAGATATCCGGAAGTGGAATTTATCAGCTCCACATCAATCAAGCCGGTGCGAAAGAAGATGAAGAAAATCTTTGCAACCCACGGAATCCCAAAGACAGTCCAATCGGACAATGGACCGCCATTCAACTCGGGAGACTTTAAGGAGTTTGCTGCAGAAATGGGGTTTCGGCACAAAAAAGTCACACCATGACACCCAAAAGCACAGGGACAAGTGGAAGGTTTCAACAAGCTAGTAAACAAAACAGCAGCCATAGCCCGCGCAGAAGGAATTGATCTCCACGAAGCAACATACAACATGCTTCAAGCATACAGAGAGACACCCCACCCTGCAACAGGAGCTACTCCATACGAATTACTCATGAACCGAACAATTCGTACCAAACTTGACCACTATCCAACCGAGACAGCACACATGGATGAAGAAGTCAGGCAAAGAGAGACCCAATACAAACAGAAATTGAAGAGTTACCATGACACTAGACACAGAGCCAAGGAACATAAATTCAAAGTCGGGGGTGCTGTACTCCTGAAACGCGAGAAGAAACTCAAGGGAGACACTCCATTTGAACCATATGTCTACATAGCCACAAAGGTTATCGGTTCTACAATCCATGCCAAGAGAGTAAATGACCAGAAAACAGTATGCTGAGACGCATCGAAATTCAAGCCACTCAGAACTGCTTGTTTCCCAACACAAGACAAACAAAGGGAAGCACGTCCAGCAAGACCAGTTGTACCACCAACAGCCACAAGCCAGGAAATACAACCAGTAGCAACCGAAGACACCGCTGTCCTACCGGCACCAGTTATGGTCGCACCCAGCATTCAGACCATACCACTGCGCAGATCTCAGCGACAGACCAAATCCACATTTGATGGAGATTTAAAGGACTATGCCAAATGATTACAAACATTGAGTCAACTATGAACATTGAAGGAACTATGGACAGAAATTATGAACATTGTACGTTTTTTATTATTGCTATCGACATGATTACTATTTGATTATCAACCAATGATCACACAGTTGCTATGTACTGAATATGTATTATTGATTATGAGCACGTATGTGTCAAGCATAACCCAGAACTTGATTAAGACATGAACTCTGAGGAACTGATCTGAAGAAGGAGGAGTGTAGTGATTACACCACTTGATAGACACGTCATACAATAATGTACTTGTAACATGATTACCTAAGATTAAGATTACAGTGAATTACATCTGAGAGTGAATGCGTGTCTTCCTTCGTGTCCATCCGAATATCACAACTCGATCAAAAGCTGCAAAACCATGACACCTCAGTGTCTTATCTGGGCAACATTCATAAGACTTTCAATATGCTAATAACTACACTGTAGATATAATACCCTTGTCGTTATTACCTTTAGCCATGTCATCCAGCTCATGCTTTCTCTTATCAATCACAAAGAACCAAAGCAGTCCTTGAATTACGACATCTCTACTTCCACAGAGAAGTTCAGGTTCCAACCCTGCCTCCATCATGTAGGTAGCTAAGTTTGATTTAAGTTCATCTGAAATCTTTTCATCAGCATTCCATTGTTGAAACTGTTGTATTCAAACAAAGATTTGTTACATCAAAGCTTTAAGTCAAAGTGAAAATGTGTTTTTCTTTGAAAGAAATGTAATATGATAGCATGTCATTTCACTGTCTTGGATAACCCAAGATTATGTTTCCCAGAGGGTTGGGTTCTAGTATGCTGTCTTGGAAAGATGTACAATGATCGAAATCAGAGCAGCAAAACATGGAAATTGAGGTGTTATCGATTGGTAAATAAGGACGAAATCTATACGGGTAGCTTAAAATATAGTCATCATGTAACCTGCACTAGCTTGTCTTAATAACCCCCATAAGGTTTTTCAATAAAAAAATAAACATGGTAGTTAGCCAAAAGGGGAACATAGCACCAAGTTGGCAAAAGCTATCTCAAATGGTATATTAGCTGATATCCCACAATGGCTAAGCCAATGAAAACTCTGGAATTGCATTATCCAATAATCCAGTTTTAAATGAAAGAAAATACTTCACTCAAGGGGCACTCAAACCCTAACAAACCTCTTGTATGGTCTCACGCAGGTCAAGATCAGGAAGATCCGTCAGAACTATTGGGGGAGGATTGTTTACGAGGTCCTCATGAGACCAGTAGTGCTTTACCACAGGAGAGAGTCCATAGACACCAGGCCCTCCATGTAATACGGAGTGGCCAATTATCTTACCAATGGCGGTATAAGCTCCCATCTGCTGCACAATTTGGTTGTGAATGGGAAGTAAATGGTCAAGCTCTCCTTCGAGAAACAAAATGGGTCTCCCTTCACCAAGAATTCCTTCTTGTAGAATCTTCGTGTTACAGACAAAAAACTCCCTGACTGGCCCTGTTCCAACTCCGTCTTCACCTTCAAACCGCACCATGGGTGGCACTTTCAAGTTCTTTCGAGGGTCTTTATACAAACCCAAAATATCGTTTTTGAGCTCTTCATTTCCTTCCATTCAGCTGACAAAGAAACGCTCTCTTGGTTTATCCCTTTGCATGTTGGTTCTCTGAAACTCTACCAAGGCATCCTTGGGACTTTAAGTCTGGGTTTAAGCTCTCACCTTTTCTGGCATTGTTTTTGACAATGCTGGAGTCAACAAATCATTGTCGCTCTCATGGTCCTCATAACCTGAAAAATAGACAAAATTAATGTTAAACACAAAATTAAAGGAAACCAAGAGAGGTTCAAAAATTCCTGTAACGAAAACAGTCATCGCACCAAATAGTAATCATGTTTTAGCCGCTTACTGTAAATTTTGACTTAAAAAAAAGTTAGGTAACTTGGTCCAGTGTCCCCTTTATAGAGGGGGTTGCTAACCAAATTCTCTTGCACAGGGAGGTTCAGTTGTATGTAAATAGGTTATCCTGTACTTGGATAAATGTTAATGCTCACCCTTTACCAAGTCTGGTATTTCAAGAGATAAACCTAACAACTCCTGGGCAGCAAGGTTGACATCTCCATTGTTATGGAACAATGATTGAGAGATCTGCTGCAAAGTTGCATCCATAATTCCCTCAACATGGTAGTACTGCTGCCTTCGTTGCAAATTGATATTGTAGAATTGGTGGTTTTAGACTTGAGCCAGACCATTGTAATCTCTAGTCATTCTAATAATTGGCACAAGAAGAAAGTCAACATTATTTTTCTACAATAGCTGTAGACAGGATACTTTTCCATCATTTTGCAGCCCTTCTGGGTCAGTGCTACCACTCTTTACTGGTTGCTGTTACAATAGTGGTATGAAACAAATTCCCAATCAATGATAACCAACTTGTGATTATCTTCCGATAAGCGGTCACTATAGCAACAGCTGAGTTATGATACGCTTTCAAGCTATGGTCAGCATGCCATGTCACACCTCTGATAGAATCATTCTAAACTTTGCAAAAAGTTGTATGACAATAAACTAGACTATGAGCCTTAGTATTCTATGAGCAGATGGTAAATGAGTGCACCCTGTTGGCTATCACTCAAAGAATAACGTTAGTAGTCTAATTGTTAATTAAAGATTGAGGATTGACTAAGAGTAAGGAATGCATTTTTAACACTTTCATTTCATGTACTTTTGAGCTAAAAACAAGGCAAAATTGTACCTTTGAAGACCAACATGTGCGCGATCGTTTTCTAACAGAGAGTTCAAACCAGCTAGTGAACCGTATCATGGACATCCAATACAACAAATATTGGGATTGAAGCTGAAGACTTACGTCATTTATATCAAGCATGCAAGGTGATTTTTTTTCCTGTACTTTACCTTGATAAAGCCTGTGGGGTCATTTCGGCTTCACAGACTTGAAAATCGTCAACCTAAATGTACAAGTGAAGTCATTAAAAAGTGCATTGTTGAACACAAACCCTGTATGATGTGTTGATGTGTATTGGATTTTTGTTGCCAAGTGACACTGGTTACAGTATTCACACTGCAATACACAAAATCAACAGTAACTACACATTAATAGTTCATCAACAGTCTAAGTAATGTACGCATAACTAATTCAACTGGATAGGATAGGATCATACCTTTTCATCAATCACATCTCTGCAAAACAACACAAAAAAGCACTCAGTCCAGTGTATGGGCTTTTAAAGTTTGAAATAGGAGTACACAGAAATTTCAGAATATCAAAGTTCCTCGAATTATCGAGCCTCAAAATCACGATTTTTCCCATACATTCACTGTAAATTTCGCCGCCTTTGCCCCACAACTGAGATGGCGTCGGCTACCGTGAAACCTACTATCGAGTATAACCTTTAGAAGAGAGGCCTGAAAACGGGTATGGATTTTAGAGACCAGGTCTGGAAACGGGTGTGGAAAATGGCATGTTTTGGTCTGAAATAGGGTTGGGATTTGAAGACCCGGGCAGCACACCCCCACCAAGAATTTTTAGGAAATATAAATTTCGATAATAAGTCGTGATAATGCATGTGCTTCATATTTATGTTCAATGCGTGACCGAACTTGAAATGAACTTGACGCACCTCTAGATCAATCTGGAAATTATCTGCACTGGAAGCACAGCACCAAAAGCAGCAACTCTTAACTCGGATAGATTACCTGAACTCCAAAGAGGCTGTTGACATCGCTGGACCCGCGTGGGATGCCTCTCGATCTCGCACTTGGCTTTCGCAAGACTGCGCGCCGTGGGGGCTGCTTTCCAGGTGACTTACAACTTCTCGCAGGAGTGATTGCGTCTTTAACATTAAGTTTTCTTCTTCTGACATATTTTTGCTTCAACTATATGCCGGTAAGTTATGCAGATATATGACAGTACTTTCGTTGCCGCTCGAATAGTGGCATGAACCACTTCAAACCAGTTTGCAACCTCGTCCCCAGGGCCAACTCCGCTTTCAAGATGGCGGAGTTCCGCAACCTCGTCCCCAGGGCTATCCGCGCAGTACCCCCGACAAAGCGGGGTAGGCCCTGGGGACGACATGAACTCCATGAACTCCGATCCAATGACATGAACTCCGATCCAATGACGTGAACTCCGATCCAACGACATGAAGTTCGATCCAATGAAGTGAAAAAACAGGCCCGATAGAATGATGTATGATCTGATGCCATAGCATAGATGGTCCAATGGCATGAATCTTGATTCAATTGCATTTTGGTCCCAATTCCCCCTCCATACTACGTTTATGTTAAGGTCCTGAAGCTGGGAGAGGAGGAAGTTTCCCACGACTTCGCATGCCCGCTTGATGGAAACTGCCTACAACCTTCAGTAATCTACCAAGCCGCCATGACGCGCAAAGCCACCAACACAACAGAAACGTACATCGGGCTCACAGAGAACGACTTCAAAACTAGATACAGAAACCACACCGCATCATTCCGCCACGCTAAACACAGAAACTCCACCGAACTCAGCAAGCACATCTGGACCCTCAAAGACAACAACATCGAACACTTTATTTCCTGGCGCATCCTTTCATCACACTCGCCGTACAACAGCTCAAGTACAAGATGTAACCTCTGAAAAATTCCTAATTATCTGCCGACCCGAACTATCATCACTAAACAAACATAATGAACTTGTGTCTTCTTGCCGCCACAGAAACAAAGCCCTTCTACGCAACAATTAAACTGTAAAATCTCGTGCTGCATATATTATGTAAATTAAATTGTATATAAGCGATGGTAAAGAATATTCTCATTAAATCCCCTGATGAGTGGGCAACCACGAAACAGGCTTGTAGGGATGACCTAGTAGTTTATTTGATTTTTCTCCAACAACATATAGATATATATAGATAGATATATAAAGTGTAAAATTTTATCTTCGTAAAACAGTGCTCAATACATAGATATAGATATATAGATATAGAGATAGAGGGATATAGATAGAGAGAAAGATTGAAGGGCACTTATGCGATGACGTTAGGGCACTTATGTCACATACCGAAGGGTATTTATGTAACGTGCGAGAAAACGTTATTCTTATTGTTACTGTTATTATAGTTATTAGTACTAATAGTAGTATTAGTATTAGAGTTGTTATAAATATTATTATTATTGTTATTAAACGCCATGGCCACTATTGAATTTTATAAAACATTGAAGATAGTACGCACGCTCTCATTGGTCAATAGGCGTGTTTAGATGAGAGTATGTAAACATGGTTGTGACGTCACGCTATCTAGTTCTTGTTTTATGAAATCAATAGAGGACTTTTCCCTTGTTTAAATAGCCTTATTTAAACACCAGGAAGTTGGGAGAGTTCTTGACAGTTATGCAAACCTTCTTGAATTCTCCCAACTTTTTCGTGTTTAGATCAGGCTTTGTAAACACAGAAAAAAGTTCTCTATTTCTTAAATGGATGCACGCGGGAGGTTGCTAAGCACAAAAGAAGCACAAGAGTCTCACGAGGCAATAGCCTAGTGCTACTGTAGCTTCTTGTGTGCTTAGCAAACCTCCCGCGTGCATCCATAACTCATCCACGCGAGGAGGACCGCGACCCGTTATCGAGGAACTGCGTCGTCGAATCCACTTCTACGTCTATCCCGCCAAAATGAATCTACCTGGGCGTCCTTTCATTGCCGGATTGCAGGAATGACATTCGATTACTCGAGAATGTTTTCTGAACCGGTCTTCGAGTTCCTTAACAAAAAGCCCCAAGAACTTGGAAGTTCCATTGGCTATGTAGTGCCCTCAAAGACATGGAGTGTATTCCAAAAGAAACCGTTGTCAGCACCACAACATCGTCTGGGCTAGTGAAAAACCTGTCAAAGCAGGGAAAATCATTCATCGCATCCCCAGAACTGTTTGACGTGGTAAACAAACTGCTAAAAAATGATGAAGAAACCGGGAGTGGTGATGTACAACTACTTTGTAAGCTGTGGAGTGGAGAAGCGGCCTCATATCATTTTGCCACTGAATCCACCCATTCAGCATTTTGGGCGCCACTCAAATTCAAAACGCCGCGTCCCTGATCTATAGAATGGACAAGGGACATGGCCTCCTCGATATATTTCTTATTTCAGTACCCTTTGCCCTCAAGCCAACACCTCAAAGTGAAGAAGAAGCCGCCACTTATTTGCGCACTCTGCCTTTCCGTGATTTTAAACCCTTCTTCAGTGCAGTCGCCGTCTCACACAAAAATCTGACCAGAACCTACTCATTGGGTCCACCGGCCGCGGAAAGTTACCGACAACTAAAAACCGACCACGTCAATGAATTGAACAGAGCCATTGAAAACGGCGATGTGCCACCCAAGTCAAAGGGAGCAGACCTTGTAGTCAGAGTTGCAGTGGCCATCAGCACCATCGATCACTTCATTTCAGCGTTACTTGAAAATGAAGCACCAACCAATCCGCCAGAGAAAATTTCACAAGAGAGTTTTGACACGGCCGTCCTCTATGTCCAACACCTGCATGCACACAAAGAAATGTTTGCAGACTTTGTAAAGGAAATTACAACCCCGTCAACTGAACAGCCAAGTACCGCAGACATCAAGGCAGCCATTCTTCGTTTTCCAGGCCGCGTAGTCACCTTCCAAGCCTTCAAGAAATATTCACCACGGCGACTACGAAGTGTACAAAAACAAGAATACGATCAATGCCTTCAAGCCATCACTGCCTTTGGAACTGTAGTCGAGTTAAGAGTTCCTCAATGCGCTCAAAAGTTGCGAATATTCATCAAAAAGCCAGTAGCAACCATTCAACCATGGCCTACCGATGCCCCATGCAGTCCAGAAGATTATGCCCAGAAAAAAGCTGAACCAATGAACAGCCTTATTACTCCGAACATTCAAAATGCGCTAGTTAACGCTGGGCATATTACGCAGGAGGACATTACGGGCTAGAAAACTCATTTACGAACTGAACTGTGAACTTTTCTGCCTTATTCATTGAACTTTACTCCACACGAGTAAGATAATTGTAATTGACATTCACAATATTACACAGTACTGCCATTTGATATTTCAATTGTTTACAACATGCAACAAATCACTGAACAGTCAAAGCTTTAATAGTGGATCATCGATTTCATGTGAACACAATCATCATAACATTAAGTGATCATTTTTGTAAGTTATAGTTGTCATTTAAGATCGAATGAGTATTTTCATGAAAGAGTTTCATTTCATGTATAAAATGAATTTCGGAATCGGTCAAAACCATTAAATAATCACAGAAAGTAAACATTGGTGTATGTAACAGAGCTGCTTTCTCCGGCCAACATTTGACTCTGTAAATAAACAGTTTTAGTTAACAAAGTCAATTCTTCAATTATATTTAAGTTAAGATCTACTGGCACAGTTCCCAGAGAAAAGAAACGAAAGTTCAATAGCACGACCGATGGACTAAATTATATACCTTACTCGTTCTTTAAACACTTCACGCGACTTCCGAACTGGCGAGCCGCCGAGCCACTAAAATGTATACCTTACTCGTTCTTTAAACACTTTACGCGACTGCCGAGCCGGCGAGCCGCCAAGCCACTAAATTACATACCTTACTCGTTCTTTAAACACTTCACGCGACTGCCGAGCCGGCGAGCCGCCGAGCCACTAAAATATATACCTTACTCGTTCTTTAAACACTTAACGCGACTGCCGAGCCGGCGAGCCGCCGAGCCACTAAAATATATACCTTACTTGTTCTTTAAACACTTAACGCGACTGTCGAGCCGGCGAGCCGCCGAGCCACTAAAATATATACCTTACTCGTTCTTTAAACACTTAACGCGACAGCCGAGCCGGCGAGCCGCCAAGCCACTAAAATGTATACCCTACTCGTTCCCTGGCAAAAAGAGACAGGCGCCGCAAGTAATAGGTACCAACTCCCTTTCGGAGTATTTTAATTAGTGTCCAGTGCATTTTCGGCTTGGGTGACGCGCTGTGGCTAATGGCTAGTTAAAAAAGTTTTAACACCTCCTCTTCCAGTTTCTTGATCTTTTCTGGCGCATTGAACTCTAAAGCAGTATTGTTTGGCTCATTATTTCGATTGTTTTCACTATTAGAGGCAGATACCGTCAAGTCAGAAAGTGATTCCGCCGTAATATCTGTTTCGCTCACTAACTCGGAGTGAGAAGACGTGGATGTTGTTGCAAACAATTTCTTCTTCTGAGGCAGAGGCTGTCTTTCCTGAGGAGCTTTTCTTTTCGTCGGAGAAGGAACTGACCAAGAAAATCTGGTTGGAACGCCTCCGGCAACCACATAAGCCCGTAAATTAAATGATTTTCTTAAATCTTCTCGCCTAAAATGCAGGGAACAAACTGCGAATTGCGTGAATCCACTGTTTTCTCCTCGTAGGAGTGCGTGGAAATTCAAAGTAAGAAACTTTCTCTCCTGTGGGCGTCTTCTTTCCTTTCTGATTGCATTCAGGGACACAACAACTCATAACCATATCGAAAAAGCGAAAAACAGAACGACTACAAAACACTACTCGATGGACTCGAAGGACGCGTTGTCAAAACAAACGCAAGGCCTCACTAGCCTCGCTTCCACGCAACTAGACCTGGGCCGCCCGAGAGGTCGGCCATATTTGCATTCGGTGTATAGCAAACATGTCTGCATGAGGATCATAATTTGCTCATATTAAATTACAATGGACCAAATAATTTATAGCTCTTTAGTTATAAGCATGACCCCTTGAGTTGTCAAGTGTTGTTGTGGTTATAACTGCAGAATTTTCTGGGAAAGAATTCATTCTCAGTTACCGGTAACAATATCCAGCTTTTGGTTGTTTAACTTGAGTCATATAAAATAAATAGTTCTTTTGCAAAAAAGAATCCCTGCCTTGGGCATCCAAAAGCTCCATGATTTGTTTTAATTTTAGCAGGACATTTTTTTATATTTCGAACTGTTTTCCTTACTGTGTACAACTTATCAAATGTACTTTTATATAGCTGAAAGTCACAGTTTGGTGAGGGTTGGGAACCTATTGCATGTAGCTTTGAAACCTTTATGCATTCATAGGCATGCAGAAATGGCAAAAATGAAGTTAAGCTGAGTTTATTGTAAATAACCACCATGGAACATCCCGTGATAGTGATTATAAATATTCATAATTCACTTGTTATTGGTATATGTAGCAAAAGTATTGTTGTTGTTAATTTTGTACTTCTACATGTGGCTGATTCCATTATCAATTATCACTCACTAGGCAAAGACAGTCATAATGGATTACCCTGCACTTAAGGCAAGACTTGCTGATTTGAAGGCAGCTGAGATGGCAGCCAAGCGTCGAGGTGATGCTAGAGCAGCTGAAAGGGTAAGTCTGTAAATGTGTCTATCTTAAATTAACTCAATTGTACATTTAAAATGAAGTGTCTTAGACATGTTCTCCTCAATTTTGAGTCACAACATGCTTCTGTTTTAACCATACTAAGCGGATAAATTTAATGTGCATGTAAGTGTTTTGTTGACAGTTCTTACCACAAAATTAAAATAATTATTTTTAACCCATTGACTCCTGGAGATTTTTGAAAAACTCTTGTTTTTTTAGACATTTTTGAACATTTTCTACTCAGTTATAGCTTAAACATGCTTCAAATTTCTCCAAAATGCATTTGCAAAATGCAGACATGCCAGGCTATCGCATGTAACAACATTTTAGTTCGGGCACGCGCACAAATCAAAATTTCGAGAAAGTGACCCACTTTTTTAGGCTTTTCGATTTTTTATTTTTTATTCCCTTCTCCTTTTCTTGCATCTTTTTTATGCTTTTGCTGACCTTTTACTGGGCTTGCTTTTGGTTCAAGAATTGCCATGAAAGCCTGAACAAGACAGGAAATACTTAACATGGAGTAGCCAATGGTAAGAGTGAGAAATTTTCCTCCTAGTTTTTGGCGGAATTTTCTAAGCGTTTTCATGCATATTTCAAGCTCCATTTGCCCAATCAATATCATCTGGGTATCATTGGAAAGCTCTTTCCCTTCTGCACAACTGGGGTATATGGGATTCCTATTTTGGTCAAAGCTGATGACGACAGAAGTGGAACAAAGGACAAAGGTCTGCCACTGCCAGTTTCGGACGGTTCAGGAGTCAATGGGTTAATATTGTTACAACTAATATTTTTCCTTTCTTTTTCAAATTTTAATTTTCGAGGGCCATGAGGTTATCGGTTTTACTACTGTCAAATGTTACCCTCTTTAAATAAAGTCTTACCTTACCTTACCAATAAACTGTTTGAATGGGCATTTTCTATGGGCTCACCAAAATGCGGGAAAAGTACAAAACGTGGATGTTGTCCCAGTCAACAAAAGCATGCTTGTCGCATCCTGACCAAACAACTCAAACAGGCCGTGCACTGTCCAGAATCAAACATACCCCTAAAAATACCAGTTGTAGACTGCAACATTTACCCAACATAACCAGGGCTTAAATGAACTGCAACTTTTACACCTGACACACCTGTAGCAGTGTGTGATATTTGCAGACCGCAGACTGCAGACTGTCAATTGACTAACACTGAAAATATTCAAAAATAGATATTAAAAATATTATCTTGTTCCCAGTCTCTTAAACGGAGCCTGAGAAGAGGGTTGATATTTCCTGTGCAAAATTATATCAGCCTTGTTCCCAATATTCTTTTAGTCACTGAGATGGTGTCAGATTCCAGGTAGGATTCTTTCTTCTTAGGTTATTATTGCTTGATTTGTTCGACTTCATGTAGCCAGCATTACTTGTGTGAGTAGCAGTTTTCAATGAAGAAAGTATCAGATACAGTGGATTATTGTACATGTATGCGAGCAACTGATCCATGTTGTCTAGTTGTTTATCTTTGAGTAGCACAAGAACATTAGTACATGTATGAAGCTTACATACAATTTGTCTATGGAATGCTGAAAAACACCGGACATGCGCAATCTAACATACTTGATTCATCCTGCTGACTTGCTTCTTCATACTTAAAAAAAAAAGCTACGCTCCCCTCAGTGAACTTGCCAAAAAACAACATCAAGTGGTGTCGGCAAGGTATCTGCTGTAGTTGCTCTAGTCATAGATTGTTTACTGGTACCAATCATTTGTGGCTCAAGAACGCAGGTGTGAAAGACTGGAAACGACCATTGTTTAGCGAGGTGCTACATAGCGATTGCTTATGTTACATGCGCAATTTGGGAGAAAATTGATCCAATTATTAAGCTTCAAATACTGCTTTTAACTAATTACATGCCAGTATTCACAGTGCTTTAGTATTATTATGAAAAAAGTAATGTCTGGATAATTCACAACGTCTATTTTATCGGTCACACTGAAGTAAGTTCACTATGGTGAACAGCTGAATCTTTGGAACAAGGCTGATATTATTATGTGTGGGGAATTATATTGTGATAATGATGCTGTTGTGAGAATTTCCATGTCAATCTGCAGTCTTTGGTATGCGGTCTGCAGTCTGCAAATGTCAGACACCGCCTTTGTAGAGCTAAAGTCAAATTGTTTTTAACATTGCAAATTTTGTTATTTCAAAACTGCTAATGACAAAACATTTTACAGGTCTCTTCATATTTACAAGCTGTTATCCAGAAATAGTTTAAATAGTTTTAATTAAAAGTAATTTGAATTAATTTTTTTTAAAATTATTTTATTTTATTTTATTGTTATTTTATTATTGTCCACTACAGCATATTTAGGGGTAGTAAAATTAGGGGGTCCATGAAAGGGTTCGATGTTTGGTACTTTACCCAGAAATGCCCATTTGTTTTCTATGAAGTTAACCCATTTAATAAAGACCCCTGTTCATGGGGAAAATAATGAGACAATTTCATACAAAGCTAACCTCACTAAGGTGGATGTTTCTGCAAATGGGGTTTATCATTTTTTTACTGATGATTTTCTGGTATTAAAAGTTAATTACCATATATTGTAACTCATATAGCTCTGTGAGCAGTTTTCTAATAATCCCAGTATGAATACAGATTAGCATAGGTGGGAGCTAAAGAAGCCTACAGCCCTTATTGGCAGAAAGGTGTAAGGCCCTATTTGATGGAATGATCAAAAATGGTAATTAAAGACTGAGTGGAGTCTAATTCAGTCTGTAAGCATAAAAGTGATTAACAAAATCAGATGAAGGCAAAGTGGAAGTCTGATTTGATAATCGTGAGTATGATTACAGACTGAAATTACCAATACCATGTCCTGTTACAAATTAATCATAACCATTAAAATTTCTAACCAAAGTAAAAGTTTCCTTGAAAAATAGCTGTTAATAGTCCTTTTTAAATATCATAATTCAGGATTGAAAATACCGTATTTATTTGGCTATAAGCCGAGACCCTAAACTTAGCAAGTAACGATCGGACAGAATGTTCACCAAAAAAAATTGGAAAACTCTCGGCTATAAGCCGAGACACGAAAAATCTGAACAGTCGCTGGAGTAAAACAAGCGCACCCCTCGGGAAACACGTACAAAATTAATGAATATTAAAACGTTTAACAATTTGAGCAAAGCGTTCCTCCGAGGAAACAGTAAAACTGAAATCAGCAAATCACTGTTGACTTGAATATTAATGTGATCCTACCTAGATAATAAAGCTACGCACAGTAAAAAAATGGTTCAGAGTTTTACAGACAGTGTCTTAATCGCTCTATCATTTCAAAGTGTTCTCAGTCTTTCGTGAAAGTTCTTGCACAATCGATTCATCATGCCAAAAGTTCGTAGAACCTCGTACAACCTAGCCTTCAAACTCAAAGTTGTGGCTGAGGCAGAAGCCGTAGAAAATAATTCGGAGATCGCCAGAGACTACGGCATCAGTGAGTCTATGGTCCGTCGCTGGAGGAAAGATCAGGCAAACCTATTCAACGGCGAGTTAAAAATGTCAGCCAAACGCAAGACGATGGGTCGCTACACTCCAAAGTATCCTCAGCTGGATGAGAATGTCCTATACTGGTTTACAGAGCAGAGAAGTCAGGGTAAGTGCTGATAATTTCGTAAATATAATATCAATCACTCTTTCG
>OX393561.1:17425656-17448156 GCA_947652115.1 Blastomussa wellsi
CACTGCGTTGCCGTAGGCTGTTCCAATAGATCGCCCAGAGATTCTATTAGAGGAATAAGTTTTCATCGCCTTCCATTGAAAGACAAAGGTCTTTTAAGCAAATGGCTTGCTCAGATAAAGAGAGAAAATTTGCCTCAACTGAAGCACTGTCACGTCTGTTCCGAACACTTTGAACGCATGTGTTTTGAAAGCGAGTACCGACTAGATACTTTGCCAAATAATTTGAGTAGACATCGCTTAAAAGAGGATGCCGTTCCAACTTTGTTTGAACACACAAAAAAGTTAAGCCAAAGGCCCGCCAGCGAGCGCCGAAGAAATAGAGCTCTACATGAAGAGGTAAGTCGTATATTTACGGGATAATAAAACAGTACTGAAACTTACTCTACAGATATGACCTTTTGGCCGCTGAGTCTTTTTCTTTTTCGAGTAAGCTTTACACATTTCCTTTCGTTCACAAATTTAAATTTGTTATTTTAGGCCCTTAATCAAATACTGGATGCTTGTGATAGTAGCTCGAAAGAGTCAGGGCAATCCGGATCAAAAACCTCGCAGCCTTTTCTAGATGCAAATGTCGTGACCTCCACGGCTCCTGATTGCAGAGTCAGTCAGACTAAAAGTCAGACCCCTTCGTTTTTTGGTGACAAGGAGATACCACAAAGGAAGAAAAGAAAACTACCTATTGCAAGGACTCTTTTGGTGGATGCCTCTACTGAAACTGAAATAACAATGGTCAACCAAGCATGTCAAACAGATTTACCTTTTGTCGTGCATTCACCTCAGAGATTTCAATCTATTCCCTTAGCGGATGTTCGTCACGCTGTAGTGAATGACCACAGCTATGCCACTCTCGTCAGCGACTCCCCTGTCGTGCCCGCTGAGCAAGTCCCTAGTGTTACTGGCGACGATTTTCCAAAATCCAAGAGAATGTTGGATTTCTCCAAAATTGACGCATCAGATTTTCCTCAAATTGACTGCCAAGAAGAGGAAATTGAAGATGAGTGGCTGCCATCAGATGAGTCCGATTTCGAAGAATCTGAAATGTCGGACCAAAGTGATTATGAGGAAGCAGATGAAAGTTTTGACTCCAAAGACGATGAGTTAGACATAAAAACTGACTTTCCCGACGATGACGAAGAAAAGGAGTCCACGAACTGGCTTACTGAAGATTGCGGTGATCTTCACCAAGAACGAAAGTTCTTGGTCTTTGAAAGCAAACTTAAAGAACTTTTTTCGCGGCACGTGCACTGTCCAAATTGTGGACGACACGTCAAAATAGCATCTTTAAAAACCAAGGGGTCTCTTGCAACTATTGAAAGCCACGGTTGCTGCGACCAACCATTACGATGGCAAACACAGCCGTTTGTAAGTTCAATGGCTGCTGGAAATTTGCTGTTGAGCGCCGGAATTCTATTTACTGGCAATGATTACAGCAATATTGCTAATTTTGCAAAGGCCACTAACATTCAATTGTTTAGTCAGAGAAATTTTAGCTCTACCCAGAAAAAGTACCTCTTCCCGATTGTTAACAAAAAGTTCACCAACCATCAAGAAGATATTTTGAATGAAGTGCGGAACACTGAAGTGGTAGCGGGAGGTGACGGCCGCTGTGACAGCCCAGGGCACTCAGCTAAATACAGCACCTACAGCATTGTGGATACAGCTTCATCAAAAGTTATTGACTTCTCCCTGGTCCAGGTAACAGAGGTCAAGAATCAAATGCGATGGAGCTTGAAGGTCTGAAACGTTGCCTTGATCACTTAGAACGGGAAAAAGTGGCTATTGCGAAACTTGCGACAGATAGGCACGTGCAAGTCAGAGCGCACATGAAAAAAGAGAGGCCACGCATCAAACACAACTTCGATGTTTGGCATTTAGCGAAGTCTGTGCAGAAAAAGTTAACAAAGAAGGCTCAATCAAAACCTTGTGAGGCTCTCAAACCTTGGATACACTCAATTATTACTCACCTTTGGTGGTGCGCAAAAACCTCACAGGGCAATGCTACTGAGTGTGTGGAAAGATGGAAATCCATCGTTTACCACACAGCTAATATCCACCACTGGGACGGATGGCAGCATTTCCACCAGTGCGCACACCCGCCCATCCCGAGAGAAACAGAGAGAAGGAAAGAGTGGTTAAAGGTTGGAAGCCCCGCTCATGATGCCCTGAAGGAGGTCGCCTGGAACAAGTCCCTTCTAAAGCAGTGCTTTCAGTAAGTTTTGAAGTACCAGGCTGAGGATGATAAATAGGCGGCTGGGGTATCTAGCGCCGAAGGCGCGAGCAGCTAGGGGGATCTGGGGGCATGCCCCCCCAGAAAATTTTGAATTCTAGACGCTCGGAAATGCC
Organism: Blastomussa wellsi; assembly: GCA_947652115.1. NCBI lineage: Eukaryota > Metazoa > Cnidaria > Anthozoa > Scleractinia > Plerogyridae > Blastomussa > Blastomussa wellsi. The sequence continues at coordinate 17,428,000 of OX393561.1, forward strand.
ATTTCCAGCGTTTTACAAGAGGTATTTCCTTCTAAAAAAGAAAAGAAATGGTCTTTGACTTCACTGACAAAGGTCGTCGGGTCGAGTCGTAGCATCGCGTTACACTGAGGCGAGTCATGAGGTTGTTGTGTCCGTTATGGTTCAATGATTCTTTTGAGATGCAAATTTATCACTTTATTTAGGGGCAAATAAATGTTATTGAAACGTTGAACTGTAACGAATGATAACTTACCTTTAGACTTCTTCACTCCAATGGTAAAGAAATTTTCTAGAACGCCTTGTCTTTTCGCCATTCCGGCAAAACTTCGAACACGTGCTTTCTGATCACGTGAAATGTCACACGCAATTGTTATGTAACCGCTGAATGGATTCCACAAGGTCCGTTCTGCCGTTTTCACTCTTGTTATTAGTTCGAATTCGTGGACAAATTCATCATTTTTCTTGGGAAAGAAAACCCTTTATAATTTGTACATCAAGTTCCTGGTTGGTAAAACGGGTAAACAATTTTTCTTGGTCGGGAGCGGTGAGATATTTACCAGCAATTAACGCCTAACACGAGCGATAAATTCCCCGTCCTGAAGCTGTTAAACGTTTGTAAGCAAAGCGGAAATGAGTAGGTTTGTATTTGTTGTGAATGATTATTTTTTCCAATATCAAAGGATTTATTTTAAGAATTCGATAGGAAGGTAAAAACATAAAAAGCAAGCTCGCGTTCGATGGCGTTTTGCCAGATATACACGTCTCTGAAATGACTAGCTGATGGCAAAAAATAGGCGGCGGGATGGACCAAAGTACCCGGCGGTCTACCGCCGGTAGCCGCCTTCTATTGAAACCTCTGCTAAAGGATATCGGCATGCTAGCTGAGTTTATACACACTGGCATTTTAGAAATGTACCATGGCCTCATGGCAAAGAAGTACTGCCAAAAGGTGCAGCACTATTCGTATCATGGCATGAGGGCTCGTACGCAGTTAGCTGTTCTTGACCACAACCACAATGTTGGAAGGAGCCAAGCCCAAACCAAGGAGGGTGCAAACAAACACAAATTTGTCTCCCCCAAGGGAAGTGTTGGGTGGGTGGTGAAACCACAGTACGAGGAGAAATCATACGCATTTTTGAATGATTTAATGGTTTCTCTCCTCGCTTTCAAGAAAGGTGATATTGACGTCCCCCCACTACCTCACAAACCCGCAGCGGCGAACATAGCTTCAACCCCAAGACCATCCAAGAACGACTTGCTGGAGACACACAGATCTCGTTTTAATACAGGAAACTAACTGAATGAATTGCTTTTTGATAATATTTTAACTTCTAACAATCTCCTGTATCCAGGATAGTTCCACTTCTGAGTAGCTTTCATCAGGGGTTCGAAAGCCCGTATAATTGTCATCTGCGTTTGGATACACGGCTCGTATTGCTTTCACTACACAAGCAGGGATTACTTTTCTCACGTATCTCCCCAGTCTGTCATGTATCCACCAAGTAAACTGGTGGTAAGCTGCGTAACGATAATTGCTGCAAAAAGGAAACATACGAATGTAACGTGTTTCGCACAATTTTGCCAAACTTACTCAAATTAGAAATAATGTTGGAGGCTCAGTGCAATTGTCGTGACAATTTCCTATCACCCGCTGATCTGGGTGTAACTACGGAAAAATGTCGGTCGCTTCTGTTTATTTATTTCCTTTCGCAAAAGCAACAAGAAATTTAGGCAATTGCCGTGTGCATATAATGTAATCGAGTTAGTTCAATGGACGCAAAACCTTTTCTCTACGTCTCGATTTTCTGAAAAGATTCTTGTAGTTGCACTAGTAATATCGTTCGCAATTGTGTTATATTATTGTTTATAGGGCTGATCAAATATCAAAAATTGAGCTTTATGTTATTGAAGTATACATGTTTTAAAATTCTCTACAGAGTGTGCGAAATACAGGGTGCCTGTGGCAAACTGACCTCACCTACTAGGTCTCAGCAATAAAATAAAACGATTTTCAAATGTGCTAGACGTGGTACGTACATATTATCAACTTCCCGCGCCTGACTCAAACCAACAATAGCCGTCTCCAACACTTCTCTTTGCAAGCATACAGTTTCAAAATTAGGATGCCGAGTTATACATTGAATGGGGGGATCGTCGTCCAAATCTGAACCATGTAATAAAAAACAGCAATGCCAAATTCAAAACAAATGACAGGTTCTACATAAGCTTTTACATAGGACCAACAAATATCAAAACAATGAATGAAGCATTTCATGTTTATCATCCTTTTAATCAACATTATTTTACCTGATAGTTTTGTCATGCCTTCGTCAACCTCTTGGCAGCACACACACTCTCTCTCTTGCTGATTTTGCCAGTTTTCACAATGTTCACAATTACACCAAGAGGTATTTCCCCTCCTTTCAAGCTCGTTCTGGCCGCCAGCTGTGTTTTCTTCGTCAGAATCCGATAAATCTCACATGGGTTCGAAGGAATATGGTTCAAACTCTGCCATATTTTTAACTGTATTATTAAGTTTTCCGGTGTCCCAACTTATTCACAGTGTAAATGCGAAAATCCGCGACTGATCACGAGAAATGAAGACTGATAACACTGAACCGAAGCACGCAAGAAAGAAATAAGAGCATGCACGCTTTGACGTCACAACATGGTGGCCGGTAATCCTTATTTGGAAGTAACCGGAAGCAAATGCTTACAAAATGGCAGACGTTCAAATCTTGCGAATTCTGTTAGTTTTCCATTTGATTTGCGCTGAAATACGAACTTTTTTCCATCGAATCTTCGTAATTTACGTTCTTCCTACTATTACAATTCATTTAAAAAATTATACGTTCTAGCCTTCCGTTCTCCTTTAAGCTTCGGCGAGCTAAAGGATGCAAAGTTTCAAAGCTTTGGCTCAAAAAGAAAATGAAATTGGCGATCGAGGCTTGTTATGGAAAAGACAAAGCAGACAAGCAACAACTGGTTTGACAGATTCAAGAAGAGACATGGCATTACTACTATATATAAATGATCTACCTAATTGTCTTCACCATTCGCAACCTTGGATGTACGCCGATGATACTAGTATTACTTTTGCTGGTAGTGATGCTGATGAAATGAATAATTGTATTAATCTTGACTTAGAGAGAATTCGCATGTGGCTTGCTGCCAACAAACTCACGTTAAATATGACAAAGACAGAATTCCTACTGATTGGTTCTAGGCAAAGGTTATTAAATTCTACAGTGAAACCCACTGCATCAATTAACCAGTTTCCGATAAAGCAAGTCTTGACTGTAAAATCCTTAGGAGTACATATTGATGGAAATCTTACGTGGGAGTGTCATGTTAACGAGCTGTCCAAAAAGATTGCTTCTGGCATAAGTGCCATTAAACGTATTAGGCATACGGTTCCGTATAAGACTCTACTTGCCATCTACAATTCGTTGCTGCAGCTCGGTGTGGGGATCCTGCTCTAAGAGAAAATTACAAAAATTACAAAATCGTGCTGCACGTGTCATAACCTTTTCAAATTATGATCGTAGTACTGACGAATTGTTGCGAATGGTAAACTGGGTTAAACTGGACCGTCAACGCCTTGTTAATAAATCTATATTGATGTATAAGATTGTAAATAGAATGGCTCCAGATTATCTTAGCTCACACTTTGTCTTCCGTTCAGATACCTTAATCTATAATTTAACAGAGAGCGACTTTTCGCTTGCCATTCCACAGCCCAGGATTGAGAAATTATTGGGACAACATTACCCCAGGATTGTGAAATTATTGGGACAACATTATCCCAGGATTGAGAAATTATTGGGACAGCATCATCCCAGGACTGAGAAATTATTGGGACAACAGAATCCCATTTTTGGAAATTTCTGGGTTTTGGTAATCCCATGAATGGGAAATCAATGGGGCATCTTTATCCCAATGTGGGGATTTCAATGGGATTTCTTTGACCTTAAAATTTGACCACTCATGTAAAGCAGGTTTTGTTGTATAGTTATTGATTATTTAGAGTAATTTCAAGTAATGCAGTTCCAGCTATTGCACATTTTAATAATTCTGTATATAATTACCGGTTACTTGTCCGGTTAGGTTAGTTGTGACTGATGAGTTTACCGTGTATAAATTATGTTATCCTATCCTATCCTATCCTTTTAAAAAATCTTCTTCAAATCTGTTCTAATACCCCACCTCTGGGGATACTTAAGTCAAAACATTACCCTAAGGGCACTGATGATGAGTACATTTTATTTGAAAGATGCCAGCAGACACTGTCTTGTTTCAATGGACGTAACAAGCCTCTACATGAACAAACCACAAGAGGAGGGTATCCAAACAGTATGCAGATCAAAAACATTCTATGTTAACAAACCTCTTACACTAGTACTTGAAAAATTGCTAAGGCCAATTCTGCAGGAAAACTCGTTCCAGTTCACTGAAAAAAATACCTCCAAATGCATGGTACAGCCATAGGCATAAAGATGCAGCCAGTAGCATAATTTTGCTGACATCTTCATGGGTAAGGTAGGAACAAAAATCCTAAGCCAAATCACATTTCAACCACTTGTCTGCAAGCAATAAATTGATGATACTTTCACTCTGGACAAACGAATTAATTAACAATAACTCTACATAAAATAATTTAAAACACTGTAAGGGTGAATGATAGTGAATTTGTCTCCTTCTCCTGCCTTCTCCTTCCCTACCCTGACCCTCCCAACAGGGCAGCTACAGTTAAAAAGGTGCAAGCAAAATGAAGTACTTTTTGGAACTGTAATATTGTCTGTACTATCATCATTTATGTCTAAATAATGTGTTCTTTGCTGATTTTGTTGGAATCGTGATAGGTATATCTTGTGCGCTTTGCCATCGCCGACCTGCAAGACCAGGATGATGGAGAAAGCTATGAGGAGAAACGTAATTCATCTGCAAGTATTCGTACTGGAGGTTTCCCAACAAAAACAGTTACATCGACCACAAATTCAGTACCCACAATCAGTCTCCATTGCAGCTATACTCAAGGAAAAAAAGCAATTGAAGATACATTGCAGTCAAATCTTGAAGATCATACCAGAAAACAGGTTCAAATGCATACTGCAGCTAGAGAAATCACTAAGTGCTTTGCTTCTAAGGTCCCCTCGAAGTTTGGAGCATGTTTCATGTACAACAAAGTGTACTACACAGCTTATAATGGCAACCCAGCAACTATTGAAGAGTTTGTAGAAGGAGAGTTCCGAAAGTATATAAACAATACTGGCAAGGTCTGCAAGCCAGATGACTGCACTGATGAAGATCTTACTGAAAAGGCAGAGTGTCTGGTGCACTACAGCTATGACTCAAGTGACAAGAAGCTAATGGTACTTGATCTTCAGGGAAGTAAGTACAATTTGTATGACCCAGAAATAGCTACAGAGGAACTCATGTGTGCTGATTCTTGAGAAGTATATTTCTGTTGTGGAAATCTTTCCACTATGGCAATCAAAACATTTAAAGAAGGACATGTCTGTAATACATACTGCAACATGATGAATCTTCCGTTTCTTTAAGTGTGTATTGTTTCATTCAGTACACAGTACAATAATTTGTGACTGATGGATGTTATATGTACTGAGACTTGTAGCAAAGAGGAACACATGGGATTTATGAAGTTACTGTTAAGCTTTTGTTTACAAATGCATGTTTTTGCTGCTACATCATTAAAGTTTAGGGTGCCTGATTTTTTAAAGAGTGTAGACATTGTGGGTTTGTATTTCTGAATAAACAATCAAACATTTGATTGTCAAGCATTCACTTAACAACTGATGAAATGTAAGAAGAGTAACATCACCTCATTTGTCTCTGAACAAGAAAAATTTGTTTTTCTTTTTCTTTGTCATATTTTATACAAAAATGATTTATATAGATATATTTGTATGGGCATACGAGAATATTACAGAAATTTACGAAAATGTCTGACATTAACAGGATTGATATTTTAATATATTACTTCATTATTGATATGATGATTAAATTTAACAAAACTTTTGTTTTTCCACATTCAAAGAACAGGCATACCTATACATAACAAAATGACTGTTTACTGGTAATTCTGGTGTGCCTGGATTTGGGAGTCCTGACCTTTAAAAGTTTATGCCTTCTGAACATAAGACTGACTTTTGTCATTTGTCTGATTTTGTAGTTAGTTACTGATTAGTGATAAATTATTTCAATGTGCTTTTGCATTGTGCTATTTCATTCCAAAACAGAGGAATCAGCAATAAAATAAAATAATCAATTCATATCACAATCAATTCATAATCAATCAATCAATTCTCATTGATAAAAAACACGATGCCAAACTGGTGGCTGACCTTTCTCATCTGGCACACTCCTGTGTATCTGCACATCGACCATCGTCTGCCGATCGCAAGAAATACCGAATCTTGAAGGACTTGAAGAAGAAACAAAACATCGCGATTCTAAAACCGGACAAGGGAAATGGTGTTGTGGTCCTGGACAGAATTGCATATGACAATGGTATTCTTAAGATCATCAATGACACTTCCAAATTTAGTCCTACCAAGGAAGACCCCACCTTGTTAAGAGAAGGTAGACTACAACGTTTCCTCAGGAAGCTTCTAAAGAATGGCCATCTGGATCGCTGTGTTTATGACAAAATCTATCCCTCTGGCTCCCAACCTGCTCGAATCTACGGCCTTCCGAAGATGCACAAGGCTCGTGAGCCAAACTCAATACCTCCGTTCCGTCCTATAGTTTCTTCAATTGGAACATACAACTATGAGCTGGCTAAGAATTTATGCATTCTTTTAGAACCTCACATCCCATCTGAACATTGTGCTTTAGACACTTTTACTTTTGTTCGTGAAATCAATGAATTGCCTTTATCGGGAAAGTTCATGGTTTCCTTTGATGTGGAAAGTTTGTTTACAAACATACCCTTGGAGGAGTGTGTCAACCTGGCGGTCGACTACATCTCCAAGGGCAACCCTGATCTCCAGCTAACGACAACTGAAGTCAGAAATCTTTTTAATTTTGCCACTGCTCAAACACATTTGTTGTTTAAGGGTTCGTTTTTTGATCAGATTGACGGGGTGGAAATGGGCTCGCCCCTTGCTCCGGTGTTGGCTAACCATGAAAGGATTTGGTTGGAAAACTATAAGGCCTCCAGTATTTTATTTTATCGACGTCATGTTGACGATACTTTCTGTCTATTCGACACTGAACATGACGCTACTTTGTTTTTTGACTACATCAATGACAGACATCCCAACATACGCTTCACCATGGAAAAAGAGATGGATAAAAAAATCCCCTTTTTGGATGTCCTGATTGACAACAGTCAACCTCAGTCTCCTGTTACCAGGGTCTATCGTAAGAAAACTTTCACTGGTCTATTAACTAATTATTTTAGTTTTACCCCATTCTCTTACAAACTTGGCTTAATCAGGACCCTAGTTGATAGAACATACAAGATCAACAACACGTGGGTAGGTTTTCATGAGGACATCAAGAAATTGCTATTAATCTTACGTAAAAACCTTTTCCCCAGTCATATCGTTGAGAGGGTCATTAGGCAGTATATTACTAAAACCCAGACCCTTTTGAACATATCTGCAAGTCCTCCCTCTGATTCTACACATTTTTTCAAATTACCTTATGTTGGGCCCTTCTCTATTGTAGCACAAAACAGATTACGTAAACTAGTTAAACGTTATTGTAACAATCTTGATATTAAGCTAGCCTTTTCTTCCTTTAAGATTCGTAACATGTTTAGTGTGAAGGACCCTGTGCCTGTTGACCTTCGTTCGAATGTGGTCTACAAGTTTACCTGTGCAAGCTGTAATTCTTGCTATGCCAGCGAAACTAGCGAACACCTAAACAGGGACAGGACCTCACATATCTTTCAGCACCTTCAACAATCTGAGGCATGCCACAAATCCTGCTCTACTGAATGTTTTAAAGTTATAGACCATGCGACCACAAAATTCCAGGTCAAGATAAAAGAAGCGTTACATATCTCCTGGGAGCAACCTTCTTTAAACAAGCAATTATACCATGTTAATTTAACTCTCTTGTTCTAATCAGCATGTTACTATTGTACATTCTTTTGTTACTTTTGGCTATTTTGTTAGGTTCCCAATTTATTTCACACTTGTTAGTTATCTTTGTTTAGCATTATATTATAAATTCAAATGTAACTTCAAATTAATTCTACTTTCAACTGAAGATGGTCGTTGAACGACCGAAACATGTCTTGTAGTTTCAAATGTGTCGTTATTTTTATAAGAATTCTTACAAAGTCAGAATAATCAACAGGATCACCTGAGAACACAGAGATTTCTGGTTCTGGTAATGTCATGGCTAGTGTTTGCTGATTCTGTTGTTGCTGTAATTTCTGGACTTTAACCATGTGACTGACATTCTTCTGACTTAAATCTAGATGCCGTTCAAACAATCCTTCTTCACTGCTTTCTCTTTGGTTCATAGAGACGAAATGTTTATCATCTGTCCACACAGGAGCATGTGGATTGAGTGGAGTGCAGTTCACATCTTGATTCTCCTCTGTGTGTTGCTTTGGAATCTCCACAGAGTTTTCTTCCTTCTTCAAATGACTTGGAGGATTCTGATTCTCTGACACTTCTGTGGGGTTTTCTTCTTTAACCAAATATGGGGTAGCATTTGGCACCTGCTCATGGGTCTCAGGAGCTTCCACATTTCTCTCTTCTTTAATTTGACATGGGGTGGAAGTTGGCAAATGGTTTGCTGGAGTAAGTGTAAGTTGTTCTTCACACTCAGAAGCTTCCACATTTCTTTAATCGATTTTATGAGGACTAGAGACTGGTGGTTGACTTGGCGTTTTAGGTGGAATTTGTTCCTCACGACGAGAATACACTTGTTCTTTCGCCAACTCTACTTCAATTTTCAAACTTTGTTCTCATTGCCTCAGCAACAATGCTTCCATTTGCATATCTTGAAGTTTCTTTAATGCAGCAGCTTCCACTGACAACGCAGCTTTCTGTGCTGAGGCTTTCAGTCTTGCACTCGAGGCTGTGCTGGACCGTAATACTCTAAACTTACTGACAGATTTAGACTTAGACCTTCCAGAAGCCACAGCAACATTTTTGTAACTAACAATCTGGTCTCGCGTAAAGTGGGGCATGATGTCACTACGTTGCTATCGTAACTCCGATCACGATAAAATTAACTTCATCTGAAACTCTGACCTTTCTCTAGTGCACCTGGAGCAATCGATTTTCTGTTAGATACTCTATGGTGGTACACTAGCTGCTCAAAGTTGCCACCTTTAAGTTGAACAACAATTTGAGAAAGTCAAATTTATTCCTAGGGAGAATCTCCTTGTTCGATCTGTAAACTTGGCTTTTCACTCACACTTACACTCATCATTGTATTCTCTGAACACAAATATCATTCACCACAAGTTGAGGCTGTCTGTTGCACCAGTACCTCTGTGCTTTGTACGAGTTTGCTGAAGTCTGCATTCGGACCAAGTGGCCCATCAGGCCAGAGCTTGTCCTGGTTTCTGTAGCATGAAGCAATAGAGAGTAATTCTACTCCCCCCTGGATGGGATGCTAGTCCATCGCAGGGTTACCCCCCAGCAGTAAATTCGCTGGTACCCCTTTATACACCTGGGTGAGGGGAGGCACCGTGGGAGTAAAGTGTCTTGCCCAAGAACACAACGCAGTGCCCCAGCTAGAGGCTCGAACCCGGACCGTCCGATCCGGAGTCCAGCACACTAACCATTATGCCACTGCGCCTCCCACACGACTTTGCTTAAGTTGCCATTAAAAGTGTCTACTGCTTTCTGTTCACTGAGAAAGATGGTTATGACGGCTGATTTTGAGTAGCTGGAGCGGAGGTCAATTTGAGGATGATCTGCATAAAATTCTGCGTTTGCAAATAACTCAGAGATGGTTAGCATACGCAGAAGAGCCGAAAGAGATTCATCACCCACCAATGAAACAGAAACACAATTATATAGGCAATTGCCATTGCCATTTGTGTCTAGTGGAAGCCATTGCTCAGAATCTGATGGTACAAGCACCTTGGATATCAAGTTGATTGGTTGATTTTACATTGGCGGCATACCCCAGGTGTGTGATGCCTTTGTCATCCCTGGGGAGGGGAATTTGATCACTACACATATGGGGTAGGGAATTTGAACTCTAACCTCGATTTCGTGCCGTGTGTCCCAGTGAGCAAACGTGGGTTGATAAATCATGGGGAAGGCCGACATGTGGTCCGAATTGGTGAGTTTAAGGGTTCAAAAGAAACGATTGCCGCGGATCAATATTCGCTCCTGGGAAACCGAGCTCGAATCATCTAAAACGTATACGGATTACTATTCGAGTACCAATACAATTCGGTTTCGAATTGTGGAGTACGAATGTTAATCGAACTCACCCGGGCTTGGCACAACTAATCGTCTTCGATTGGTATTCGAGCACCAATCCAAATCCCTGCATGATCGTACTCGAACTCGAATTCTATCTAATCCGGGGGGAGTAGAAAAACCGTGTAATCGAGCTCAAATGTGTACAATCGTGGTGAAGACTTTTCGAGCTCTAATTGCGATGGCCCGACTGTACTTCATATAAAAATCTCCAAAATTACCATTCTTTTTCCCTTTCCAGAAATTTTTAGTTTATCAAATATAAAGAAACAGAAGTATGCAATTAAAATCTTTATTTACCATCCGACTGCTAGTTGACTTCCATTTTCGTTTTCATATTTAATTATTTCTCCATATTATCATTATTCAGGTAGCACGAAGGCCCAACAAACCTGTTCCAATTACAACTAGACAATTTATTCATTATTTTTAATAATCTTTAAGTGTCTTGATTTGATCAATACCAGTCTCTATCCAGGCACGTGATCTCTTCTTAACACAAAACTTAACATTAATCATAAACTTCCCTTTTAATAATCCCATCTACTGTTATGAAGTATAAACATGGTACTTCTATTCGGAAATCTAAACTTGATGGTCCTCTATGCCTACATACTTCCGATTATAATTTCTGTTTTTAAATATTTATTCTTATATTGCTGCCTCATTTCTTTTTTTTAAATTTCTGATATCTCAATTTTAATTAACCCTAGACAGGTGTCTTTTAATTCTGAAATTTTCTTCGGATTTGTTGAACCCATTTCCTAGCTGATTACAAAGATTTGTTTACTGTGAAAATTTGGCTTCTTTTATATCTTTTATGCCAGTTTTCCGAAATAAGTTCATGTACTTGTATGCTTTCAGGTTAGTCCAACCAGAAGGTCGTATGTACCCAACCCAGTGATAAACTGAGCAGCTACGAAGTCAATGTCAGACTCAACCCACAGGAGCTATGCCATGATAATTTCATTCTTTTAAATTACCCTCAAAACTAGTAGTCGCATAAAGAAGAAAAACAGCAAATTAATGATACTTAACCAAAAGGCCATTTACAAATTGTACAAATTTTGGATAAATTGTTCAAAATGCACATACCTTGACTTAGCTCCCTTTAGGCCATTTAAATTGGTACAAACTTCAAGCATTATGGGTTTGTTCTTATAGTTTTGCTTTAAATGTCCATTATCAGTGACGTTCTGTGTTCATTAGTTCACATGCTCAAGTTAAGATCTTTGAGAACTCCTATTCAGGTTACTTAATTGTTTCAATTGAATGCTGCAAAAATAACAACTTTCTTTCACGTTTTCGCGATTTCCTTAGTTGAAATTCCTTAAAATTTGAAAGTAAAGATGCAGTTTTAACCTTCCCATGGCGCTCTTTCTTCAGTAAAATTTATAATCCCAAATTTTAAGATGAGGCAAAAACTTACAAATAAGGAATGAACTTAAAGTACTGGTCTGGTAATGTCGTAATGAGTTGAAAATGTTGCCAAAAGGTTTTGCATAACATGAGGCCCCCATCTCCATTGACGCCACATCCTTTCGTCAAGAAAGGACTGCATGTAATCCCGCCTTATGCCTCTTCGCGATTTTTGGCCCAACTTTAGATCGTTCCAACACGACTCTATTTCCTGCGCATGAACTCCAGTCGCTGGGTCCACGAAGTGGCGACAATGAACAACAACTTGGTGTGAGCCGATGTTGTTTATCTGTTGATCTATGTTCCTATACGCCGCCCAATCGTCAGTGTGTACTTCTGTTCCTATAATGGGGTGAAGGGTGGCTATATCCCGTCTGTCTACCACCTCGAAGTACCCTCTTGCTGGAGAATATTCGGTTGAAACAATTCCAAATACCCAATTGTCTCGGGCCGCCCTCCTTCCTCTATTGTGCTGAAAATAAAATATGTTCTTATATTTTCATCTTATGTGTATCTGTTGGTTTATGCTAGAATCACCATATATCAGACACTTTGTTTTATCTACTTCCCTCTGGCTGTTTTTCTAGCTGAAGAAACAATCTTTTCAGTAGAAATGAAAACGCCAAACGTTCGCATCTTCTGCTTTTGTACATGAATTTTGTTGGATTCGTATCTACTTTGAAATCTTTCTAATCATATAAGAATAATTCCACATGCACGATTTCTAATGTGCGCGTAAAAGACTGTTTTTTGTATTTGAGTTTGTAGCTTTATGTTTGATGGTTGCCACTCACTTTTCTGGGCTGTTTTTCTTCAAAACATCAAACTGTTATCAAATTTTCTCGTGTTAACTAAATATCAACCGATTGTTCTAAACTAATTATAATTGCGCCCTTCATTCAGTTATTTGCTAAATGCAAACAGCCTTACCTTAGCTTTGTGATTAAATTTGCTTTCATCGCATTTTACTACCGTTCCTGGCCCTCCAAAAGGTATTATTGGTCGGTTTTGCAGATCTCTCGTGGTGAAAGAACGAATCTCTGGTGTATTTTGTTTTCGTATGTGACTCGGCTACGCGATTGAAGTAGTTAAAACGACTCAGGAACCGTCAAATATGAAGTGTGATTACCGCCAAAATTAGTACTTGGTATTTTGCTATTTGAACCTGTAGTTTTGTAATTGAGTTTCGATATGTTGCTTTTGCAAACTGTTCTTTTTCTATTGCGTTCTGGTATCTTGCTATTGGGACATGCTCTTTTCAATTGTGTTCTTGCATTCTGACATTTTGCCATTGGAACATTACACCTGCACTTTTGTTATTGCGTCCTTCTAGTTTGATGGTGTTCATTTCATTTTGGTGTTTTGACAAGGTAACATGCAGTTCGGCATGGCACTCAGTAACGTGTTTTGGACACAATTTATTTCCCGCCAAATTGTAAATATTTTAATTTATGTAAATTTGTCGCTATATGATTGGTCGAATAGTACTTTTCGAAAGGCCATTTATCAATTATCAACATGGCGGACCGAGAGTCACAACACTCGCAAGCGCCATTTGACCGTGAAAGGGCCGTTTCTTTGCTTGAAGAAGCAACGCATTTCCTAAGGGAATGCTTGGGTGGCAGTGCTGTGTCGACTCAAAGCCGTAGCGGCGAAAATTCTGAGAATCAGACTGTGGGACCATGCCGGAATGAGCCGAGCGCTAGCAGCCAAAGTTTACAGGGGAATCGCACAAGGTTTCCTAACACAGCAACTTCGAACGTGTTTGCAGACCAGAACAGGCCAGGAAACGAAGACAACATCCTTGGGGGAAGTTTGGCAAGAAACGGTGCTGCAAATGGACGGGTTCTTGATAATTTTCGAAGTCTTTTTTCACCCTATGGTCGAGAAACGCCTTCAACTAGCTCATCAAGTGTGCAATCGCCATCCACCTGTAAACGAAGGAAACGTAACACATTCTTCTTTAAAAGAGAAACTTGGACTCACGAATTTTTCTGCTTGGCGGATAAAGATCAAATGGTAGTACCCAGCAGATCTTTAAAGATCCAACTTCAGGAGGCTGGCCTAGGCCGGAAAAAAGTATGCCTAAATGGTCGAGCAGATGCAACGGAGGTAAAGACGAGTTTAGAAGAAAGCTATCCGAAGTTAAAAGAGAGTGGAGGATTTGAGATACTAAGACATGGCCCAAGCCCTAGCGAACTGACAGTAATTCCACCACCACCATCGGGATATACTGTAAAGTTCTTATGCGACTCCGCAGGATTGGGGCAAGCAATCGCGTTTGTGAGACCTTTGCAATGCAACCTCAACCGGGAAGCCATCAAACCTGTTTCAGATCACAGCCAGGTGGGTACTCAAAGAATTATGTGATATTCACTAAGGAAATTTTTAAAAGGCTACAGAAGATTGACAGGGAAAATGAAAATCCTCTTTTGATGAGCCATTCTAAACGATCCTTGCCCCTCATTCCTTTGAGCCATTTGAAGGAGATGTAAACTTATAACGAAAATTATACGCCTACGGGACATATAAGCAGTCGATTGTGTCTTTGTTGTCTTTTGATATTTTATGAAAAAGGATCTTTGACATTACCCTAACTAATAGCTTACAATATATCATTGTATTTCAATCTGTCTATGAAACAGGATTCTGGGAGTGTTCCAAAAGTTTCTTGTATTAACTGCAGTCTTGAGATTCCAGTAACTCTTGTCAGACAACATTTGGTTGGTTGCTGCAACGACGATGATTTGTGAGTACAATTCTGATGTTAAAGTAATTAAAAATACAGTTTAGGTTGTCTTGAAATGCGATCAAGGTTTTGTAATTCTATTTTAATTTTGTTACATGTATTCATGTAAAACAGTATGAAATACATGTCTCTTGTAATTGAGTTTCGATATCTTGCTTTTGCAAACTGTTCTTTTTCTATTGCGTTCTGGTATCTTGCTATTGGGACATGCTCTTTTCAATTGTGTTCTTGCATTCTGACATTTTGCCATTGGAACATTACACCTGCACTTTTGTTATTGCGTCCTTCTAGTTTGATGGTGTTCATTTCATTTTGGTGTTTTGACAAGGTAACATGCAGTTCGGCATGGCACTCAGTAACGTGTTTTGGACACAATAATTTATTTCCCGCCAAATTGTAAATATTTTAATTTATGTAAATTTGTCGCTATATGATTGGTCGAATAGTACTTTTCGAAAGGCCATTTATCAATTATCAACATGGCGGACCGAGAGTCACAACACTCGCAAGCGCCATTTGACCGTGAAAGGGCCGTTTCTTTGCTTGAAGAAGCAACGCATTTCCTAAGGGAATGCTTGGGTGGCAGTGCTGTGTCGACTCAAAGCCGTAGCGGCGAAAATTCTGAGAATCAGACTGTGGGACCATGCCGGAATGAGCCGAGCGCTAGCAGCCAAAGTTTACAGGGGAATCGCACAAGGTTTCCTAACACAGCAACTTCGAACGTGTTTGCAGACCAGAACAGGCCAGGAAACGAAGACAACATCCTTGGGGGAAGTTTGGCAAGAAACGGTGCTGCAAATGGAAGGGTTCTTGATAATTTTCGAAGTCTTTTTTCACCCTATGGTCGAGAAACGCCTTCAACTAGCTCATCAAGTGTGCAATCGCCATCCACCTGTAAACGAAGGAAACGTAACACATTCTTCTTTAAAAGAGAAACTTGGACTCACGAATTTTTCTGCTTGGCGGATAAAGATCAAATGGTAGTACCCAGCAGATCTTTAAAGATCCAACTTCAGGAGGCTGGCCTAGGCCGGAAAAAAGTATGCCTAAATGGTCGAGCAGATGCAACAGAGGTAAAGATGAGTTTAGAAGAAAGCTATCCGAAGTTAAAAGAGAGTGGAGGATTTGAGATACTAAGACATGGCCCAAGCCCTAGCGAACTGACAGTAATTCCACCACCACCATCGGGATATACTGTAAAGTTCTTACGCGACTCTGCAGGATTGGGGCAAGCAATCGCGTTTGTGAGACCTTTGCAATGCAACCTCAACCGGGAAGTCATCAAACCTGTTTCAGATCACAGCCAGGTGGGTACTCAAAGAATTATGTGATATTCACTAAGGAAATTTTTAAAAGGCTACAGAAGATTGACAGGGAAAATGAAAATCCTCTTTTGATGAGCCATTCTAAACGATCCTTGCCCCTCATTCCTTTGAGCCATTTGAAGGAGATGTAAACTTATAACGAAAATTATACGCCTACGGGACATATAAGCAGTCGATTGTGTCTTTGTTGTCTTTTGATATTTTATGAAAAAGGATCTTTGACATTACCCTAACTAATAGCTTACAATATATCATTGTATTTCAATCTGTCTATGAAACAGGATTCTGGGAGTGTTCCAAAAGTTTCTTGTATTAACTGCAGTCTTGAGATTCCAGTAACTCTTGTCAGACAACATTTGGTTGGTTGCTGCAACGACGATGATTTGTGAGTACAATTCTGATGTTAAAGTAATTAAAAATACAGTTTAGGTTGTCTTGAAATGCGATCAAGGTTTTGTAATTCTATTTTAATTTTCTTACATGTATTCATGTAAAACAGTATGAAATACATGTCTCTATTCAATTGTTCTATCCCATGTTTTTGTTGGGAGGGGGGGCACTCCCTTATATGGGCTATACAGAGACGTGCCGCTGGATAGGGTATGGTTTTTGACACCTGTCCTGAACATGGTGTTGTTTCCAAATTTTTATCACGATAAACACTAAAAAACTCCCGAATACTTTCACTTCCGAACACTTCGTTTCCTAAAAATTACACACTCAGATCACGTGCTTCTACAATTACGTCACAAGGTGTCAACACAGGGTATATAATTCAAGCAAGTCTGTCCTAAACAGGGTATCAATATTAAGGAGTCGTTCCGTACAGGGTATGGCTTCAAGACTTTCATAAGACTAGCATATCCGAAATCAGAAACGTTCATCAGTATTTATTTAGCCAGTAAACATAAGATCCTGTTCAGGACTAGATATTAGCGCTATAGTATAAGAAATGTTTTCCTTGATCCTTAACAGGGTATATGTTTGAGGTTTACGGACCTCCAGCAGCACCCCAGTATACCCAAACATTTGACAGTAACAGGCAGTTTGTGCTGATTTATAATCTTATGCTTTGGGTAGGCCAGACATTGCATGTAGTGATGGAGCCACAAGTGCAGAATCCATACATGTAACTCAGGTAAGGCCTTAAGTCATTATACACAAGACTGAATTTTAGTTATACCAGGTGAATATACAGTACAGTGTAGCACACCACCTACATCAACATGTATTTCCTCTACCATCTACTTGTTTATTGTTTTATGCAACATGGCAATACACTTTTCATGGGAGGGGTAGATTTTATATGCACTTCTGTCAGTTAATATTTTGTTTGCGTGAACCATGGTACAAAGATCACCACGGGCCATGGTTGATATTGCTATAGATAACACGCCCAGTTCGGGCAGGTCTTCAGTGGGTTTAGTGTATCAGCTTTCAGATCACTCTATATTAGCTTCGAGCTAGTCACTGTTTACCCACCCACTCCACCCTTAGCGGTCTCGTTCTGTCAGTCAATAAATTATTTTGCCCAAACATTGTAGTCTGTGTTTGGTGTTACAAGTAATTTGTGGTTTTTGATTTTGGAATTTGATATAATGAAATCATTGTGAAACTGTAACTGGACTACATGTTTTGTATTTTTCAAATTATCAATGAGTATAATCTCATTAGTCACATGTTGTGCTTTTGGGCCCCTGTACTTTTAAGTTTGCCATCCAGTTCCACTAGTGATGTGCATGCCACTTTCAATAACAGTTTGAGTGGTGAAGAAATGAGTAGACCCACTGCATGTCCACTGCCACTGGTAAGTTTGGGTGTAACCAAGTGCTACACATAGTCTTCCCGGAGAGAAAATACTTGTAGTTCACGGGTATGTATTTTTCTAAATGGTATAAAAATATGCTAATTCTAGTACATGATTATATATGTGCATTTGAGTTGTGCGGGTTACAAAAGCTAGTGCCAATAGTCAATTACCTGTAGGCATTATATACAAGTCATGTAGTTCAGTTAAAAGTGCACAGAGAAATGTGATCTCCAGATGCTATTGGAGTTGTGTTCATTATGTTTAGAACAACTGTCTCAGTTCGTTGTAAGGATCTCATGTGTAAAGTATATTGCAGTGTAGTTGTTTGTATTTGGCAACCTTTCGAGCAAAACTGTGGCTGCTGTAGCACAGCTGCAAATCTTATTCCCAGATAAGGATGAAGATATTCTTTAAGAGATGTGCTTGGTATATGTGAGGGAGACTTCAGTTTAGCAGCTTCCAGGCTTGTGAACTGGGATGGCAAGTGATGCATATAATTACCCTAAATAAATCAACCTAGTTTTCTTTACAGCGAATTGGGCTCATTATTGGTTAAATACCATGGTTAAGTGTTCATATCCCTCCCCATGGTTATTTGCTAAACCCCTTCCCAGAAATTAAGCTATCTCCTAAAAATATGCCCCCTTGTTTTGAATTTTACATATACATGTTACATCCGCATTCTCTCTACTCTATAGAAAACCAAGCAAGCACATCTTCTTATCTGGTAGATGAGAGTAAGAATGATGATGATGACAGGGACTTGATGCAATCTGCATTCAGTTTAGATTACTTGAGTAATTCAGGTATTGGATTTATTTTTACAAGTACTATATGTGCCTTCTTTCTTTACACACATGTTCAACAGGTAGTTATGTACATTTGTATTTGGTTCATATCCCCTTCCCTACTACTAGTTGGATTTGTTCTTGGTAGTCCCGAGTTTAACTCCTTGGTGACACTTTGTAAATAGCCAAGTGGTCAGCCTCCCAACAGTTGGGATTCTTAACCACATTTCTGTTCTATTTGCAATGTTTGTTTGTATATTTACAGTGTCCCCAATTAGCACAGCAGTGGTAAATAAATTGACACTTAAATAAAGAACTTTATCATTATTTATTATTAAATTTTATATAATCCCTTAATGTAGTCTTTGCTTTGTAGCTTTATTAGGTCATTAAACCTAAATAATTCTAAGTGTCTGTATATCCACCCTCCTTGAAATACCTTAACTTAGGCAAGCATAAAAGAAATGAACTGCATTGCCAGTGTTCAATATTAGCATATTGAAGGTTTGGTGAAGAGAACCTAAACTGCCTATACTTTTATTTGGAGATCTACAGAGTATAATGGTGAAGCATAGATGACAACTGGACTCTTAAGAGTGCAACAGATTAAGTGTCGACCAAAACCAATTTTGGGAAGACTGTGTGGTGTTCTTTAAAAACCCAAAGTTCAATCCAAGATATCCCTTGAGAATCAGATTTGCAGGTGAAGCTGGGCTTGACGCTGGAGGACTACGTCGGGAATTTGGCTCTCTCTTAATCAGTAAATTGTTCTCCTCAGAAGCCAAGTTGTTTGAGGGTAGTGGTGATCGAAAAGTTCCTGTATACAATGCTGATGCTGTACATTCAAACCTTTTCTACTTAGCTGGAAAGATTTGTGCCTACCTACTGTCTCACCTATCTTGCCTTAGTCCAGTGATTTATTCCTACATTACAAATGATGACGTCCATGAAGCATCAAAGCAATGTACCCTGGAAGATTTTCCGGACTACGACTTATGTAAATTCATTGAAGAGGTATGTATGTGGGGATGCAACACACATGAATGAGTTTTCTTTTAGACAAGCTTTTAGACCTTTTAACGCGTACAGTGAGCAACTATTACAAAACCTGTGTACTGTACTTGGTCTCCAACAGTGCAGATATTGGGGATTGGTTTAGCTTAATTTTTCAGTTGCTTAAATTGAAATTACAACTGCGATGGTCACAGCTCTATTTCATTTGTATTTCCGAAGTTCACATCATCTTCACATGTTTGTTACTTATTTAAATTTTGAACCTTATTGCAAAATGCTAGGTGATGGTGGCCCCAGCAAAAAATTAAAGTTTGGGGCCCTCTTATATTTCTTTACGATGTAGTCCCCTCCTAAGAATAACACAAAAACTCTTCTTGGTCTCAGAATTGACAAGAAAGTTTCCTTGTGATAAGTTCAGAAAGGAGCCTGAAAAAAAAAACATATTCTAGGATGTTATACAAAGGAAACGAACAAGGGTCACTTCCCAGTTCTGAGGTCTAATATTGCCAGTTTACATTAATCCTGCTAAAAAAAATTGTATTTAAACTTTTACATCTGTGACCATTTTTATTGCACGTTTGACACTCACTGGTATATTGCTTTGATTGATTGGGAATATCTTTGAACATGTAGGTGAATAATGCAA
>OX393561.1:17458156-17465656 GCA_947652115.1 Blastomussa wellsi
TGTACTTTCCCTGCTCGATGCATGAGTACACCTCTCCATTTGTTTCCATTGCAGCATCAATAGTCCGTACTTGCTACTGACTCTTTAAGCTTTTCTGGATTTGGCACTTTCCAGCAAAAGGAGAAGACACTGTCTTCATGCAGCTCCGAAGACGGACTTTTTTTCTGTCAAACGAACAAAAAACAAAGAAGTAAATTGCAGCAAAGCAAGCATTTACAGTTTCACCATGAAAAGGGAACATCGGCTCTTGAAACAATTTTACTTTAAGTAGTCTAAACTAATCTAAATTACGATTATTACCGAACAAGGAGACATAGCTTTTCATACTGATAAAAAATAGAAAATATCAACGGTCATTATCGCTTTTAAAATTCCCGTTGGGTACCATGTTCGATTTTATAAAAAATTGGACAATGCACTGACATCATAACATTTATAATGGCGGTGCGCGGGATGTGATAATCTTTGAGTATGAAAAGTTGTATCTCCCTCACCCGGAAAAAAATTGAAATTTGGACACTATTCTCAGAACTGAAGTTGCTAACCTTAAAATAGATTACTCCTCGTAGTCGTTGGACTTCTCTTGCTTGAAGCACAGCATGCGTCGACGCAGTGGTCACCACATGCTCTTTTAAGTTTTTGCATTTAACGATGGTGTTGCATCCATGCACAGTGCATTGCACAGCCTTCTCCGCGCATTCACTCATATGAAGAGTTACGTGGCATCTAGGAAAGAAATTCGTTCAGTATAATATACTTTTCTTCTTTTCGTTCATAAATATAGTTATACATCTAACACAAATTATAAATAAAGTTAAAAACTCTATTGTTCTAAAAATTTTCTTATAAATTACGCAAGAGCCTGTTTTGAACATGTGGTGATGATTCGTCTGTTCTGCGTTTCACAGCCTCTTACAGATTGTTTCCTCTGTTTTGTTTTTATCATCTGTATTACTAGCCCACTGGATACCCATTAATAAGTTAATTAATCCCCACACACCTCAATTGCCGTAATGTATATGTTGTGGTTTAAGTAATGGTTTGTGTAAGAACTACTGAGAAAACAATAGGCCCGGTTCAGCGGGAGCCGTTTGAGTTTCCAGGCTAATCCAATTAATTATTTGGCTCTGATTGGCCCTGAAGTCATAACGCGCGAAATTCAAATTGAAAAGTTAAAATTCTAGCTTTCGGGAAAGATTTTCGGCACAAAATAGTAGGTTTCCTCTACTGTCTCATATCCTACACTAGTGTGCAAATTTACGAGAAAATCGAATGTGGGGAAGCCTGCTCGTTGCAGGACAAGTCTGTGATTGCGGCAACCGTTCACGTTCTAAATCAAGAAATCTTCCAAATGAAGGCTGTGTAAAAATGGCTGACCAGTAAGAAAACATTTTCATAAGAATGAATTCCATACGAGTTGCATTTGTATGAGGATTTCTTTATGTTTTCATGTAGAAAACGTACCTTGGCATCCACACAGTCCACATCCACTGGTGAAGAAACTCGGGCCGATGATTCCAAGAGAGCAAAACTCACGAAATCGGTAAGCACAAGACTGCTCCTTTGAATCATAGTAATAAACATAAAATGAAGCTACAACCATCAATTATGACACAATAGTTGTATCGCATTCAGTCTTTTGTGAATACATTTGTATTGCTTGACATAACCATCGTCCTGTATTTACATTTTGTTCCGTAGAAAGCCAGACTTATTCAACTGTACGGCAAGAACGTTCGTTCCAATGGAAAGCTGAGGGCAGCTGAACAATTTAACAGCGGAAAAGATTTGAAGCAAATTGCCCAAATCTTGAAGGTAGCCGAAGCTACGGCAGAGATAAACGGTATTGACGCTTTTGCCGCGGGTGCGCCAATACGGGTTGAACTGCAAGAGTTGTTCTCGTACAACCAAATACGATTTGTGCTGGCCTGTATGATCAGGAACTTTACTTTGTAATTGTTCACACTAACCGAAAGTCATCTGGAAAACAATGATACTCACACAATGTATTCCTCGAATTTCTGCAGCTGGAGAAAAATTGAAAACCTATGTAGGTGCACCAGATAAAACGTCACACATTTCACCACGAAATATATGTTTTCAGTGCAACTTTTGTAAACGATTGTAAAATTAATTTTTTAGATGACTTCCGGTTTCATTCATGTTGACATTTGAAAATATTTTACGTCGGAGATAAAAGCACAAGGTTATTTCACATCAGCAATGTTCCCTTTAGAACTTCTTTAGTTGAAATCATAAAACAATTATATCGAGTAATGTTGAGTTGTGAATGCTATTTTTATCTAATATGCCACGTTTGGACTCGATAAAAGTCTAGTTTCCTGTTTTGAGCCCCCCATTTTTGTCAAAAAATCTAGGTTTGGCTACTGAAACCTTTTCCTGTGGCTTGTCACAAATTCAAACTCATAATAATGGAATAATGGAGACTAGTTCATGGGATTGTCTCTGCATCAACATTCATGCTTCCACTTGGTCTTGCTACAAAAAATTTCCCTGTGTAAGCCACTCCAGGTTCTAGGCCCCTGTTGTAACAACTTTTGACAAAGGTACACAATTATACAGATATTTTTCAAATGAAGTTGCTCTTTATTAGGAAATAATTTAAAAAATCATTATTACCCCAAAATGTGCAATATAATTACATGAAATTGTTATGTTTGAGGTATGGACCCTTTTCACTGCATGGCTGCGGTGTCTACATGGGAAACTAAAAATAAACAAGTTTTTATAAAATCCTGGACCACCTTTGTCATTCCCTGGCCGCAAAAGCAACTTACTAGCAGTCAACCTGCCACATGATCTCAGTTCCAAGAGTATGGCGGAATATCAAGACAATAAACCCAAACTGAAAATATTCTTATTTCTTGGTGCCATAAAATTGTTGTGCCTTGTTATGCATTGATTCAAAGGTCGTGAATAGTTTCAAATGAACTACTGCTAAAAAGTCTGAAAAAGTAAACCACATTTTAAAACCTGGTCCATCATATAAACCAAATATCACAAACGCGAGACTGTCAACTACAAGTTGATAGACTCAGATCTTTATTTGCAGGAGTACATAGCACAGAAGATTGTTAGAAAAAAAACCTATAATCAGAAAATACTCAGGAGACTGTGATAAAAATATAGCAGCCCTGTAAATGGCTGACTGCCTTATCATGAAATCTGCTATAAATTACAGTACGAATATCACTAGATACATTTTTCCACCTGGATTTTGTTTTTCGGAGATACTGGAAAGTAGAATGGACTACCTAAAAAATACTCATCACATGATATAGCAGTTTTCAATTGCTTGCTTTTTCCTCAACATCTCTATGTGATTGCTTAGCCAATTAGAAGGGGAATGAGAAGCGAACAGTAGTGATCACTTTTCACACACTTGTTGCCATTTACATTTACAGTGTTGTTCATGTCAGTGTCACATGAATCAAATGACAAGTTGCCAACATTGGTCAAGTCATCCAGGCAAACAGGCTGACTGGCAGCTTCCTAAATAAAATCCAAAGAGGATAAAATTAATTTTTCCCTGTTTCATTTATCGCATATTGAACAGAGCTTAACCAAATACGCGATAACAAAAAATTCAAATTTGATTCGATCGATCAATGAATACAATGTGCAGTGATTCACTTACCTCAAGCTCGTTGTCAGTGGCCAAGTCATCCAGGCAAACAGTTGGGCTGGCAACTCTTTCTTCCTAATCTATTCTGTTTATCGCATGTCGAACTAAGCGCCCACAAAAAAAATTCACATTTGATTTGATCGATCAATTTAACATGCAATGATATATTCGCTTACCTCAAGCTTGACACACTTTATTTCGAGATCAATTTTCCCTCGGCATGCTAGGCAAATTTTCCTCTTCCTGCTCTTGTTTTTTGAAGCGTTGTAATCGCAGAAACGAAGTTCATTTGCAGCCACAATACGCAAATTGTCCGCCGAAACCTCTCCATGATGCCACGTTGTGATTTGCACACGCACATTTAGTGGTGAAACGGCCCATTTGAAGAAAGCATGAAAGCCAGAAGACGAAAACAAATATGGATTGGAAATTGTATACACTATTTATACTATATACAATATCTACACTATTTACAATATCGGCAAGCGATGAGATTTTTCGTGAGAAAGCCGTGAAGATTCATCAAACGAAGATGGCGGTCGAGTGGAACTAACTTCTGAAAACTCAACTTCCGCATGTTCAAATCTTCCGAAACTTCACCGAGTAATAGAACAATAAATTTTCTTCCATAAAAGGAAGAAACTTCGACTTTATTCGTCTAAAATTCGGGAAAATAAACCTTTTAGCCAATCAAAGAAGCAGAATTTAATTAGTTAATTCAATTTAAGTGATGCTCTATTGCTCATGCGTTGCGCACCGCCTCTTTCCTTCTTATGCGATACATTACTTAAATTTATCCTTGGTTTAAAAAAAAAATTAACCAGTTTGATGTTGACTTCCCTTTGTTTCAGATTATGCTAATCAACACAAGACAATGAGAAATGAAAATCAAACTAGTTGCAAAAATTTTAAACCACAGATAAAATTAAACCACATCATATATATTTAACACAAATGTACAACATATACTGTGCTGATATACGCTTGAGCGAACATGAAGAATTCAGGTGGTCGGGAAGGGACTCTCTCTATCGTCTTGCTGCAGTCGGAACAAGGAACTTTCTCCTTTGGGCACTCTGCTCGATGTGATTGCATATTTTCCCTCAGAAGGACTGCCTTGCATCCATGGTTCTCGCATTCAACAGCTAGCTTCAAGCATCTGTTTGAGTGATGAATGTGGCTGTCAAATGTGCCTTTCTAACTACAACCACTGTTCTTGCACTCAATCTTTAATCTTGAAGAGCTATGTTGACATTCAGAGTAATGCCTTTTGGCATGCTGGTTTTGCAAATTGGACATTCAGGTGAGGACGATATCGCTAAAAATTTTCCAAGACAGTCCAGGCACCCTGAATGTCCACATGATAGAGTGGCTGGCCTGAGCATGGTTGAGAAGCTACAAATGAAAGAAACAATAATAAAAGAAAGTCAAAACATTGTGGGTTGTTTTTGTCACTTGGGGTTGCACGAAATCAAATAATAAAATTTTAAACCTGATTCTTCTATTTTGGTATCTTTTTGGATTTAGAAAGCCCGCAGACGTTCTAAGTGGGAGGGGTCTGCCGGAGGGTAGTGAAAGGAACTCGAGATACGTGAAGCCAGGGAGGGAGAAGGGAATGGCGCTGTAGAGATAATTATCGCAGTGCAATTTTAAGTAGACTACGAGCAGTCCCTTTCTTTCTTAGTCCTTCGAGCGTGAAGCGAAAATATGGCCGCGTTAAACCTGGGAGACACACCCTGCCGGCTTTTCGTGCCAAGCCACCTGGGTGCATCTCCAAGGTTTCGCATGGCCAATTTTTCGCTTTGCGCTTGAGGGACTAAGAAAAAAAGGGACTGCTCGTAGTATAAATTTTAAGCACTGCTCTGTCTGCTCTTGGTGCGAAGTTTTACAGGTAAGGGTTCTCCCGGTAGAACATAAACCATATGCAACACGGACAGTCTTCAGGTCAAAAGCAACATTTCCGGCCGCTTTGTGAAAGTTCTATTGTTAAGTAAATTTATTCTTTTCACACGTGAAGTGTAATCAAATCGATCTTACTACACCGGAAAAACGCCCAAGCTAAAAACAAGCTCTCCTGCTGGAAAGCATATTTCGAAAATTGGGGCACGCATTTCGAGTTCGTTTTAACTTAATTTGTTGAAATTTGCCAAGAATGTTCCCCAATAATCCAGTGGCGGATCTAGGCCTGTGCCCCCCTCTCCTCCCCAATTTAAAAATTTTAAGACCTGAACAACCGTAAAATTCCCCCCACCCCTCCCTCCCCCAAGAAAGAAGTCAAGTCTGGAAAAGGCACTGCAACCAAACCGGGTCGGCGAATTTTATTTTTCCCCTGTCAAAAGTTGCAGGTAGCTGTTTTTGCTAAGGTACTTGTTGTTTTCAAAGCCCGCAGAGTTTAATCCCATGTTAACAACAATCTACACAATATAAAACTTTTAGAGAAAGCTGCAAAGAACACATCGCATTGCTCACAAATCTGACTTACCAGACACAGCAGTTCAATCATGCTCACGGAGACCCGTCGGTAAATTTGTAGTGAAACATTGTAATACAACTATTTTCTGTTTTGTTAACTATGAAGAGTAAAATATCTGGTGAACCCAGTGAGAAGCTTGACCTGCTCTTAGTTCCAGCGAAAAACTGAAATGGCACCCGCGTGACCGATTTTTATGTTTGTGTTATTCTCAGCCATCAATCAATGTATTTCAAAAGAAAACCCTGTGGTTCACAAATTAAAAATTAACTGGCATAATAATGCTTCCTTTTCCACAACTTTAACGGAAACACTGCAAGCTATAGCCTCCCGCGCAGACGCTAAGGGCCGGGTTTCCTCCCCAAAGGACATGGGGAGGCTATGCAAGTTAACGTGAGTCAATGGTTTGAGGTTTTATTAAAAACAAAATGAAAACCAGATGAACAAAGGTGAAATGGGGTGGGACGGGCACATCTGAAAATCGATGAACTTTTTTTACGTTGATTTCACACGTTCACAGGTCCTGTCGTTTTATCTGGAATCTTTCCGGGCCCTGTTAGAGTTATCGTGTCAAGGAGTAATCCAATCACAATAAAGGTTTGTTAACCGCAGGGCACGACACAATGATACCTGTCATGTTAGGCGGGGAAAAAGTAAAGAATAGAAGAGATCATTTTTCAATTATAAGTTGACGAGAAGGACACTATTCAAAGGTAATCATTCCTAGCTGAGCTTTGTAGTTGTTTACGCACTTTCTTTCCTAGATATTTACTTTCCTATCTATTTACTCGATTTACACAATGAGCCAAAAGGTTTACCTTTTGAAAAAATGGTGAAAGCAGGCCGAGTGAGGGACCTAAGTTACACGAGGCAAAGTTCTGCCGCTGAGGTAAAGGCCAAACTAATTTCCGCATTCCCGATGCTAGCGGGAAAAGATTTCTCTAGGTAAGTAAAAAGTAGTTTTGTTTGTCTTTCACTTTTTTAACAGCACTTGGTGTTGTTTGGTTGGCTTGCATTGGGACGTTGTGTAAAAAACGAGCCAACATTTTAACAGCTTATTTCGTATACGATAGCATTCTGTTGATCAACCAAAATAAAATCCGTTTTCCCTTCCCTCTGCAGCTTGAGAGTCGTTTCTTCGTACTCTAAAGGGCGTTCAATGAAGGTAGTCCACAATGGGTGCCCGAGCGGAGACCACATCGTGGAACACTTTATGGTTCTTCTAAGAAGAAGGTTTTCTTCTATTTTGATGCTGCCACACGTAAGTTACGATTGAATGCCAAAATAATCATCAACAACATTCACCATTCGCTGGCTTTCTTAAGTTTACTACAAAAAATGACTCATTTATTGTTACTATTTGCCATTCATATGTGGTAATCAA